>CAHIKZ030002006.1:32500-358837 GCA_903632075.3 Acanthosepion pharaonis | reverse complement strand
TTCCATGCTTCAACAGTATGCTTCTTTTCCATATAAAAACATATACATGTACATATCAACAGGTGTCTCAGTGTTCAAATACATTACCATAGTTGTATACATATAGTCATGTGAGCGTTCATGTGTGCATAGTAATATTTCTAAAAACAAAGGGAATATAAAACATTCAAAATTGTTATTCCTATATATGATTATTTCTCAATGTACTTTGCTTAGATTTAGGTTGTTTTGTGCCGGCATTTAAAAACTAGTTCATTGTGTCTATTTAGTAGTATGTCTGGATCTTAATGTTTGATTATGAAGATTTTCTCCTTCAAACATAAAGTCGCATCTATCTCTCTGAAGTTTTTGGGAGTTCTGGCTCTTGATATTATTCTCCACTTTATTTGTGGTGTCAGGCCTCTCAACAAAACCAATAATGATTTGATTATTGCTGTTTAGTTCTTTTTTACATTTATTTTGAAGGATTGGCGATGATTGTATAGTCAGTGTTTCATATATATATATACAATATCTATATATATTATATATACATATGTATACATATATATAATATATATATATTATATATATATTATATCTACATATGTATATATGTATTATATATATTATATTACATATATATATATATATATTTATATTATATATACATATGTACATATATATATATACATATAGTTACATATATATATCTTTTATATATACATAGGTATATATATACAGATATTATATATGCATATGTAAATATATTATATATATATTTCTATATAATATATATACATAATATATATAATATATATATACATATAAATATATATTATATATACATATCCATATATATTATATATACATATACATATCCATATATATTATATATACATATACATATCTATATATATATTATATATACATACATATCTATATATATATATATATACATATCTATATATAATATATATTTATTATATATACATTTGATATATATATATATTATATACATTATATACATATATTATATATATATATATATATATATACATATGTATGAATGAAAAATATACTGAAAAAAACAAAAATCCTAATATGCGATTATGCTGTTTTAATGTTTAATATCCATATATTTGCTACATATATATATGTATATATATTCATATATATATATATATATATATATATATTTTATATATATTATTTCATATATTATACATACATATGCATATATATATATATATATATATATATTTATATGACATATATATATATATATAATATATATATATATATATATATATATATATTTATATATATAGTATATATATTTTGAACAATAAAAAATATTAAAAAATAAAATATTCATATCACTAGGGTTGTTTTTTAATATTCTTTCGTTTTATTATTATTATTTCATTTAGATTCCTGGACTAGTTTTCAAATAAATTTTTTTCATCAGGAAAAAAATATTTCTGCTTGCTGGTAGCAGTGAACTACAGAAATGAATCATATATATATATATATTCCCCCTTCGAAATGAATCATATATATATATATATTCCCCCTTCGAAATTTTAAAATATTGTGGGAAGAAACTCTGGTTAAGAAATTCCTTGAACTTTTTAAAGTTATATGGAATGTTGGTTCTGTTCGAACTGACTAAGAATTTGCTTGCATAAATCATCTGTTTAAGAACAAAGCCAGAATTGTTGTTTGTGATAATTCCCGTGACTCTCTGGGAAGTACTGAAAAAGCTTGGCATACCTGAAAGTATGCTAAATGTCATTATGTCGTTTAAACGAATTTGTCAAGCATCTGTTCTATTTAATGGAAAGTTTTTCAAAACTTTTGATGTAACAAATGGCACAAAACAAGGATGTCATGGCTCCTGTACTTTTTCGCTCTTCTTTTCAGTCGTGCTACACCATGCTTTTAGTGATCTTGACATGGGTGTGAAATTTGAATTCTGCACAAGTGGCGGTCTCTTTAACCATCAACGTTTTAAAGCAAAATCGCAGACTCGAGCAAGCATTATTCGTGATCTTTTGTTTGCTGATGACGCTGCGATCGTGGTTACCTCAATCGAAGAAGCTCAAGCACTCGTCAATCGTTTTTCTACCGCATTCGGATTAACTCTAAACATAAAGAAAATTGAAGTTGTCCATCAACCAATGTCTACACCTAAGCAGATTAGGTGTGTAAAACAAAAACTATTTACCCAACAGCAACCTGAAGTATGTGAAATCATTCTCGTACTTAGGAAGACAATTCAAGTACCTCTTTGGATCGTTAACCAAATATCTAAGGGAATCAACGCCTTTGGGAATCTTAAGCATTACCTATGGAATGTTCGTGGATTTTCACTGAAAACGAAAATCAGTGTCTATCGAGCAGTCATTCTCACCACACTTCTTTATTGGTCAGAATCGTGAACGCCATACAGGATATATATATATATATATATATATATATATATATATATATATATATGGTGATGGGTAGTTTATTAGAACTTTGTGCTACTTGGTTCACTAATTTCTGGTGGCGTGGGTACGTCAAACATGTCATACAATATTTCCATCGGTACCACTTTTCGTGGACTTACTAAATAAGTGAATCTCCCTTTAAACTCATTAAGGTGTCGCTCATGTTCTCACCTTTGTCCCTGTACCATGGGTGTACATTTGCCGAACCGTTTTTTAATAATGCCATTTTCCAGAATTCTTTTTCACGTTGGTACATTTTAAAAACACTTTATCACCAGGTTTAAAATATTTATTTATATTATTTTCATTCCTTGATGTTCTCGTCTTCCGTTCTGGTAGTAATTTGTTAAATACGGACTTAATCTTCCTAGTGAACATCAACTCTGCAGGCGACATTCCAAACATGTTGTCCCGGTTTGGTGCTATTCTGTAAATACTCAGGAATTGTTGTAGCATTACTTCATCTGGCTCCACTCCCTCCGATTTTTAGTGCCCTTTTAAACGTATCGACAAACCGTTCCGCTTGTCCGTTTGATCTTGGATGATAAGAAGTTCTAATAAGTTCTATTGCTAATGATTTGCAAAAAATAAAATAAATAAATAAATTCACTAGACGTGAATTGAGTCCCGTTATCTAAAACGATAGTCAGGAACACCGAACCTTGCAAAAATCTCGGGTAGGAAATTTATCGTTACCGCGGTAGTCAGTCTTCTACATTTTAACATTTCTGGCCATTTAGTGTAACTATCGACTACCACTGGATAGTATGCTCCGTTTAATGGTCCTACGAAATCTGTATATATTCTGGACCATAGCTTATTGGTTTCTGGCCAAGGTTAACTTTTGATGTGCTGTGATTTCGCTGCCAGAACACAACCTCTGCATGATTTCACTAAATTTTTGATATCTTGATCCATTTTTGGCCAATAAGTATAACATTTCAGTAAAAAATACTTTCTAGAAATTCCTGGATGCCCTATGTGATATTCCTTTAGCATATGTTTTTGCAACAATTCTTTCTGCGTACATAAGTACATCAAATGAAAATGCATTATTTCTAGTAATATTTTTTTCCTTTAAATCTTAATTCCTTCTTCATTTTCATTATAAGTCATCTTTTCCGACTTAGCCTTATTTCCTCCAGTGTTATGAAGGATTCTCTTACAGTATTAATTTCATTTTAATACATTATTAATTTCATTTTCAGCCCTTATAGTAAAACAAATTACTCAACTGTGTTTTCAAAGTTGCTCACTTAAAATTTTCATTAGTCTAAACAAATCTGTCTAATTGAGAATATTCTTCAAATTTACATTTTTAAATATGAAAAAATTTTTAACTCTAAAAAATTTTTTTTTTTACCAATACTAGGAAAATACATATGCTATATATTTTTATCTATATAATATATAATAGATCGTCAACATGAGACCGCTGGAAAATGTTTATAATTAATCACTCAAACTTGATGAAAATAATTTTTTATCGTAATAAATAAAGATCAAAAATAAACATATTTATAATTTTTTTTTTTATAACCTGAATATAAGTTTTATTTTATTTTTGCATTTTCAAGTCCAAATTTTTAAACCTTAAAAAATCTTGTATTTTTTATCAATTGACATTGTGTGTCGTCAGATTTTTAACTTTTGTTTATAAAATATATATATATATATATAAAAATATATTATAATATAATATTATAAATTAACTGATTTAAAATATGGTTTCTTCGCTACACAGGAATTACCCATGTTTCAAAAACCGAAGCTAAAAACTTCAAATTTAATTATATAATTAAATTAAAAGCATTAGTTCTGTTTTTATCTTCAAGCAAATTTTTTTAAATAACTTATTTTTTTTAAATTTACTGAGTTTTAAACGCACATATAAATTCATAATTTTTGTTTCCAAGGATACAGAGAATCCAATCATTTAGACAATAATAGCGTGTTCATTTTTATTAACTATTGTTGTATCAATTATGAGTTACGTTCGAAAAAATAAGGTTAATTTTAGGGATATATATAAAAATATATTTTTCAACGAATTTTTTGGATATTAAACTCATGTCATCTTTTTTTTTTTTTTTAAAAAGTTTTCGGCATTTTTTCTTTTAAATTTTTTAACTTGTATAAAAAGATTTTTTTTCTAAAAGGATGTTTGTATTAAATACATGCAATTATATTGAACTTCAATTTTAAAATATTTTATTTATCTTAATTTTAAATATTTTTTTGTATTATTCTTTTTTTTAATTCATAATTGATAAATTTATTATAAATTTAAAATTTTTAAAAATTATTTTCATATCAAATATAAACATTTATTGTCCGTTGTGGCTTTGTTTTTAATTATTATTTTTAAATATTTTTATTGATTTTTTTTACAAATTTCATTCAAAAATATATTTCATTTCTTTTTTAAATTGTTTTATTTTTATAAACTTATCAAATTATTTTTTCATACGAGGATATAATTAAATCATTGATTTTTTGTTCTTGGAATATTATAAATTTGAACCAAACAAATAAATAATTTGAAGGTTTTAAATTAAATAGTGTTAATCTGATTTCGAAACTGGAAATGTTTTTTTTTTTTTCTATTTATTTAAAATTTAAGTTTGTGAACCTGTTTTATCCTGCCATTTAAACGATCTCTATTTTTTCTTTTAAGTTCACATGAAGTATAAAAACGTCAATATCCATAATGTGGAATATATTTTTACATGATTTCTCTCTAGATAAGATATTTTATTAACCATCAAAATTTTTTTATGGAATTTTTTTATATTTTGACCATTTTTTTTAAAATGAAAATTCCATAAAATTTAAAAAAATAATAAATTATAATGTTAACCTAAAAAAATCTAAAAAAAATTTTTGTCAAATAAAAAATTTTTTTCCTTAAATTTTAAATTGATAATTTTTTTTTTAAACATATCAAAAAAACCATTGTTTCTTTAATTATTTTAAAAAAAAAAAAATGAACAAAAATCTTTTTTTTTCAAAAATATTTTTTACAAATGTTTCTTTGTGTGTGTGTGTTTTTAATTCTTTTCTAAATTGTTTTTATTGGTTTTTTATAATAGTTTCCTTATTCTTTTTTTCATTTTCAGATTATATTTAAAAAAAAATAAATGAATATTTGATTATTTTTATGAAATTAAAAGTATTAATCATTTTTTTTTAATTTTTATATTATATTAATTTAAAAATAAAAATTTTAATTTTATTAAAATTTTTCAGAATAAATAGAATTTCACTAAATTTAATTTTATGTTACAGAAATAAATATATATAAATGGATAAATATATGCTCATTATTATTTATAATTTTATCCCTACACAATTATAGGTTTTAAATTTGTGTGTTTTTATTCTTTTTTTTTTTTTGTCAAAAAAATAATATCTTTTTATTTTAAAATATTTTTGAAATATATATATATTTTAAATAAAAAACTATTATATTTTTTTGATATAAATATATATATATATATATATATAATTTATATATATATATATATTATATATTGTTTTTTTTAAAAAAAAATATTTTTTTATTTTGATTCACTTACATATTAATAATTTAATGTATTTGTTTGTGTAGTTAATATATATTTATAAATATGCATAAAACATTATTCATATAAAAAAGAAATATAAATTTTTTACCATTTTTTTAAAAAATGAAAAAAATTTACCCATATCTATTTGATTTAAATATATACAAATCAAATTTTTATATATTTTATATAATTTAATTCTTTTAAAACATAATGTTTTTCTATGTATTAATATTTATTAGGAAAAAATTATTTTGGAAAAGTTTTTTTGCAGAAAATCTAATTGACATTTGGGTCTTCAATGTATTTCAAAATATTGAATATTTATCCTTTTATTGTTTTTTAACTTTAAATTTAAATTATTTTTATATAATTTTTATTTTAATAGATAAGATAAATCACTTTTATATTGATTAAATCAAATATAAAATGAATTTTGCTCAAAAAAATATAATACATTTTAAAAAAAAATTCAAGCATTATAAATTTTTTTTTTCTCTTATTATTTTTTGAAAACAATTTGAATATTTTTTTATTTTTTCTATTTAAAATTTATTTTATTTTAATATTTTTTTATATATATATTATTTATATTATATATATATCAAAATATATATTTCTTTATATATTTTAAATATTTCATATCCATTAGTCATTTTTTCATGATTTAAAAGATTTATTTTTTTTAATGAATATTAAATGTGATTAAAAATGTTAAATTTTTTAAATATTTTTCTTATATATATTTAAATTTTTAAAAAATAATGAATAAAAATTTTTTTTTTCCATAAGAAAATGAAAATAATTTTATGAAAATGAAAATCGGACAAATTGAATTTCAAAATTGTCCTGAAATAAATATTTTTTTAAAAAAAAATCCCAAATTAAAAATATTTTAATTTTATTTTAGATTTAATTTTTTTCTAAACATTTTATTTTTTTTAATAAAATTTCTTTTGATTTTTCCTTTCTTTCATTTTTTTTGTAAAGATTTTTTAAAATTTTTTATAAAAAATTTCTTTAATTTTTTTAAAATTCTTAAATTTGTCTATTTTTTTAAATCAAAATTACTTTTATCTAATTTCGCAATTTATTCTTTATATATATGCTATATATATTTTTTCATGAATTTTTTCTTATTCTTTTTTTTTAGTTGCTTATTTTATTTAAATATATTTAATTTAAGAATTGAATGGAATTTTTTTTTATTTAAAATATCTTAAATGTTATTTTTAAATTCTTTTTA
The DNA here is from genome assembly GCA_903632075.3 of Acanthosepion pharaonis. Lineage (NCBI taxonomy): Eukaryota > Metazoa > Mollusca > Cephalopoda > Sepiida > Sepiidae > Acanthosepion > Acanthosepion pharaonis. Next base: position 351,548 of record CAHIKZ030002006.1, on the reverse strand, counting down.
AATAACAAATCAAATTTTCTTCTGAATCTTTTAAATTTTTTCTAAATTTAAAAAAATATTTTTCTTTATTTATTATTTTATTATATTCTATAAAAATAAAATCACAATTTGAAAAATATCTTATTAATATTTTCAAATTTTTAAATTTGAAATTTTTTTTGATTTAAAATTTTTAAATTAAATATTTTATTTTTATAAATGAGAATTTTTTTTGATTCTTTTGATTATAGAATCTGTTTAAATAATGATAATCATTATTTAAATTCAAATTAATTATCTTATATCTTTTTAAAATATAAAAATTTTAATATTTTTTTTTTTTTTTTATGTAAAATAATTTTTATAATAATTGATTTTTATTAATCTATTTTTATTTTTATAAATTTAATTTTATATATATATTATATTGAATAATTCTCTCCTGAATGTTATCTTTTGTTTTTCGTTAAATAATGATATCTAAAATTAAATTAATATATTTTTTTGAATGAATAATTGTAACCGTCTTTGATACAAAAATTTTTATTTTTTTTTTTATTGAAAAAAATTAAATATATAAATTACCATTAATTAAATTGTTTTATTTTTTGGCATAAATTTTTTAAAATCTTTAAAGGCGAAAAATTGATTGTCAATTTTATCTTTTATTTTTTTTAAAAATATTTATATTTTTTTAAATATTTTTAAATTAATAAATTTAAAATCTATATTTAATTTTTAAATATAATTGTTAAACAAATATTTTGGAAATCTTTGAAAAAATAATGTAAAATTTTTTATCTATTTTATTAAAAATTTGAAAAGTCCCTTCAATTATTATTTTTTTTTTTTTTTCTTTGAAAAAATTTGAATTAAATATTTCAATAAAAATTTATTAAAACAATGATTTTCTTTCTATTTATTGAATATTTATTTTTTGAATTTTTGGTTTAATCATTTTATTATCTCACCAAAAACAAATGAATATATAAAACATAAATTTTAAAAAAAGATTTTTCTTTTTCTAAGATTTCAAAAACATTTTTCTTTTTTTAGTTTTGAAAAAGAAAAATTTATCTAAAAATGATTTTTTGAATATCTGAAGTCCATATTTTTTATTTTTATGTATGAAAATTTTTTTTTTATTTTTTCATAAATTTAAATTTTTCTATTCTTAAAATTTTTTCTTTTAAAATCATAAAAATTTAACAAATTTTTTTATTAAATCTCTTTAAATCCAGATTCTTCAACTTTTTTTTTTTCAATTCATAAGAAATAATCATGAATTTTTTTTCAACTTTTCTTTTTGTTGATTTTTTTTTTTTTTTTTTTCATATTTCTCTCTTTAATTTTCATCTAAAGATTAAAATCTTTTCAGTTTTGAAAATTTTCAATTTTAAATTATTATTTTTTTTTTTAAAAAAAAAATTAATAATTTTTTTTAACATTCAAAATTTTAATATATTTTTTATTTTTCTTAAAATTTTTGAACTATTTAAAATTTTTTTTTAAATAATTAATTATCTTTTGTTATTTTTATATTATAATATGTATATATATATATATATATATATATAAATATTCCTCAGTTGTTTTTGTGTTTTTTAAAATTTTTGATGTTTATATAATATTTATATTTATATTTTTCAAAATTTTGTATGTTTTATCATATATTTTATTTTTGTTTTTTAAGCACAATTTTTTTTATGGACACACATATATATATATATATATGCATAAAAAAAAGAATTTTAATCTTTATAAACAGATTCTCCTTTTTTTTAAAAATATAAAAAATATCTCAATATTTATTCATTTTTTAAAAATTTTTTTCTTTGATTAATTTTAATTATTAAAATTTTGACTCAATCATTAATAAAAATTTTTTAAATCTTATATATAAATAATTTATTTATAATATGGTTTATTTTTTTTTTTTTTTTTAAGCATTTCACCCCAAGCAAGGCGGGAAGCCACTAGGACGCAAGGGGTTACAGAAATTTGGAGCAAGATCAGATAGGAGTGATAGAAGAAAGGATGAGGAGAAGGATAGTGGATAGATCAAGGCAACTGGAGATGTCGATTGACATTACATTTGAATAGTTGGAGATTATAGCTCTCAGGGAAACAGGAATAGGGAAGGGAGTTCCACAGGCGAGAGAGGTGCGAGATATGAAGCTATTGGAGTAGAAGAGACGGCTACATTTAACAGTTTCGACAGTGAAAGGGTGAGAGCGGGATGCCAGCCTCGTAGGGAACAGCTTGAATTCATGAAGTCTGGGAACCAGCGAAAGCAGCTCCTCGGAGCAATTACCATGAAAGTATTTGTAAAAAAAACAGAGAGAGGCGACGGCGCGTCTGTGAGAGAGCGACTGTAGACGAGATGCCAGATCAGGGCCAATTATATTGCATATCCGCCTCTGGATCTTATCAAGAACCCCGAGGCAAACAGAAGGGGCTCCAGACCATATATGGCAGCAATACTCCATGCAAGGGCGAATTGTTGATTTGTAGATCTGAAGGATCGATTCCGGGGAGAAAAATTTCCTGGCGCGGCACAGGGAGCCAACTTTCCTTGCGGTGGACGAAGCAATTGACTCAATGTATTTGTTCCATCTCAGGTCAGCAGTCAACGTGAGACCGAGCAGCCGCAGAGAGGTGCTCTTGAGAAGTTGAGCGTCAGACATTCTAATGGAGGGCAGGGAAGGATCTCTGTGGTGATTAATAGAGAGCAGTTTTGTTTTTGAAGCATTAAAGTTGACCAGCTAATTTCTGCCCCAGTTCACAACCGATTGGAGGTCCTTTTCGAGACGAACGGCCAGGTTAGTTTTTTGTCAGCGACACTAGATTTGTTTTTGAGGCAGGAAAATTGTGGTGTCATCCATCGCGTAGATGCCAACTTGGGAATTTATGGCGTCAGGAAGGTCATTTATGTAGATAAGGAATAGAGGGGGCCTAGGATGGAGCCTTGAGGAACACCTGCGTTCGTGGGATAGGAACTGGAGGAGAATCCGTTGAGAACGACCTTCAATTCACGGTTTGACAGGAATGATTGTATTAGGTCAAACAATCGACCCGTAATACCATAGCTTGCGAAGAAGGCTGGCATGCCAAACCCTATCAAGTGCTTTGGAGATGTCTAGGGCCACAGCACGAGCTTCCCCGTTATTTTGAAGAGCTTGGTAGACAGTTTCAGTGATGGCCGTAAGCACATCAGCTGTAGATCGGGCAAAACGGAAGCCATATTGCTTGTCTGAGAGCAGATCATGGGATGTAAGGTGGTTAACCACTTCGGCATTTGATTAGGGCTTTGAAGACTTTGCTGAAGAGGGGTAGGAGACTGATAGGACGGTAATTAGATTCACAGACATACTTTTTATTTTCTCAAGTACTTTCAATCTCACCCCCTCCCAAAAAAACTCTTAGTAAAAGAGCGCAAAAGATCCACAAGAAGCTAAAACTGACAAAACAAGAGAACAGTTCAGCCATGGAGAAAAAATTCATAACTGTCAGTTGGATTAATTCTTTGTCTTAACAATTCATTTCGGGGTGTCGTATGTCGATTGACATTACACTTGAATATTTGAAGATTATAGTCATCAGGGGAAGCAAGTAAGGGGAAGGGCGTTCCACAGACGAAAAGTGAGGGAAAGAAGGTGTTTGAGAAGAGAAACCTACATTTAACCGTTTTGACAGTGAAAGGGTTTTGAGAAAGATGCCAGCCAGGTAGCTCGCTTAAATTCATGCAGTCCTGGGACCAGCAAAAGCAGCTCGTCGGAACAGTTGCCGAGAAAATAGCTTAGAAGAGACAGAGAGAGGCCACGGCACGTCTGTGGGATAGCGATTGTAGACTAGATGCCAGATCAGGACCTATCATCTTGCATATTCGTTTCTGGATTTTGTCGAGGACATCGAGACGTACAGCGGGAGCACCAGACCGTGACCACCGATAGAGAAGGCCTGTTTCATTGGGTTAAGGAGAAATGTGACGTCATCATATTGAGTCCGACTTTCAAGAAGCGTGTCGTTTGTTTTTTGTATCAGATTTTTTTTAACGGCATTTTTAAATTGTTTTTAATACTTTAAAATTTTTTAGATATTGAATTAATTTAAAACAATGCTTTATAGATGCGTTGTACCAGATTGCAAAGGGAATTTTCTTTCCCTATAGATAAAGAATTATCTGCTGATGTTTGGATTCGTACAATCAGAAGAGATCATTTTTTACCTACTAAATTCAGCAGAGTGAGTATTTTTTGTATTAAAAAATAAGTAAATTTTATTGAAACTTTAGTGATAACACCATGTCTTTGTAATTTATAACATAAAGTTAATAAGACAAATCTAGCGAGAAAGTTTAGCCATTCATTCTCGTACGTGTTGCTTTTAAAATCTAAAAACTCATTTTTTAAGAAATAAACTTTAAAAGAAATTTTCGATATAAATTCATTCATGAATTCCTTCTAAAGGAATATTTTATATGCATAAAAAAATTCTAATAATTTTAACGATTTTTAAAATTTTTTTCCTTTTCTGACTAAATGAAACTTTTTAATTGAATTAATTTCATATCTGTAATTCACAACATTTAAAACAAAGTGTTGTTTTAAAAAATTATTAAACTCAATTGAAACTTTTGAAATTAAAATAATTTCATATCTTTATCATTCACAAAACATGAAAAACAAAGTTGCGAAAGTTTTTAAAAGAATTAAATCTAATTTTTATAAAAAATAAACTTTCGATATTAATTCATAAAGGAATCTTTTTCTAAAGGCATAAAAATAATTGAATTTTTTTTTTTTATTATAATTTAACAATTTTTAGAATTGTTTTATTCATTAGAATGTTTTTTTATTCATCATTCTAAATTAAAAATGAATAAACGTTAAAATTCTTCTTTATTTGTATATAGCTTCGTCATTTTTTTATTGAAATCTCTCCACTTTTGCTAAAATTATTAATGCTTCATATTACTGTTTTTTTTGCTGATTGATTTTTTTAGATTTTCACAAGAATTTAAAATAGGTTTGGTTTTAAAAATTTTTTTAGGTATATGAACTACATTTTCGACCGGAGGACATAAGGAGAAAATCGTCAGCCTTTGACAAAAAAATAGGTGCCACAATTGCAGTTAAACTAAAAAAAATATATCTTTGTGATGGTGCTATTCCTAGAATTTTCCCAAACTGTCCCTCATATTTATCTTCATTGAATACTTCTAGAGAGTCACCAGACTCTAGGAGAATCCGACTAGAGAATTCTGCTCTTAAAAGTGATTTAAATTAATGATGACTTAGCATATAAAATGCAGAAGAAATTCAATAATGTTAATGATCTAGAAGGGAAATTAAATTTCCTTGATAGAAATTACTGAGTTTTGTTAGGCAGCAAGAGACACTTATTATATTCAGCATCATCAAATCCCCATATCCAAAAAAAAATCTGTCTCTTTGTAATTGAATCTGATTTTTTAAAGTACATGTTTTGTAGAGATGTGGAAATGCATTCAATAGGGGACTATAAGATTCCTAAACATGTAAATGATCAAAATACTCTTGAAATTCTGATACAAAACATGAAGAAAATGGACACAGAACATTAATATTATATTAAAATTGATAATGTCATTTCTACAATTGGTGCAAGAAGAATCAAACAAACATTTTAATACAATTAAATTTATATATGAGCAGCTAAATTTAATGACACAAAATAAGCTTGATTATATTTTCTTCATTGTTATATAACTGCTCCCCTAAAGGGTACAGATTGTTAAGAGACAACAAAAATATAATTTTACCTAGCTATTCAACCATTAAAAGACTTAAGTTATCAACATATATGAATCCTTTGATTGAGCAACATGATAACAATTTTCTTATGTATATTAAAAATAAATTTAAGCTCCTAGTACAGAAGGACATCACAGTATCTTTACTTGTTGATGAAATTCATCTAAAACCTTATTTAGATTATAAGGGTGGTAATTTATCTGACAACAGCAGTGAAGCTGCAACAAGTGCTTTTGCTTTCATGATTAGCAGTGTATTCTCACAATATAAAGATGTTGTGCCAACTAAATGTCTTAAAGCTGAGAAGTTATTTGAAATATTTAAACGCATAATAATTGGTTTAGAGGAGATAGGCTTTCAAGTATTATCAATTATAACAGATAATAATGCTATAAATAAAAAAGCTATCTTTCTTTTGCAGTCCACCAAAGCTTTCCATTGTATATCCACACCAAGTTATAAAACATCGACCCCTTTTCTTCCTTTTTGACTCAGTCCATATATTAAAATACATTAGAAACAATTGGCTTGGTCAAAAAGATGCAAATAAATGCATGCTGTTCCCCAAATTTTGTCATAATGGAAATCATGAATTAGATAATATCCAAAGTGCCCCATTTTCTAGCTTACAGAACCTTCATGCCTTAGAATCTCAGTCAATTTTGAAATATTGTTATAAATTGACCTCAAAGGCACTTTCACCTACTAATCTTGAAAGGCAAAATGTTAATTTAGTTCTGCAAATTTTAATGAATACACTATTCAAGGATTATTGATTGCTTTAGGAAAACAGAAATATTTTGCCTAATTTTGCAGAAGTTGCAGAATATATAAACATATTTTATATTTGATGGACAATAATGAATGTTACAACGCCATATAAAAGTTGTCGGCTTAGAAATAATCCACTTAGAATGAATGAAGAAAATTTTAGATTTCTCTCTGTATTCTGTGACTGGTTAGAATCTTTGAATAGCATTTCTGGAAGGAATGGCAAATTAACAAAGGAAACCTTTACTGCTTTGCATCATACAACCTATGCATTTCTAGAACTGACCAAGTATTGCATAGAAGAACTGAAAATGCTGTACATATTACCAGGCAAATTTCAAACTGATCACCTTGAAGCAAGGTTTGGTCAATACTGACAATTTAGTGGGGATCAGTATAATATTTCGATACGGCAAGTATTTGAGTGTGAAAAAAAATTAGAATGCAATCAGCTTTAAAATTGAGCTTACCATTTAATCAGCAATGCATTAAAATTGATTTAAAGAAAGAGTTACAAGAACCAAACTGGGATGAAGTGACAGAGGAGGAAAAGTTAGATATATATAAATATAGAATTGATGTTAAAGAGGATGATGTTAATAATTGTAGAGAAGTTCTACCTGTAATGCTATAATTAGCAGGTTATTGCTGTAATGAAGTTTTTAAGAAAATTAAATGCAATAGTTGCAAAGATTTAATATCTGGAAGTGTAAGAGATAATGTGGAAGAAATACCTGAAATAAGCAGCTATTTTCAGGGGATTAATAGAGGTTCTCTCTTATATCTTAATGATAAAACTTTAAATTTTGTTCTCTATAATTATGTAGTCATTGATAAACTTATAAAAAAATCATTTTCTTCATTCAGTAAATCAAAGAAAAATAGCCATGCATATAACATTGAATGTTTTATGCAGATTATGAGCTTCTTTTTGATGTTGACACTTGTGATGAGGGTTACAATATAGAAAAAAATACAAAGAATGCTTGTCTGGAGCTCTACAAATGCTCTTTTAAATAATTTTTGTTCAAGGGAAAATAATAATATTACAAGTAACAAGTTAAGCAAAAAAAAGAAAACTTCAAACATTCAGCTAAATTTTGTATCAGTAACCTATTTTTCTGAAAGTATTATTTGATTTTTAAATCTATTTATTGTTTGTATCTAATTTATTGGCTTGTTTGTAATTATTTGTTTCTTATTTATGTCTAATTGTTTTATTTATTCATCATAATTATTTTATTTATTCATCATTTAATTATAATTTGTTTATTTAATTATTGTTTGTTCCCTAATTCATAATTCAGTTGTTACTGTATTTGAGTAATGATTACAAAAATTGTAACTTTACAGAATAATTATTAAAATTGAAATAAAAACATGCAAATTAAAACAATGCTGACTATGATTTATAAAAAATTTTCAAATATGAAACAATTAAAATCATGAACGAATTTCAGTCTTAAAATTGTCTGCCTGTAACCTACTTTTCTATAAGTATTATTTGAATTTTAAATCTCTTTTTTGTATCAAATTTATTTACTTTCTTGTATTTAGTTTATTTGTTTCTTATTTATCATTTACTTGTAATTTGCTCGTCTGTTGGTTTCATAATTGAGTTGTTGCTGTAGTGTAAGAATAATAATCATTAAATACTTACGATATTGTAACTTTACAGAATAATTACTAAAATTAAGATAAAAACATGCAAATTAAAACAATACTGATTATGATTTTAAAAATGTTTTCAAATTTGAAACAAATAAAGACTGAAATTCGTTCATTATTTTAAAATTTAATGAAATGTAACATGATGTTTAATTTCTTTACTTTAACAAAACATTCAGCAACAACATTTTTTTTTCTTATCGGTTATTTTTTTAAAATTAATATGAAATAAAGTTCTGTATAAAATCCAATTCTGTTTCTTTCTTTTATAAATGTATTTTTAAAAAGTTTTCTAAAACCAATTTTTTTTCTTACAATTTTTCGTTACATTATGATTACTGTCTGTTTCACTGCATGGACAACATTTGTGGCGTCACGTCACTATCGAGCAGGCCTTCTATATCGGTGGTCACGACCAGACCATATATAACACTAACAGCAATATTCCATGCAAGGAAGGAGGGTTGATTTATAGATTTGAAGAATGAACTCAGACGAGAAAAACTTTCTGGCACGACACAGACTACCAACCTTCCTTGCGGTAGATGAAGTTATTGATTCAATGTTTTCATGTCAGTAGACAGCGTGAGACCAAGCAGGCGTAACGAGGCGCTCTCAAGGAGTTGAGAATCAGCCATTCTGATGGGAGGCAGGGAGGTTCTCTGTGGTGGGTAAAGGAGAGCAGTTTCGTTTTGGAGGCATTAAAGTTTACAAGCCCCAGTCAACCACAGATTGAATGTCCTTTTCGCGATCAGCAGCCAGGTTAAATTTGTCAACGATACTAGATTTGCTATTGAGGCAGGGGTAAATAGTAGTGTCGTTTACGTAGATGCCTACTTGGGACATCGGGAAGGTCATTGATGAAGATCAGGAACAGTGTAGAGCCCAAGATAGAGCCTTGGGGAACATCAGCATTCGTGATAAAGAAGCCGGGGAAGAACAGAACCCGTTTAAGACGATCTTCATTTCATGGTTTGACAGGAATGATTGTATTGTCAAATAATCGTCCTGTAATACTGTATCCCTGAAGCTTACGAAGAAGGCGAAGTATGCCAAATCCTATCAAACGCTTTAGAGATGTCTAGAGCCACGGCTCGAGCTTCTCCATTATTGTCGAGTGCTTGGTATAAAAATTCAGTTATGGTCGTGAGCACGTCAGCGGTAGATCGGGCAAAGCGAAAACCATATTGCTTGTCGGAAAGCAGATTATGTGAAGTAAGATGCTCAACCACTTCGGCGTTGATTAAGGCTTCGAAGATTTTACCGAAGAGTGGTCGGAGACTGATAGGACGGTAGTTAGACGGGTTAGAAGGGTCACCAGAGTTCTTAAAGACAATCACAACAGATGAGGGCTTTCAACATGCTGGAAAGCAGGAGTCGGTTAGGCAGTAGTTGTAAAATTTAGAGAGGACAGGAGCCAATTCAGGAGCACATTTAATGCTGTGTATCAAAGAGTACACTCCCTGTGACTCTATGAACTCATCCAATACGATAAAGAGTTCCTTGGTATGAGGTCGTGGGTAGTCTTATCTCCGTCAGTCAGTTCACTGCCAAGTTTTTGGGCAGAGAGAAACCCAGATGAGGTTATGCCTACGGGCATTACTTATAGAGAATACTTAACGAATTACGTTTTGCCAAGTACGAGTGTGTGTCATAACAATAACCTTTCCATAAAAAAAGTTATAATAGTTGGAGATGAGGATGTTCGAGCACAAGCATGGGATAAAAAGCACAACTTTATGAGTTATAATAGTTGGCAACGAGGATCTCTAAATTATGTGAAACATTATAATTGAATTTATAATAGTTGGCGACGAGGATAGAAAAAATCGCAAATGGAGTTACAATAAGTGGGCGACCAGATTTTCGAAACTCATACGTTTGCAACAGGAGTTACAAGAATTTCATTCACGTTCGTTTAAAAAAGATTCTTGTGGAGGCGTGGAGAAATTTTTGGCTTCAATATTTGAAATTCAACAACAGAAGCAACAACAATAAAATACCCAGCAGTTGCAAAAAACAGCAACAAGTGTTGTTGGCGGTGGTTTGGAAGAAAAATGCTTCAACGTCGCTTACGAGAGACGCAGTGCAAAACACGTTTGCAGAATTCGTATACAGTCCTGATGACGAATTGACTTTTCCTTCTTGAGGGGCCGATAAGGATGTCGCCCCCGCAAGCTTTTAGAAGAAAGGTGTGAACAGCTAAGACAATGAGGAGACAAAGGCAGAGGTTTAAAAATATTAAACGTCGATTTTTATTTATCCAAAATGTACAAGAGTGTACTGTCTTGAGAAATATATTTGTATCGGTACCGGGTCCAGTATAACTGGTTTCCTTCAGGGAAAGTTGTTTCGGTTGTATTGGCGAAACGAGTGTAGAGTTGATCGGTGGCGGTAGCTGGTCGACTGCCGGATGGGAGAATTGTCGGCGACAGTAGTTGGTTGATCGATGACGCACGAAGATTCATTGGGTCGGTTAGGACGAGTCCCTAAACAGGGCCGAGTCAGTATGGTGATACAACTTCCAGGGCGGATCAACCGCGGAGACGGGATTGCGCCGAAGGGTAGCACGACGAAGGCGAAATCACTAAACAGGGCCGAGTCAGAGTAGTGATATGACTTCCAGGGCGGATCAACCGCGGAGACGGGATCGCGCCGAAGTGTAACACTTGACGAAGTTGGAGTCAGAGAGGCGAGACGTCTTCCAGGGCGGATCGACCGCTGAAACGGGATCACGCCGAAGAGTATTCTCTCGACGAAACACCGGAAACTCACAAAGTTAGCGTACTATACTTTGATCCAGGCCGATAAAAATTGCATAAAAATACAATTATGGCACAAGGCCAAAAAAAGGGGAGGGGTTGAGGCTGGTCTTCACTAACTATCTTATACCTAGCTAATCCGATTCACGACCCATTCACTCATTACAATTTGCCCATTCACCATAAGGACTCGTCCGACACCAATCAATCCTCCATACACCATAATACCACATCCTCTCAAGGGGAACCTACGAAACGCGTCTCATCCCATAAAAAATTTAATGATAATAAACAACATATACAATTCTAAAGATGAAAAATGAGTGGGAAGGGAGATGAACCCAATAATAAACTAAACATGAACACAAAGTGAACTAAACGTAACTGATGTTAGTAGGGCCCGTCCAACCCTTAAGAAGGAAAGAGGCCGCTGTATTCTGCCCATTGGACAAAATCAAGGAGCTATCTCACTAAGGGAGTGGGAAAATGAGAAAATATATACAAACATGGGAACGAAAAAGCTGACCCAGATAAAAAGAGCGCCAACAACAAACTGGGGAAGTTGGGAATCTCGACTTGGATCATAACCAAAGAGGCAGCCGGGAACAGGCCAGGAACAACACTTACCCACATTAACTAGGTACACAAACGTTTATGTAACCTAACCACGGGGAGGGCTCCGCAGGAAACCACCCCGATGTGACATAGGTTAACCTAAAAGAGAAAATAAAGGCTAGCCCCGTTCAGACGAACCAAGTTCGCCTCAATCACACATCTTTCACTGAAGACTGTCGAATGCAAGCGTTTTCTATCAGTTCTAATCTTCATCTTGAGCTGATGCTCAAAGAATCGGATTAGATCCTGATGAGAAAGACGGTTGCCTCGCAAGACTTCCTCCATCCGCGTCGTCCAAATCACCAATCGGGCCGTGGCCAGCAGCGTGAAAAACACCATCCGTTTCACCCCGGAATACGGGGGCGACACATTGTCACACACGTAGGCGCGATCCATGAGCACGAACTGTTCGGGAGCGAGTGAAGCCGTCAACTCGCCGACATGGTCCCATACGGGGCGGACCCGGGGACAATGGTAGAAGGCGTGCGAAGCCGTTTCTTCTAAACCAAGGTCACACGGTCTGGTAAATCCGCCAAGCCCTATATGAAGGCCATGCCATTGAGAGGCAGCTGATTCCGAGCCAATCGCTAGGTAAGCGAAAACTCAGGGTTACTGAGATAATCCGCCGCTGGCGCCTAAGACCAGAAAGAGCGAAACTCCTTCCCCGACATGTCGAGCCGCTCACGTAGAGGATCTTTCGCGACTTTCCACTAAATAACGATAGAAGACCTTGAGAAAGGTCACTGGACCAAGGAACAGCCAACAAGGCAGACCGACACTCGCGAAAAAAATCCGATTCAACCCGGAGTTTACGATGGCGCTCAACCCGCGATCTGGGGGGACTGATAGTAAGGAAAGGGAACGCGTCCCTAACAATCCCCGCCATAATCAAATCTCCTGTCAATGCGCGGCGTAGGAAAGCCAACCTCGAGGCGAGTTTGTGGCTCACCAAGTGTGGCATTCCCAGCACCCCCCATGACACGGACGTTGTGCACAGACTCCTCTGTCGACCTGATGCTTGCGTCCCATCCACAAAAAGTATAAAAAAGTATACAAAAGTATAGCGATCGCTCAAGCGGCTGCCTATGGTCTTTACAGAGGGGAAGTGCGGACAATCGATAAAGGACAATCGGGAAAACGTAAGTAGCACACGTTTCCGGCCGCGTCGACCTTTACTCGTGCTTCAGAAAAATTTTTCTCCAGCTGGAATGCGGAGAGGAACGTCCGTCCAACCGAAGGGCCCCGGAAGATCAACCCCCTTCCAGGCACCTAACCGCAAGCCGGACGACTTGTAGCGGTTAATCTTGGACCCTGTCACCTTTTCGTATCGATCAAGCGCCTTCAGTACCGCCTCAATGTCGCTGCGGCAGATACGTCATCGGCGTACGCGGAAACCCTGGCTCGAGCCCCTCCAGGAACGATCTAACTTGGGGTCCAGAATGGCATTCCAGCCCCCACCCATTAAGACTAGGCGCGTTGAATCCACCAGGAACGGTCCCAATCGCCGAAAAAACGGAACCCGCTCCTCCTGGTCGTTGAGCGCATAAACCGCAACGACTCGAAACGAACCACTTTTCACGGCAATATCGGCCACGATCAGTAGGCCCTCGGGTTCGGTATGCACAAGGTTCAATTTCGCATCAAGGGTACGATTCACCAGCAAAGAGACTCCTCTGGCCTGTCGGTTCCCATATGCTGAATAGACGACAAAGTCGTTAGACAGCACACACGCATCGACGTTGCAAACAAAGTGGGTCTCTTCGATCGGGGCGACATCCACGCAGAACGACAAGAGATCCCTTACCCCGATCCCTCAAGCCATTCGCATTTAAACTGTCTGTCTTGACAGACATCAATTAGGCCTGCAAAAAAATAAAATAAAATAAAATAAAAATAAGAATAAGAAAAGAAAAACCTACTCACATACGAGCCGGAAATCTGCGCTGGTAAGGACCCCGACGGAGTGTCCCAGGCTTCCTGTGCCCAACTCCGTCGTCATCCGACCATCCAGGACAATGCCGCCGACGTCCGTAGGGTAGTTTACATTGACTGCCCTATATAAGGAGGGAAGGAGCAACACAGGGACCCTCCCAGAACAGAAATGTCTCAGCTTTCTTAAATCGGCATTTTCCAATTCAAAAACCCTTAATTTTGGGTAGGCCTCTCTTGTCTCAAAGTGGTGACTCCAAACCTTGAGGTATCCCCCGGTATCCCTCACTAGGGTAATCACTCCAGGGGCGTGAGGGAAATTCCGGGAATCCTCCACTGACTTTCCGTCAATTCTATCCATTTTTAATAGAAGCCCTAAAAGAGCCCGTTTTTGTTTGGACAGGCCCTTTTTTACTTCCTCTCGGTCCACCTTGCAAATTTCTTCCGGTCTTGGAAAACGTTTCTTTTTCTTCTTCTCCCTTGCTGGGTGAGGAGGGGAAGAAGTGGATGTGTGAGGGGGGAGTGGATATAGAGCTAAGGGAAGATTTGGAGGGAGAGGAGGAGGGAGCACGGGAAGGGGAAGCAGAGAGGCCCCTTGCCTTTGCTGTTGATTTTTTGGTTTCTCTTGGTGAAGCAGGGACGGATAGGGACCTGGTTTTGTCCATGTGCCTCTCCACCCTACTTCGGCCAGCACGTTTCTCAACTAGTTCTGTTGCTTCGTCTTCCTCCTCCCTAGTCCTCTTCAAGGAGGCAGAACGTGGCGGAAGCATTTCCTCCACCCCAGAGTTGGATCGTTGCTGCTTTTCTGGTTGTTGCTTTTTCTCTTCCTTCTTGTGTTTATATTTCTTTGGTGATCTTGTATATCAGTAGAAAGGCATTATTAATCTTTAGGTTACCAACTGTGCGACTTAGGAGAATAATCCTAATGCTAAAAAGACCCACTTGAAATGAGCAAAAGGCAACGTGGAAACTCAAAAATAACTTTTTAATTTGTTTTAATATCTTCAAAATTTTCATCTTATTCAAATCTGCCTTTGAAAAGACTAAAAGATGCGTTATAAATGTAACCTGTTTACGAGGTGCGGCATTAATGTATTTTTGTCCAATACGTTTAGAACATTTTCATAACAATTTTAATTCTTGTGACAATCATGATCAAAATGCAGGTAATACACACATAAAAAACAACAACATCAGTTTACATTTGCCGTTAGAACATAATGTAATTGTTCACATTTTAAGAGTGAACATATAAGTTCATTTTTATATGAAATTGAAGCTAAGTTTTGGGCTGATACTACCCATATTCATAATTTCAGTTTAACCATATTAATCTGTCTAGGTTACTTGCTATTTTTAATTACCCAGGAGAAATAATACGTTGTAAATTTGGTTAAACTATCAAGAATGAAAAAGAATACATCTAAAATATGTAATATTTTGTAATGCTATTAGCGTAAAACAGGGACACACAAAAGGAAATAAGGATATTCTTCTTTTCTAATAAAAAGAAAAATGTTAAGACAGAAAAACTGATTCGGCAATCTTGGCTTTTTTTAAATTCTTTTATATCCTTTTCTCCTTTTGTATCGCCACTAATTGTCCGAAAAAGACTATACCATGATGAAAAATAGGCCCCAAACAATGGAAAAATTATTTTATATACAAGAATTCTGAACTAAGAATGTTTTTTTTTCTAATGTTACGAGAGATTTTTTTCAACACCTCTGTTCCAAACATCTGAACATTTTGGCCTAGAAAAGCAACTTCGCCTGATGTATTTCAACTTTTTCTCATTCAAACTTTGAACATTCGACCTTTCGAATTGTGAACTTTTCGAAGTAAGTAAATTTCTTTCGTTGCTAAGAAAGTTATTTATTTATGAATAAAAATGACAATAGGAAAACTGGTAATTGCTGACGCGTTTCGTCCAATGTGGACTTTATCAAAGCAAAATACGAAAATGAAATTAAATGAACAAAGTAACTAATAAAAAAAAAAACAGAATGTACCTAGCAACTGGAATGTAGAGAAACGCTATTTTCATATTTTTAACTGAAAATAACGTCAGAGATTGTCACGTGTGGAGAATATTGTCATTATATCTGTGTTGATGTATTCAACCATTTTCTTTTCGATTTTATGAATCTGTTGTGCATATTTGTTTGTAAGAGCATCTGAAATTTGAAGAAAGGTGAAATAGGGAAAATATTTTGAATGAGTCATTTTCTAAAATTCTAAAAAATAGACATGCAAGAACGCCGCTGGGAGGAGATCCCATTTATGAAACCAAATTTCTGTCTGTAATGTTGGTTATTAAAAGTAAAAATTCATAAAAAAAATTAGTTGGCACAGTTTTATAATTTTGTTTGTAGATATAGGTAATTGGATTTTTGCATTTGTTAGGTGTTTTTTAAGTAAATTTAAGCATTTATCTATGGGGACGTTTGTATAAAAAGATTGTATATCTAAACTAGTCATATATTTGTTTTGGAATGTCTATGTTTTTAAGCTTGTTTAAGAGGTCGCCTGAATTTTTTATGTGTGATGGACTAATAGTGCCGAGAAGTGGAGTTAAAATTCTGCTTAGTTTGCATTCTATTTTATGTGGAGCGCTGCCTATCCCTGATATGATAGGTCTCATTGGTATGTTCGGTTTATGCGTTTTGGTAATCCATATAATATGGGTGTTTTTTTATCGTATTCAGTAATCAGCTTTAACCAGGAGAAGTGTTCATTTTTTTTGTTTTTTAATGTTGTGTGTAAACTTTTGTGTTTCTTTTATAGCTATGTTTTCATTTACTTTTTTCATAGATGTTATCATCATTAATGAGCTCCCTTCATCTTCTGTTGGTAAATGTGTTTATCCATAATTATAATTCCCCCTATTATCAAAGTAGATATATGTATGTTTTTTGTTGTTAGCTAATTCTTTCAAAAATATTGATGTATCTTCGAGGAAGTGCGGTGTCATTCGTGATTTTGTGTGTAGCTGTGATTAGGCCCTGAATATAGCCTTTGGTAAAATCAGAGTTATTGTGGTGATGATTTTTTGATTATGTAATCCGTGATATCATATTTCGGTAATCCAGTGGCAAATTTCTGACCAAAGCTGAATGCTTCTAGCTGTGTATCCGATAGTTGGAATTTGGATAAATTTGTTATTAAAAATTTTCTGCCGATGTTGGACCATTTGCTATTATAAATGAAAGTTTGCTGAGTTTGTTCTGTAAAACACGGACTTTCTTCTTATTATTATATCTGACTGAACTTTTTATTTCATTCCGTTCGTGTTTTTTTTAAGTGACTTCCCGTCATATATGCCTTATGGTAAAAATAAAATTCTTCTTCTAATTTCTTTATTGAATTTTTTCAAAATTCATGGGTATAAGGAGGAATATATGGTGCGACGATTTGATGAGCTTGTGTGAGCATTGAGGAATAACTTTTCCTCAACGCAATTTCTAAGAAGGTTTTTTATTGTTTTTATATGAATTGGCGGATATTAGTTGTTTCCTGTATATTCTGACTATATCTGTGTGTAAGTTTTTTTTTTTTCCATGTCGACAAATATTAAAAAAAATTTCTCCGATTTAATCGGTAGAGAAGACAATATTTATGAATAAAAATGACAATAGGAAAACTGGTAACACAATCCGCAATAGTAAATCACATGAAAACAGATACATAATACTACCGACCAATTCTGCCAATCCACGATCCAGAATAACCTATCCCATCTAAATAATCTTGAAATAGTCACAAACACTTCCAAAACCATTATAGATATACTAAGATCTTCAAACAATAATAAATCTAATATTTCTGAAGCAGGCATTTATAAAATAAATTGCCAAAACTGCTCCTCCCAATATATTGGACAAACAAGTAGAAGTTTGAAAAAACGCATTTTTTTGAGCACAAAAATTCACCTCACAAAAAAAACTTAGCTAATGCAATAGTCATACATAGAAATAAATAAATTCACCATAATTTTGATTTTTTTGTTCATGCTACACTCATAAAAAAAATGAAAATAACTCACTCAGAAGGAAAATTCTGGAGAGTTTAATAGAAAATTATCCAAAAATATTAATTTACACCCAGGCTTTTTCCCTATTTCACCTTTCTTAACAAAATTAATAATTTTTACAAATAAATATGCACAACAGATTCATAAAATCGAAAGAAAATGGCTGAATACATCAACACAGATATAATGACAATATTCTCCACACGTGACAATCTCTGACGTTATTTTTAAGTTAAAAAAATATGAAAATAGCGTTTCTCTACATTCCAGTTGCTAAGTACATTCTGTTTTTGTTTTTATTAGTTATCTACTTTGTTCATTTAATTTCATTTTCGTATTTTGCTTTACTAAAGTCCACATTGGACGAAACGCGTCAAGTCAATTACCAAGTTTTCCTATTGTCATTTTTTATTCATAAATATTATCTTCTCTACCGATTAAATTCGAGAAATTTTCATATAAAGTTATTTATATAAATTTTTTGCTCTAAACTATATTGCCCGCCATTTTTTTTGCATTCTATAATTTTTTAAATCTCACTTATTTTTTTTCCTTGCTTGTTCAAAAAATGCTTTTATTCAAAAACTGAGAGAAGAATTCACCAACAGATTTGTGGATTTCAGAGAATATGAAAAGTAGTTAAAACTGTTTGCTTAACCATTTGAAGTGACAGCTGTCTGCTATTAAAGAACCTTATTGATTTGTCGTCAGATATGGACTTGAAGAGAACATACAATGAGAATGATTTGGTGACATTTTATTCAAAGTATGTAGGTGGAAAATATACAAATTTGATACAAGATGCCATTAAATGATTTCTCTTTTTGGAAGCTAGGAACAGTTTTTTTCCAAGGAGGAAGCTTACAAAAGCCAAAATAGCGAAGTCAGCTTACTGATGATAATTTGGTGAGTCATTCATGTGTTGCCACTAGGTCTTTAAAAACTGACAATGAAAAATTGTGCAAAGACAAAAGATATCAAGTGTCACATTAAAAAAATATGCATCAAATGGTTCTTTTCGTAGAAAAAGATTGGAGATTTTTTTTTAATTCTTAGTAAAGTAGACCCAGAAATATACGCGATTTAAAATTTGTTTACATTATGAAAGTTTTTACTAAACTTGCAATTTTTAAAGCTCAAAAACTGTATCATGCTCTTCAGAGATTTCAATAGATTTTTCATAAAATCACTATTTTAGAATTATTATGTGAAAATAATATTCTACATCAAATTTTAAATTTTTTTAGAGATTTTTGAACTAAACATTTTCAGAACTTTTTATATTAGTATTACAAACTAAGAATCTTATGTTTGTAATATAAAAAGATAAGTTAAGATTATTTAGATGCAAATTTTTACTAAAATGATACGCTTTAAAGTCTTCCGGAACGATTTTAAAAATATTTTTAAATATTCATTTAGGATCATATGTGGAATCTCCAACTCAACTGTAATCTTCTCAACTTTTATATAAAATCTCCAACTCAACTGTAGAAAGTATCTAAAAATTCATGAGGGAAAGAGATTCTTCAATTGATCCAAATTATTTTTTTACATTCATGTTTTAGAAAGATAAAAATTATTAATGATTTGTTTTCTAAAAAATAAACAAAAGCAAATTGGTATAAAAAAATTTTTTTTAATTTTTAATATTGAACTTAATGTTTATTTATTTTTTAAAACTTTATTTTAAAACACAAATATTTTTTAAATAACCTTTTGAATTGATGGAAATAAATAAATTGTTATTAAATATTTCTGTCCTTATTTGTTTTATAAAATTACCAAGAAAAAAAAAAGTATTTCGCCGGTAAAATAAGGAGAGGATAGTTTAAGTTTAAAAAAGTCCCCTTTTCCGATTCAGTTCTCTGAAATTAATTTAATGTTTAATTTAGGTATTATGCACTAAGTCGTGTAAAAAACAGCATAGCATGATTGATAAAATGCCATAAATATATAAAAACAAAGTTTTGTCATCAAAATGTTTGTTATTATTAAGAGAAAAGATCAAAAGTATTTTTTTATTATTTTTGAATTTTTTTACCCTTTCTAGCAAAAATTTTTCAGGTTAAAAATCTTTTTTTTTTTTCAACAAAAATATCGGGTAAACTTTTAAAAAAGTTTTTATTCTGCGCTTTTTCCGAGGAAAAACACGCATTGATTTGGAAATTCTTGTAAAAAAAAAATCAAATAATTGTCGGAAAGGATATGAAACTTTTAGAACATATACATGAATGAATGGAAGTTAAATTGAATTTTTTTAAAAATCTTGGTAAAAATATTTTTTATATATTTACCACCCATATTTTTAAATAATTTCATGAAATTTCAGTGAGATTAAATTTTTAAATATTATATTCAATAAAGAATGAATTAAAAAGGATAAATAATGTATAAGAAAAAAATATAGAAAATTTTAAAAATTGAATTTAAAAATAGATTTAAAAAATCATTAAAAATAGGATAAAAAAGAATTATTTAAAACTTTTAGTAACAACAAATCTATTCCATTATAAGATGAAATTAATCACGAAAGTTTCAAAAGCTAAGTTTGCGATAATTAAAAAATTAAAGAACAGCACCTTGCATTATTAGAAATATTCATAGAAATATGATTTAATTTTTTTTTACTCGGTTACTAAACAGGTTGTTGATTTTTTTTTTAAACGGAAAATAACTGAGTTGAAAATAATTCACTAAGATTGTACTAGACGATCTTAAGGGAAAGAAGAAGGAAAGAAAAAAAAAAAAAGAAAGAAGAAGAAGAAAAAAAAGTTGTATGATGCATGACCCAATTGAGGGTGGAGATAGGAGTCAGAAAGAGATTTAGGTCAGCGTCTTGGCCGATTTTCGAAAGACAATTGGAAGAATAGAATTATAAATAATAAGAAGAAAGAAAGGGAAAAAAGACATGATATCAAAACGGGCCGCTTGATGGAAGCCAGATATCGGTCAAAGCACCTAGCCTACTTTTTGCATGGAAAGACACCTTATCAATTTGGATAAAGAGAAATTTTGGGAACAATGAAAAATCTTAATCAGAGAAAAAGTGTCTTTGGGTTGAGGGGAGGACCGGTGGAACGATATACAGATCCTGACCTGTTAAGAATTGGACACCCACGTTAATAAAGTGGAGACATTTTCAAAGTAGATAATTAAGATTTTCGACTATCAGGAAAAACAAAGAGGTAAAAAGAGGGACAATTGCTTTTGGCTCACGGAGGGCGCCAAGAAGGCGGAAAAGATCCTTTCTAAAGTCAAGACTAATTAGCGGCGGGCTGTTTGACAAAGTCCAGGTGAGAGAAGGCCAAGATGGTCATTTTTCGTACGTGCGAAAAAAAAAAAAAGGAAAAATTAGATTTTGTTTTTTTTAACAAGAACGATATAACCACGCCCGAACAAGAGGAGGAAATGTTCGATCAATAACAATTGGTCGGAAACGGTCACGTGATCTGCAGAAAAGAAAAGAAAGAAATGCTCGATCAGGAACGATTGGTCGAAAACGGTCACGTGATCTGCGGAAAAGAAAAAAAAGAAATGCTCGATCAGAAACTCATTAGTCGAAAGCGGTCACCTGACATACGAGAGACCGAGAGAGATGGATGTGCGCCTCCCCACCAAAGGCACTATGAGGAAGTAGGGGTGAAAACAATAGCGATAATGGAGAAGACAGAATTAATGCAGCTTTTGGAATTATCGAGAAAAAACCCTGACGCCGACAGACCCACCCCAGTTTGTTGCGGCGTCAATATAAGCAGGACCCCAGTCGACAGAAATCAGTTGAGTTGGAGTTGCAGTTGGAGTTGAGAGTTGGACCGCGGGCAGGGATAGAGCCTGAACGCGGCCATCAGGCCCGATTCACTCGCCCCTTTGCGGGCAGAAGAATCCTCAGACAAGAAATCCTTCCAGCCCAAGTCGAAGACAGGAGAACTTCCAGCCCAAGTAGACGAAGAAGAAGATTGCCTGAAAGCCTGAGAAGAATTGGAGATGCAGACAAGCCGAAAGTCGATGAGAAGTTAAAGTTCAGCCCCGGACGGCAGTGAGAAGAGACCACCTCAGACGACAGAGAGTTGCGGCTAAGTTGAAACAAGAAATCTTCCACCAAGTTGAAACAGGAAAACTACCAGCCCAAGCAGACGAAGAAGAAGAAATACAACTCAAGTCGGAGAGAAGAATCAACTGCGAATGATCGATAGAAATTAGCCCCAGTGTCGAACTGAACCACACTCCGACATACATACATGATTCTAGAAAGTAGGTAATTCGACATTTTTCTATTGTGTGATAGAAGCTTGGTGCCATAGTCCACAGAGCGGGTCGGGAATTGAGAACAATTTTGTTTTTTATGTAACGGACATTAAGATATAAAAGGTTGTTACCCTTTTTATCAGCAATTTTGTTTAGTGTCGTGAGTTTTTGTTTTATTTGTGTTTTGCCACCCCGTCGGACTCGACTTGTATCGGCCCAAATCCCTGCTGGTCCCGTCTGTCTAAGATCTAAACACAGCGTGGGTAGACAGACCGGAGATCGGTATAGTTGCTTTAGTGACCAGGTATTGGAAGCGAGTCGGGAAAGGCGAGGCTGGTGATCATCTGACCAAAGGGTTGGAGCGGCACGCTTGGACCCAGGAGGAGCGACCAGGAGGAGCGACGTCACCGTTGGCGCCGTAACCAAAGGATCCGACACTGGGCCAGGTGTGTAACCGTCACAAGTGGTGCCGTGACCAACGGATCAACCCTGAGACAACCACGTCACATATGGTGCCGTGGTGACCGAGGGATTTCAACCCTGAGAAGACCACGATCGACCGCTGTTGCTGAAAATTCAGACAGAACTCAGAACGACCCGGGACCAAAGGAAAAGAAAGAACAGAATCGTCTGTAAGGTAGGACACCTTGTTTTGTTTCCCAACCTCGATTGTTGCTGTATAGACTGTCTTTCTCTGTAGACATGTCAGATTATGATTCAGATAGAGCAGTGGGGGGTGAAGAAGAAGTAGGGCGGGGTTGTCAGTGGATCTAAGGAAGCTGTTGGGTGGACCGAGGGTCCCAGTATTTGATGGCAGCGGGAAGGAGTTTAAAACTGGCTGGCAATCCTCGAGAAGAGCCGAACCATCTACGAGCTCTCGGACCAAGAAACCCTGTATTTGGCATACGATGCCACAAAGGGAAAAGCGTCTGAGTTCGTAAGGGGGGCTCTTGGAGAAACCAACCCGCTTGGCTTGGGAAGAAATAAAAAAACTGCTGACCAAAGAATTCGCCGACGAAGGTACGGCCATAGAGGCCATGAGGGCCCTTTTAAAACTGACACAGCTGCGGGATGAAACCCCGGGAGAATTAGGGGCCCGAGCGGGGAAGCTATCGTCATTGGCATTCCCCGAAGTGGTCAGGGATAATGCGGTTATGCAGGCTCAACTGGCGGACCTGTATGTAGAGGCGCTGAGCGACGAGCGTGTTCGTCACGACGTATTGAAAGAAGGACCGCTCAGACTGTCGGCAGCGATAGAGCTGGCCAGGGAGAGCCAGGGGGTGTGGGATAAAGTGAAGAGGTGTGGGAAGAAGCAGATACCAAGTCAGGAGGCTGGAAGAAGGGGGGTAGGCGGAAGAACCCCCGTGTGGAATCAGAGGGTTAAGGAAGAGGTGGATCGGGCAGAATTATGGGAGGAGGACCCCAATAGAAGGGCATGGTCGACCAGGCATGGCTTTTATAAGCCCACGCCGGGTCGATACGGGCTGGTCTGCTGGACCTGTGGGGTACGAGGACCACAGGGCGGCGGAATGTCCGACGAAGTGGGGTTGCCCCAGACTTCAATCAGGACAGATGCACCAGGTGTGGTAAGAAAGGACACCTGGCCAAGTGGTGCGGGCTGAGGAAGGGTGCCCCACCAATATTAACAAAAAGAAGGCTGAGCCCAAGAGACCGGCCCAGGGAAAAGCCAGCGGGCCACCCCAGAATTAAGAGGGAGGGTGGCCCAGTTAAAAAGGAGAGAAATAAAAAATTGGACCAGTGGGTGGGCGAACCGCTTGAATAGAGGACGGGTTCCCCCGAGGATAGACACAAGGCCAACCCAGTTAAAAAGGGAAAGAGCAAAATGTTGGACATGTGGTCGGGCGGGCCACTTTGCGGCAAGCTGTCCAGCAAGAAGGTGCTGGTTTTGCAGGAGGCCAGGACACCTGAAAAGAAACTGTATTCTTAGAAACGGCCATGGGAGACCGGGAGAGGTCCGGCCGGGGTCGCCCAGGTGCAGGGGGCGCAGAACTCCACCTCATAAAAAAAATGAAGGTGATTTATTACTACCGGCGCCTATGGCTGGGTTAACCCAAAGGTGGGGACCCAGGAAGAAGAAAGCTCAGGTGTTCTCTTCGCTAACGCAAGAGAGAGAACTATCCTGTAGAGCAGAGATAGGTGGTAGAGAGATGAGGGCTTTGGTGGACACAGGAGCATCTGTGTCATTGATGAGAGAGGAGACATACAGGCGGGTGAAACGGAAGAGAAGGTTACGGGAAGCGGACATAGAGATCACGCAAGCAGATGGGGCCCCCCTGGAGATAAAAGGGATGGTGAGGCTCCCGGTGAGGATTGGGAGGTGAAAAGCACCCAAAATTTTTTACGTAACCCCCGACCTGTGTACAGGAGGCAATCTTGGGAGAAGATTGGCTCCGGAGCCAGAAGGCCCAGATCGAGTTTAATCCTACTGTGTTGGTGGTGAACGGCGAGAGAACGCCATTGGGATGCCCACCAGAGGAAGAGATAACCATAGTGGTGGAGGAAGATGTAAAGTTACCTCCTAGGGCCGCAGTGTCGGGAAAGGGTAGGTTAATGTCAGAAAAAAAATGTACGGAGAGGACCTCTGCAGTTGGTCCCTGTAGAAGGAAAGAGCCTAGAAGATAACGAGGTAACCCTGTGCGAAACGGTAGTGGAGGCAGCCGAGTTGGTGCCCATAATGATGGTGAACCAGGCCCAAAAGACTATAAAGGTTAGGAGAGGGGAGAAGATAGGGAGAGCACTTCCCCTACGAACTCTGAATCGGGTGAGATTCGAGGAGGAACGAAGGAAGCTAGTAGAGCAAACAAAAGGAATCTTAGATGAGGATATATTAGCACCGGATCAATTTAGAACCAGAGTGGGGGGTCTGTTAAGGAACAATCGAGATGTGGTAGCCCAGTCAGATAAGGAACTAGGTCAGACCCACACAGTCGAAATGAAAATCGACACCGGAGACCACCCCCCTGTGAAATTAAAACCCTACCGAACACCTATACATAAAAGACCCTTTGTAGAAGAGGCAGTAGAGGAAATGTTGGAAGCTGGGATGATCGAAAGATCGATCTCTCCTTGGAGCTTCCCAATAGTAATAGTAGGTAAGAAAGATGGCGGCCACCGTTTCTGTGTAGATTTTAGAAAGCTGAATTCTATATCGAAGCCGTTGGCGGTGCCATTGCCATTGATAGACGACATTTTGGCATTATTAGGGAAGGCAAAGTACTTCTCTACGTTGGACTTGAGGTCCGGGTATTGGCAGGTAGCCCTGGATGAGGCTGACAAGGAGAAGGCCGCATTCGCGTGTCACCTGGGACTGTTTCAGTTCAGAGTGATGCCATTCGGTTTAGCTAATGCCCCGGGAGTCTTCCAACAGCTAATGTCAATAGTGTTAGGAGGATACGAGAGCTTTGCCATGGCGTATTTAGACGATATCTTGATATTTTCGGAGACAGTGGAACAACACTTTTTCATTTAAGACAGGTGTTGGGAAGGTTGAGGAAACACGGATTAAAATTGAAATTGTCAAAGTGTCAGTTTCTGAGGGAAGAAACTAGGTATTTAGGCTTCGTCATAAACGGAGACGGTATTAAACCCGACATGGATAAGGTAAAGGTCATAAGGGAAATGCCAGAGCCTAAGACAGTGAGGCAGGTAAGAGGTTTTATAGGAGCTATAGGCTACTACCGGCGCTTCGTCCCGGCATTTTCAAGAATTGCCATACCGCTAGTGGCCCTGACGAAGAAATACGCTAGGTTCAAATGGACAGAGGACTGTCAACGAGCATTTGATTCGCTAAAGGAACAGTTGACAACCGTTCCACTGCTGACGTATCCAGACCTCAGCAAGCCCATGATATTATACACGGATGCCAGTGAGCAGTGTGTAGGAGCAGTACTTACCCAGCCGTGTCCTGATAAGGAAGGACCAGTGCCAGGCATACCAGAGGAAGTACCGATATACTTCCTCTCCCATAAGCTCTCAGAGACACAACAGAGGTGGCCAGTAATAGAGAGGGAAGCATATGCTATCATGTATGCTCTCCAAAAACTGGACTACTATTTAAATGGTGCGGTCTTCACTATAAAGACAGACCACAAGCCTCTGCAGTACCTATTGCAGGCAGAGGGACAAATAATAAGAAAATTCAACAGTGGGCACTTAAGTTAAGTGGCTACCACTGTAAGATAGAGTATTTGGCAGGAAAGGAAAACACGTGCGCAGATTTACTCTCAAGAATACCGAAACAACTGGAAGAAAGATCTGTAAGGGTAGAACAGGGAGTAGATGATAAAGCCTATAGAATAGGAGTAATTAACTCTAATAAGCTAAAAGATCGCCCTATATTAGAATCGGACGAAGAAGGGGACGCCCAGATAATAACCGATCCTTACTGGACAGAAGGAATTGAGAAGGAGCAAGCAGACAGTGAAATAGCTGCTCTGAGAGAGAAGGTGAAGTCAGGAGAGACCACCAAGTATGCCATAATAGAGGAAAGGCTGTATTATCTCTCAGGAAGGGATGAAGAAGTCAAACCCAAGTTGTATGTGCCCAAAAGTTTAAGACCAGAGATATTGGAACAGTGCCACGAAAGGTTGGGTCACATGGGAATTGATAGGACATGTGATCTCATAGGAAGAAAGTACTATTGGCCCAAACTGTACGGAGAAGTCACTAACTATGTTCGAAGTTGTGTAGTGTGCCAGTCGCAGAGCAGAAGGCAGGAAATGGCACCCTTGGAGGAAACAGACGTACCAAACTTCCCTTCGAGAAAGTGAGTATGGATGTATCAGGACCATATGGGGAAACTGCACAAGGAAACAACTATATAGTGAGTTTTGTCGATTGGCTAACAAATTGGCCTGAAGCATTTGCAGTACCAGACAAGAAGGCCAGAACTGTGGCCGGGTTGATAATAAGTGAAATCTTCCCTAGGTATGGTGCCCCTGTGCAATTGGTAACAGATAATGGCACGGAGAATGTGAACAGCATCATGAGAGAGAGAGTTTTGACAGGTTTGAATGTAGAGCACATAAAAACATCCCCATATCACCCCCAGGGAAATGCTAAAGTGGAAAGGTTTCATAGAACCTTGGGAGATGTATTGGCCAAGTTGGTCAGAGAAAACATTGGAAATTGGGACTTGTATTTGACGCAGGCTCTGGCGGCCGTGAGGTTTACGATAAACGAAACCTCCAGATTTTCTCCTTATTTTTTGTTGTTTGGCAGAGACGTGGTCCTGCCTGTAGATAACCTACTGAAGCCCCGAAGAAGGTATATGGGAGAAGATCATCATCAACTATTGCTGGAACAGCAACATAAGATATTCGTACAGGCCAGAAGAAGAATAAAGAGGGCCCAGAAGAAAAGAAATGAGAGGGTGAATGCTGAAAGAAAGGTGGTAGAATTGAAGGTTGGAGACCCTGTCTACTATAAAATCCACCAGAGAGAAGGAAAACTGGACCAGAGATGGGAACCGTACTACCGGATAGTAGAGCAGACGGGCCCAGTATCATATGTAATATGGGATCAAGTGGCAGGACGAGCGAGGAGGGTTCATGCCAATGATCTGAAGAAGGCTGAAATAGCTAACCTGGAAATGAGCGAGCCGAGGCCTAAGAAGACAAGGAAAAGGAAGGTAACTCTGGTTGAACCGGAAGGAATGGAGACGGAGGAAGACTCCGAAGAAGATGAGGAGATAGGTCGACTTGACCAGATAAACGAAGCAGTCCGAGGACAGAGTTGGAACCCTCAGCGGGGATTAGCGATGTTCAGTCGTCGACTGAATCAGTGCAGAGAAGACCCCGTGAGATCGCCATCACACCCCCATGTCCGAAGAAAAGGAAGAAAAAAGACGAAGAGGTCCAATCAAGCAGTCGAAGGCTCTAAAAAGAGACACCCTGAACAGGACGAAGGGTCCCAGCGAGTGGGAGGAGGAGGATCAAATACCCCTTTCCCAGCTTAAGGAAAGGATAAAGAACAGGAGAAGTTTAGACATAGAGTCGAGAGGTATTGAAGACATTCAAGGCGAAGACTCTAAACAGAAAGAAGAATCAGGGGATGAAGAAGAGGACAAAAAACCTCCTGGACGGGAGTTAAACACAGAAGGAAGGTTAGAGGTTGAACAGGAATCACCTCAGAAGATGAGATCAGGGAGGAGAAGAACCCCAAATCTCAGTAGAACAAAAGGGCTGTGCAGAATAGAAGCATTTAGTGTCGACAGATAACGACACTGGCTCATCCAAAATCCTATTGGCTGACTATGGTAGATGTGAGTGGAGGGGATGGAGATGCGGGCTGCACCTCACGAGGAACGGAAGATCATTGGCATTATTGATTGGCCACCAGTGGTGTCATGAAGTACGACCTTTAGAGTGGGCGCCACGCACACCTGACCAGACCATTCTGTCTGCTAGAGGTTAGTTAGAGGAGGGAAGAGCCGAACTAAGAGAAAAGTTATGAAATGATTGAGTGATGAGTCGAGCGAGACTAAGTGATTGTGAAGAATAACAACAAGAGAATTTGTTACCTTTCAGGAATGATAGCAAGGTACAAGGTGGAAGCAGACTACATAGCATTAAATTCGGGAGAACGAAATTTATGTTGCTATCAGCTGAAGAAGCTAGAAGGTGTAGAGATGATACCCTGGGGACTTGTACCTCGTTGAGCCCTATCTATAAAACTGGTAACCGCAGACTGTGCATATTAGAATTGTTTGAAGGGAGGGGAAGGAATCAAAAGAATCTGCCAAGTAGAGGTATTAACAAACTCGGCATTACCACAAGCTATCAGTGTTTCAGACGGGGTGTGGGCAGTAGCCACACAGAAACATATCAGCCTGTCTAGGGTATGTGGGGAGAGTCCACAAGGACATTAAGAATAAGGCCACCGTTATCCCTGGTGACGCTACCCATGGGATGTTCGGCGGTTGGGGTGTCCATCTCCTTGCCCCCCTATTACCAGATGGAAGAAAGGTATGAAGAAAAAGATTCACTCATAGAGATGATTGGTAGAGGCTTAGTCAATTGTACAGAATTATGGGAGCCGATAGTGAAGAGATTCTCTAATGTCACCTTAAATAAGATGCCAGTATTAATGAAGCCAATAGAAAAGATCGATATGGATCACTTAAGGGATAAGTTAAGTGCGTTGGGAGACGAAGGTGTAGCTTGGGAAGACGATGAGCAGATCGCGATAAGTTGGTCAATAGTAATGGGTACATTCCTAGTTATAGCCATCGGGGGTGTAATAATATGGAAGATTAAGAGTAAGAGAAGATTAGCGAACGACAGTCTAGTGAGCATGCAACAACTCGAGAGGGAGATGCCGAGCAGTGTTCCTTACTCAGACAGGACTGGCGAAGAAATTGCTGAAAGACCAATGGAGGAGGCTGGCGTGAGACCACCACGTGCGGCGGGAAAACCTCCCACGGCAGAGAGGAAAACATTGACCAAGAAGAACAAACCCTAGTGAACACATCTGCACCTACAAACACACGCACACATTACCTTGCATGTAAAACAAAAGAAAATGAAAAGAACATTTCATTGCATGTAGAACAAAAGAAAATGAAAAGAACATTTCATTGCATGTAGAACAGAAGAAAATGAAAAGAACATTTCATTGCATGTAGAACAGAAGAAAATGAAAAGAACATTTCATTGCATGTAGAACAGAAGAAAATGAAAAGAACATTACATTGCATGTAGAACAAAAGAAAATGAAAAGAACATTTCATTGCATGTAGAACAAAGAGAAAAAAAAAGAACATTTCATTGCATGTAGAACAGAAGAAAATGAAAAGAACATTACATTGCCTGTAGAACAAAAAGAAAATGAAAAGAACATTTCATTGCATGTAGAACAAAAGAAAATGAAAAGAACATTTCGTTGCATGTAGAACAAAAGAAAATGGAAAGAACATTACCCTTGCATGTTAGAAAGTAGAATAGAATTGCATGAGACAAATGCATGGTGCATGTTAAATGATGTAATTGGGTTTAGGTGTCATTTACGGGTAAATGACAAATCGGTTAGGGAGGATTGTGGCACCTTGCATTATTAGAAATATTCATAGAAATATGATTTAATTTTTTTCTTACTCGGTTACTAAACAGGTTGTTGATTTTTTTTTTTTAAAACGGAAAATAACTGAGTTGAAAATAATTCACTAAGATTGTACTAGACGATCTTAAGGGAAGAAGAAGGAAAGAAAGAAAAAAAAAAAAAAAGAAGAAGAAGAGAAAAAAAGAGTTGTATGATGCATGACCCAATTGAGGGTGGAGATAGGAGTCAGAAAGAGATTTAGGTCAGCGTCTTGGCCGATTTTCGAAAGACAATTGGAAGAATAGAATTATAAATAATAAGAAGAAAGAAAGGGAAAAAAGACATGATATCAAAACGGGCCGCTTGATGGAAGCCAGATATCGGTCAAAGCACCTAGCCTACTTTTGCATGGAAAGACACCTTATCAATTTGGATAAAGAGAAATTTTGGGAACAATGAAACAATCTTAATCAGAGAAAAAGTGTCTTTGGGTTGAGGGGAGTGACCGGTGGAACGATATACAGATCCTGACCTGTTAAGAATTGGACACCCACGTTAATAAAGTGGAGACATTTTCAAAGTAGATAATTAAGATTTTCGACTATCAGGAAAAACAAAGAGGTAAAAAGGGGACAATTGCTTTTGGCTCACGGAGGGCGCCAAGAAGGCGGAAAAGATCCTTTCTAAAGTCAAGACTAATTAGCGGCGGGCTGTTTGACAAAGTCCAGGTGAGAGAAGGCCAAGATGGTCATTTTTCGTACGTGCGAAAAAAAAAAAAAAAGAAAAATTAGATTTTGTTTTTTTTAAACAAGAACGATATAAGCCCGCCCCGATTGATTGGAGGAAACGCCCAATCAGGATCTTGGTAGCCGAAAACGGTCACGTGGCTGCAGAAAAGAAAAGAAAGAAATGCTCAATCAGAATCCCATTGGCCGAAAACGGTCACGTGGCTGCGGAAAAGAAAAGAAAAGAAATGCTCGATCAGAATCTCATTAGTCGAAAGCGGTCACCTGACATACGAGAGACCGAGAGAGATGGATATGCGCCTCCCCACCAAAGGCACTATGAGGAAGTAGGGGTGAAAACAATAGCGATAATGGAGAAGACAGAATTAATGCAGCTTTTGGAATTATCGAGAAAACCCTGACGCCGACAGACCCACCCCAGTTTGTTGCGGCGTCAATATAAGCAGGACCCCAGTCGACAGAAATCAGTTGAGTTGGAGTTGCAGTTGGAGTTGAGAGCTGGACCGCGGGCAGGGATAGAGCCTGAACGCGGCCATCAGGCCCGATTCACTCGCCCCTTTGCGGGCAGAAGAATCCTCAGACAAGAAA
Source organism: Acanthosepion pharaonis (assembly GCA_903632075.3). Classification (NCBI taxonomy): domain Eukaryota; kingdom Metazoa; phylum Mollusca; class Cephalopoda; order Sepiida; family Sepiidae; genus Acanthosepion; species Acanthosepion pharaonis. The sequence continues at coordinate 320,356 of CAHIKZ030002006.1, read as the reverse complement.
TCCTTCCAGCCCAAGTCGAAGACAGGAGAACTTCCAGCCCAAGTAGACGAAGAAGAAGATTGCCTGAAAGCCTGAGAAGAATTGGAGATGCAGACAAGCCGAAAGTCGATGAGAAGTTAAAGTTCAGCCCCGGACGGCAGTGAGAAGAGACCACCTCAGACGACAGAGAGTTGCGGCTAAGTTGAAACAAGAAATCTTCCACCAAGTTGAAACAGGAAAACTACCAGCCCAAGCAGACGAAGAAGAAGAAATACAACTCAAGTCGGAGAGAAGAATCAACTGCGAATGATCGATAGAAATTAGCCCCAGTGTCGAACTGAACCACACTCCGACATACATACATGATTCTAGAAAGTAGGTAATTCGACATTTTTCTATTGTGTGATAGAAGCTTGGTGCCATAGTCCACAGAGCGGGTCGGGAATTGAGAACAATTTTGTTTTTTATGTAACGGACATTAAGATATAAAAGGTTGTTACCCTTTTTATCAGCAATTTTGTTTAGTGTCGTGAGTTTTTGTTTTATTTGTGTTTTGCCACCCCGTCGGACTCGACTTGTATCGGCCCAAATCCCTGCTGGTCCCGTCTGTCTAAGATCTAAACACAGCGTGGGTAGACAGACCGGAGATCGGTATAGTTGCTTTAGTGACCAGGTATTGGAAGCGAGTCGGGAAAGGCGAGGCTGGTGATCATCTGACCAAAGGGTTGGAGCGGCACGCTTGGACCCAGGAGGAGCGACCAGCAGAAAGACAGATTAAACTGATGAAGTTACTGGAAATAGAACAGGCAAACACAGAGATTACTGTGTACGAAGTCATCGCATTATGGCCACAAACTTGCTCAGAGCAGTTGCTTGTTGATCTTGTAACAATGGGATCTAAAAAATTTCAAAACAAAGATGAACCGTTTGCTCCAACTGTAAGACAGGGGAAAAATAATCCGATGGTAATGCTACCATACTGGTTTTACAAAACTATGGAGAATATAAAGACTATTTTGAGATCATGGTTGCTGTATTCAAAGACGAACAAATCTCTATTGTTTCTGTTGTTGCCTCTTCCTGAAGACAGAGCAATGCAAATCAAGTCTAACAAGAAATCCAGGATTTCAAAAGTTCTGGAAGCAAGAAATCCAGGATTTCAAAAGTTCTAGATGCCTGAACATGAAAATTCGTCTGGCCACCAAAGAGCTTTCAAGGAATGGAAGATGTTGGAAATGACCCTTAATAAAGGTAAAAGCCTTGACAGTGAATTACAAGAACAAACTATGAAAGAAAGACAGATTTGGAGACAGGTTTTAACACGGTTTCTTGATGTCGTGAAGTTTCTGACGAAGAAACCTGCCTTTTAAAGGTCAACGAGAAGATGTATAGAGTTCCAATAAATGTAACTTTATATAACTTGTTGAACTTATGAGCAAATATGATCCTGTTCTTGGAAAGCATTACTTGAAAGGATAACCGGCGGACTTGTCACCGAAAATCCAAAATGAATTCATTTATATCTTGGGAAACCACGTAAAAGCCAATCATTTTGCGATCATACTAGACAGCACGCCGGACATTTCTCATATTGATCAGATGAGTTTCATTTGTCAATATGTCGTTGTTGAAGACAAAGAAGTGGTGGTGCGGGAATCATTTCTTTTTATCACTGAACATGAGAAGACAGTTTATGATATCTAGAAGATGGTTTTAGATCGACTGGAGGAAGAGAAACTTGATTTCAAAAAATGTAGAGGGATAAGATTTGACAATGCTCCTAGTATGGCTGGAGTTCATAGTGGTATTCAACATCTTCTACGAAACATAAATGAAAGCTAAATTTGTGCCATGTTCTAATCATAGTCTGAATTTATGCAGTGTTCATGGCTCAGCTGTGAATGCAAGTGCCAATACATTTTTTGGAATGATTGAGAGACTCTATACATTTTCCTCCTCTTCCAATCACAGGTGGGAAGTTTTATCTTCGCATGTGAAGGTCAAGATGAAGCGTTTGGAGTGCACGTTACGAAGCTATTCGTGCAGTGAAAACCTGATTTCAAGGAGTGATTTAGGCAATCGATTCATTAACCTCAGCTTCAGAAAATCTTCAAACAAAAGGGATGCACAAATCATTTTGATTTCAATTGAAAACTTCTCCTTCATATTGTTTTACTGGGAAGAAATTCTGGGACAAATAAATCTCATCCAAAAGAAACTTCAAGAACCTGGTATTGGTTTGGATGTGTGTGTAACCCACACGGATGCGATCAAATTTTTCTTTAAACGAAAACAGAGACAGGCTGGTGACTGACTCGGTTAATCAAAATAAAACAAAGTGCGAGGAAATGGAAATTCCAGTTGAAATGGGCATTAGAAGAAAGAGAAAGCTACCTGGGGAAAAGGAAGATGATGTATGTCAAACACTTGTGCAGGAAGTAAAGAGAAATCTTTACGAATGTCATGATCGAATTGTAAATGAACTGGAAACACAATTTGACTCCATATCCCATCTGCAAACTGTCTTCGCTAGATTATCATCGCAAGCAATCCTGGATGATACTGAAGGCGAGTTGGAGTGAAAATTTAAAATTCTCGGTAGCGAAGATGACATAGATATATCTAGTATGCCTTGGTAAGTTTTCCGACTTCGGGACTTTTTAGCGGCAGCTTCAAAGTGGGACATGGCATGATCATGATGCCCAAATCATCGGCTATCGAATGGCTTAGATAGATTTAAGAAACTGTGCCAAATAATGTGATTACGGTCGTTTTTGACGCTCACAGTTTCTGTTGCTACTGTAGAGAGAAGCTTCTCAAAACTGAAGCCCATTAAAAGTCACTTGAGATCGAATATGTCGCAAGATCGCTTATCCAATTTGTCCTTCATTTCAATTGAACATGAAACTGTAGAGAAGATTAGGACTTTGACCAAGTTATTAGTAACTTTGCTTCTGCAAAAGCTCGAAAGGTTAAAATAACGTTTGTTCAACTAATTTTTGAATTTGTTATTTTTCAAGTACTAATCAAGGTCATTAACAGAATTTCATTTATATTTTTCCTCCAAGAAAAGTCGGTGCCCTTATGAATACGGCTCCGGGCGGCACTTTCCCTCTGTATGCCCCTGGCTAAAAATATGTTCTGTCTAAAAAAAGTCATATTTTTGAGATTTATTACTTAAATATTTGAAAGTGACCCTCCAAGAAAGTATGTTGAACACCCCTGCTCTAAAAGAAAGTTGTTAAAAATTCTTTGTCAAGGAAAACATTAGTTTTACATGGACTGTTGTTAACAACATATTTTTATTTTGAAAAAACTTAACCTGTCTGTAATAGTTTGAAGTGATCAAAAGAAATCTTGTGCAAGCTCTATATTGTATTTTGTACAATTTGTATATTGCGAAAAGTATTTTCATCTCATTAATAAATGTTTATTTCTCTGCAAATTCCACTCGGTGTATGAGTTTTATCTTTTTCCTAAGCGCTTTTAAAAGTATTAATAAGAAGGATTGGAGAATTGAAACCCGATTCCCCTATCCTTTGTTCTTAATATATGTCGAAAAAGTGACAAAATAAGTGAGAAAATAGAAGAATATTTGATGGTGTGTTACGAGATGTCATTATTTCATTCACTAATGATACTGAATTTTGTCGGCTGAAAATTGATTAATTCATGTTACGCATTCATCGTATAACATACAAGATGCACTGAATCATGAAAGATGAAAGATTAATATGGTAGAATACATTTCGGTTTTACGGGTCCTGGACAATCATTAGTGGTTTCTTTATTCGTTATGTGTGTAAAAAACGCTTAAGGAGTTTGGAGTTATGAAAACATTTTATTATACAAGAAAACTAAACCGATAACTAAAATTGAATGTCACAGTTTAGAGGCTTGGAAATTATGGTAAGCTTGACTTAAAGTCCTCGTTCAGAAAGAGGACAAGTAAATCAGGGTCGTTGTTGCATGTATTTAAAATTCTTTTGTTAAGCTGATTTAGGGTTAAAACGATCGTGTTTTGTTTTGATTAGCTGGTGGAAGGTCTGGGTTGCAGCTAAAGTGAGCTTATATTTTGCTTGATTTAAAATGCTCCTTTTTCTCTTTTTCATTAAATAACCCCTGTCTTTCCTTCTTCTTTTTCTTGTTTCCCTTCTATAAATATATTCGTTGCATCAACCGTTATGTTGTCCATTCGTTTCCTCAACAGAATTGAGCCTTGTTATTGTAAACTCGATTATTATCTGTCCTTATTTGACACTTTATGATTAACATTCATTTCCATAAAGCAATCTGTCCCACCTCCTCAGTCTGGAAGTTACCATCCCACTGACCTTCCACACCACTAAGTGCAATTCAAAACAGAGACATTAGTTGTTTATTATTATTATCACTACTACTACTACTACTACTACTACTGCTACTACTATTGAAGTACATGATCCATTTTTATAATCTTTATGCATCTCTTTTTTTTATAAAGATCAAAACTTTTTTTATTTGTTTTATTATCCGGCGCGCCTGGCCATGGCAAGCTAGCCAATGAATAACTACTTGGTTCGATCCTCACTAGGTACCCTATACTTGTGGTCTTGTGCCCCAAACTAAGCTATGCTTATTCATTAATTAACGGTTAGCAGGCTGTTCTCGCAAATCGTTATTATCGAGTTCAGTCTTCAACGGATGCCCTATTTTTTGTGGTTTTGTGTCAGAACTAAGCTGTTCTTAGTAAAGAACTATTGTTTAAGGTTTGCGTAGTGATAGCCAGAGTTGGTGAGGTTTATTACCACATACACTAGTTGAAAGCAAATTCAATGATAGTAAATTTGTAGTGGATTTTCAATTAGGGCGTCACTAATTTGGGGTAGCTCAACTGTTTTAGTCTCCTGGTAGCGTTCTTTTTTTTTTTTAAATTTTGCTCTGTAGCAACCACTTACAAAAAGAATGTTACTTAAACTTTTTATATAACAAGCAATGGTATTAAATTCAAAGTTAACAAAGAGTAGAAAAACTTTAAGAGAGAAGTAAAAAAAAATGTTACAGATATGTGTTAATTTATTTTGTGAAAAGGGAAAATTCTACCTGTATCAAATGTTTGCAAATTGACAATATTTTGCTTGAAGCAAGAATGGGAGATTTTAGAAGTCAGTTTTCCGCGATGCCATGCTTATAAGTGATTATACGCTATGTCAAATTGTCATTATGCAAATCAATATTTTCACAATTAAACTGGTATTAACCAACTGATAAGATTTTCATGATATATTTATCCGAGCAATATATTATTATTATATTGTTTCAGTTTATAATATCAATCCTTAAAAGGATTGATGATATCTTGTTTTGGGATTGTCAGGATTTATTATGCAAAGTGCAAAATAAAATCTTTATTCATGGATAAATCCAAAAGATTTTCATTACAGAAACATTTGACAAACAAAATATCACATATAACTAAAAAAAATATTATTATTTTACATGTTAATATGGCTTTGCCTCATTTTATAAGTTCCTCTCATTTACTGATTTTATTAACATTCTAATTCAGTGCTTTTTTTCTTTGCTTGTATATTGTCTTCCGTATTCATATCTTAATGCTGGACTATAAGTTATCTGGAGAACCTGAGAAACATTCCATTAATTTGGTATATTTTAACTATTTGGGTAATGTGGACTATTGTCAACTTTGCAGAATGTGAAGGAGCTCATTGCTTAACATTTATTAGTCTTTAGCTTAAAATCACTTGCTTATAACTGGTACCACTCAAAAACATCTCGAAGAAATGACAATAATTTTGTGAGGTTATCTTGATACTATCAACTTTGAAGACAGAAATCATTTTCATTGCCTACAATAACATCCCAAAACGTTACCCACTTCTCCTGTTAGATGACTATTCCCATGAAAAACCTAACCTTTAGCCCAGTCACCATGTTTATCAGTGTACTTCTACATTTATAACTAAAAATTACTGTTGAGAAATAAATTTTCATGTACTTCTTCTCCACTCTGACACATTTGTCTTTGTGATGTTTTCTTAAAAGGCGGTAAATTAGTTTCGTTTCGAGTTTTGAACAAATTTACTTAATATTTTGCATTTTCATTTGTTTACATTCGCAACATTAACTTCAAATATTTTATTGCTGGTCAAACCGTATTCATTTTTTTTTTTATTTTTCTATTTTCTCAAATATTATATCATTCTTAAAGTCAGTTTTCATATTTCTATCTTGCCAATGGTAATTCTTTTTTGACTGATGTTTGTTTATATTTTGGCAATTTCCAATGCTGTGTTTCCATCACTCAATAACTTTACAATATCTTTCTTCCCGCCTATGACAACCGTATAAACCTGAAAGTAAAAACAAAATAAATATTTTCATAACTATATTATGTACTAGACTATCCGTGACCCGTTGGGTTCAGCTTATAAAACATTGAAGTTGATTTCGATATTATAATTGTCTGTTTGAAGAAAGTTGAAATAAAAATACTTACTGCATAAACAACTCGTATTTTTAAATCTTATTCACTTAAAATATTTTAAAAATCAGATTAATTTCAAAATATTTTTTATATGCTGAAAAATATTTTAAAATCATATTCAATGGAAAATATTTTTAAATATGGCAAAAAATATCTTAAATTATTTAAAATATTGTTTGCTTTAGGTACTGCCACGAATTGGGTATATGTAAGATTTAAAACGGATTTTTAAAAATGAGAAAGCTTTTCTGAAGCTTTCAATAGCTTTAAATGAAAGCTAAAGAATTAAATTTACTATACCTGGTAAGCAAAATATTGGTATATTTCAGACAGAAATTATATTGATTGGAATAGACTCATTTTTTTCAGTAAAATCGATAACGTTAGCCATTTTTTAGACATATGTAAACAAAACTTAATTTTCCGTTTTAAAAATCTTGCAAAAATAAAATATATATTTCTGAAGAAAGCTGAACTATAAATAAGCAATCACATGAGGTGGAAATAGAGGGGTTGAAAGAGTGACAGGTGGAAATAGGGAAAGGTGGAAAGAAACTTAAATTATTATTATGCGTCGGACGGACGACCCACTACGCATCACGCATCACAGATTTTATGAACAACATTCAAGTTACATAATAAAATTTTACACCACTAAATAAGTTATTGTAAATATTTGTAATAAAAACAAACATTATAAGCTGAAATTCTCATGATATATTTATAATATAAAGCTAAGTACATCCGGAAAATTTAACACTTAATTTTAACTGAACTCCGTTCTAAGTAAATTTTTAATGGTTATTTATTTTTGAAGAAACTTGACTTTGTTTTTTTGCCTAGCCTATCACAACCGAGCAAGTAGCTATTTTGTTCTGGATTTACAATAAAAACATTTGAAAAAAAAGTATTTGTCTAAAGATAATGGCCGATCACCTTAAAGAGGTGTTCAAAGAGGTAAATAAAAAAAGAAAATGAAAAAGACTCTGTATTGGAAAGTTTGGTAGTTACCATTTATTTAATGGTGTTGACGGCCCAGATCAATCCATACAAATTTTTACTCTACGAATATGTTATGCAAAATGCAAAAACAACAAGAGAAAATAACAAGAAATATTTGTGATAAAATACAAAAGGCAAATATTTGAATAACAAGTAATTTTCAATATATTTTTGTAATGAAAATATTTTAGAAAAATGTAGTGAATTTTTTTAGGTGAAATCTAGTTTAATTTATGTTGAACTCAAGTTTTGTGAAAGATTAAATTTTGTTAATGAGTTCTGATTTAAAAGGATGTTTGTTAAAATCTGTTATTGAAGATTCCGTAAATTAATTGCAAGAGAAGAATTTACATTTAAGAATTTACTGTTCATGTAAGTAGTAAATGTTTGTAAAGTTGAATGCAATTTTGTGATCAAAGAAGTTATCTACCTTTTGATTGTTTTGTGTAATACAATGTTCTCGAATGTTGAGAAATAAAGTTGATTTGTTAGCAGGAATTTGTTTAACTTCTGTGTAAGGAATTTGGTGAGTGAATGGGAATAGAGTTCACTTATGAGTTTTGGTGAGTGCGTGTGAACAAAAAATTTAAGATTGTGTGACGTGAAGTTTAGTTGCAATTCGTTTGATGTCACGATGCTCACTGGTGAGTGTGAATGGGTTTCTGTTTTTATTTGCTTCGGGTGGCTCACAGAAACTTGACGCGAACTTGGATTTCAGTCACGAGCTGTAAAATTAGTTAAGCGCGTGTGGATAGTCATGCCTACTTGTATATTTATTAACCAATGAGGGCTCGAGAATTTTTTGAAAGTGTATGAAGTTGAAAGTGTTCTGTGATCCACTTTTTGCACAGATTTGACCAAACTATTTTTGGGTATTGGAATAATGTAGAATTTGGGTTCTACAACTCAAAATGAAACGACCCAAAGAAAATTAAGACTCTTCCTTAAATAACCAGAATACCCAACCTTCATATTTCATCAATGTTGTGAAGTTTGCGCGAGAAGTCCTGTACATTTGTTTAGGATGCGCCCGAACTGAGCCATCGAAAGAAATCGTGTCTGTGTTTCAAAAAAAAAAAACTAAAATCAAGGAAATCCGATGTGAATAAGTCACTGTTAAGTTTAAGGTAAAGCCAGTCGTAAAAGGTACCGATTTCTCATTTGGAATATTCTGCTGTCTACGGAGGGCTGTTTGGAAACATTAAATACCTTACTATTTGGGCGTTATACTTACAACGTTACGGCCGGTGTATTCTCTCTGGCTTTCTCTTCAGATGTCTGTCGTTATACTCAGTAATACACCCAGATTTTATTTTTATCAAACTCTTTATTCAATCTACTTTGAAGATTGTTCTCATTCTATGTTTAAATGGACATTTCGTATCGGATAATATTCACCAACCTTTTTCACTTTCGTGTTGCCTGTTCGTTTTGTCCATTGAATCAGAGTATGCGACTTTGCACTAACAACCCCAGTAATTAAACTCACAAATGCCTGGAAACCAGATATGTTTTAACCGAAGCTTGAAACAACTGGGCCAAGTGTCTCTTAGTGCAATTCTTGAGTTAAATCTAACGTCTATATACGGAATTCTATGAGTGTCATAGCTTATATGGTGGATTTTTTTTAATTGTTTATTCTTTCTTTATGAAAGACTCATATAGATATCTACCGAGGAGCTTGTCGCTACTTAATATGTATGCTGATTTTTTCAGTTGCCTTATCCTCCTGTGTTCTGTTTATTATCTTAGCTAAATTTCCCAGGGGTTGATGACAACCCTTTCCCTAAATATATGATTTGGCATATCTAATTTCAATGGCCAGAAGCTGTCGATCATTGTCTCTGGTATGCTAGTACGACAGAAAGCTAGACCGGTCCAGGAGAAGAACGCCCTTGTCGTGAACCCGACCTCCGAACAGCCATTAACTTCGACCGCACAAAAGAATGTGGATTTAGCTTCGTCGGCCATAAGCTTCTGGGAGATTTGACCAGATGTTGGAGCTTAACTTTGCCTTCCTTCTCTCCTTGTACACCTACATAAATAAGATACCACTAGAAACGTTTGAAGGAGAGTGACAGTTGGTGAGAAAAGTAGCAGGAAGGTTTAGTAATAAGTATTTCAAAGCCCGCTGTACAGTCAACGAGGAGAAAGATCGTATGCAGCGTCCGTGAAAACTTTTATCAGCATTGGTATAATCTTGAACATGTTGATTCTAAAAACTAACTGAATACACAAAAAGACAAGCCAGTGGTCCCGATTGCCTCTCTTACTACACCCTTTCCCCAAAAGAATCAACCACTTTCAACACTACGACTTCTACTGCTACTCTTACTGCAGTAAACTATCCCCAAAAGACAGGCGGAAGTCAGATATTCTCTACAAATCTTCCAACCCTCACAAACCTCTGTTATGCATCAAACACTCCATCCTTACACCATATCACATCGTTCTGATACACTTCATCCTCCTCTTCCAAATCAACAAACCAAAGCTCATTTGCAAAATGCTAAGAATATGACCCACTCCTACCAACCAAAAGAAAAAATAAGTACACTACTGGTGCAGATGTCTGTAATGTTGACTCAGATGTACTAGAAAGAAAAATATTACAACCTCAAAGACTAGACGACTTAAGGGCCCTTCACATTTTGGGGGGGTGTCTAGCTTGGAAAAGGGAAATGTGGAGGGTCCTAAAAATTTTCCACGTGCTCAGTGCATTTTGACTGTGGTCAAAATTAGTCCGGACACATAGCAGACCTGGACTATGTCGGAGGAGGCGAATAAAGCTTTTTAAATGTTACTTACGTTGGCTGATGACACTAACGAAAACTACATCTATAACACGATCGGCTCCGATTTATCCGTCTCTCTCACGCTGGTCAGTATTGGCGCCGGTCAGCTGATGACTATCTGTTGATCACTTCGTTCTCCCGTCTAGCTCTGTTCCACATTGTGTTCTTTGATCACAGTGCAGTGAAGATCGAATTTCCGTCCGCACTTAAGCGCTGAATGGAGTTGGCGGAACCGTGCTAGGAAAAAGAACAAGAATGCTTTTGCTGGTGAAGGCACAAAGTTCAGAACAAATAACGAAGGACATTGGGTTAATTTTCAATTTAATTTTTCTCAATTTTTATGTAAGGGTTGATACAGCGAAATTAACACTCCCCATTCGACTCTCTATCATGACACTGTATTTCTTGTTGTAAAACTTGGAAAGGGTTAAACAGGCACACGACGTGTTAGGTCGGCGGGACTTCTCGTAATCAATTCTCTACATCAGCAATTCTCTTGTCTGGCTCGACGTCGGCAGTTCTATTCGTCTGCAATTCCACGTCAGCAATCCACTTCGGTATCAATCCACTTCGGCTGCAATTCTCTTTTCTACTCGACATCAGCAATACTTTTCGGCAACAGCTCACGTGGCTTCCTCTGGCGTCTCCGGTCCATTGCCGGGCTCGAGCGCCTTCTGCTGACCTCTCGCGACCTCTTGTTGCTTCTCGCTCATGTTTATATGCATCTCGCATAACCCTCAAAGCATATTACGTATTCATCAATTAACTATTCTCAACAACCTTGGGATCCTGACATCGATCCTAAACCAAAGCGGTTTGGTATTTTTAAACAATAAACTTTGTTTTTACATTCCTCTTACCCAACAATTATTGTTTACGTTAATAAATTTTTGTGTTTAAAAAAAAATTTCAAATCAGCAAAGAATTCTTCCTGTTTTTGGAAATCCCCTTCTTCCCCCAGACAGTTCTGACCTCAAACAATTCTTTTGTTTACATTTTGTTCGCTTCCCGACATTGAACGATATTCATTTAAGAAAACAATCACCGCAATTATTCCAGTCTTCAATTTTTAACGCTTCTTATTCGCGTATAAATAATAAAAAAATTTCATTTTTTCCCTCGCTTCATATTCATGTTTAACGTTTTTCTAACATTTCCAACACTCCAATTCTATACGTGTTTTTTACATGAATCCTTTCAATCCTAATTCCAGTCCACAAGTGTCACGATAGTGTCACATTACTTTCAACTACTACCAGATAGTATAGTGTCTCACGTCCTGTATGTTTTTTCGGTTGACCAACACCCGTAAATCGACCATCGGTGATTAGCTGGAGAAGAATTGGCCTGGGCTACTGAAAAACGTCGAGGCCGCAGCGAATATGTGGTCTTGAAGAAATCTTTTCTGAAATGAAAGATCTGAAGTGTGCATTTAATCCTCATACTTTACAGACTATCAGTAGATCCACCGCGAGAGCTCTGATTAAACGCACTTATGGGTCAAAGGGATCCCACAGCGCGTTGGGAGATGCCAAATATGTTGGCATCTGTTGGCATATAATTACACTTGCTAGGCCAGATGCACAGACAAAATGACGATAATGGCCGATTCTGGATGCGAAGAAAATCTTTCAGGGTTTGAGAAGCATGCATTCAGATAAATGGGAGATCCACCGTTTGCTTTGAAATGAGTGTTTCTTCTACTGTCGATATCGATTGTCTTCTCTTGAGTTCGCTTCTCAGAAACTCGACCGTTGTTGATTAAGTGTTAGTGAGTCATGTAAGATGATATGATCGGGGTTTTCAGTCTAACGAAGTTGTAAGTATTGCTCTCTATAGACTTGGACACCCGGGTTGAAATGCCTCAATAATGATGAGGCATCCCTCACCAAGCCGGTTATTTGAGACACGCTCTGGGTTGGCAAAAGTGGGACTTCGCCAAAATGAGACCATTGCTGTGATATGGCGAAGTCTATTGAATACTTCTTCTTGCACTCTACGATTGTACGTCCGATGTGTGAACTTGTTGAAAGCTACTGTGTTCGTATGATTTGGGAATAGTTTTTTGTCTTAAAAAGTTATCTTAGAAGCCAGTTCAGTTTGGAGGCGTTATTGAACGCTACATGATCCTGTGTTTATTAGCCGTGATATGAATGGTGATTTGTGTGACGCGAAAGGAAAGCTACAGAGATTCATCTTTAGCACCCACCAACTAGTCATCCTACTTGAAATACTTTCTGTGAACGTTGAATGAATATGGTACGGTAGTGTCGTTTGTAATGAGGAATCTTAGAATATAATTTTCCTCTTGTAAAGCCAGTTTAACTTCGCTAGAGAATGTATAGCCATTGGTTCTCTTTTTGTTTTTTAGTTCCCTAAATTTCAGTTTCTCATTTTCCTCTTTTCTGTTCTTCTTTGTACCGTGTCCCCTCAGGACGTAGCACTTGACAATTTTCTGTCCTTTGTAGCTTTTAAAAATGTTTTTTGTTATTTGTTATATCTAAACCCTGTTCTGCCATCTATCTACTCAAGCTCACCATGCGTTTTCCTTTGTCCTTCTTGCCTGTGAATATCAGATTTTCCAAGCCCCCCCATTTCCTAATGTGCCCTAGAAAGTCCAACTGTTTTTCTTGATGCTTCCCTTTTCTTTCTATTTTCTCTAAAACTTCGCCGTTGCTCATATGTTCGGTCTATGGCATCCTCAGCATCCTTCTGTAGAACCACACTTCTGTTGCTTCGAGTTTCTTTGAGCGTTCCCTGCCATATAGGATGACATATACACGTAACAGTTTAGTATTCTTTTCTTTGTGTCTAACGAAGTTTTTCTATCTCTTAATACTTTGCTTTTCATTTGGAATGCATCTTTGCCTATCCCAATGCGTCTTCGGATTACAGTGTCGCACTTTCCATCCTCTGTTAAACACTTCTCAGATATTTCAATTTTTTACTTGTTTGCTTTTGGTATTTCCCATTTATAATTTGCATTTTTTGAAAATTTGAAAAATAATGCATGGTTGTTAACAAAAGGGACTTTTGCTGACAACCATGCATTATTTTTCCTGTTAGATGACAGAAAACAAAGTTCTAATACATTAAAACATTTTTCGTCGGTGGGGGGGGGATCACGTAAATAAATCACTCGTTTTTGTCTCCATAAAATTATAAATATAGATAAAGTTATGGTGAAAGGAATAATAAAAATTACTTGGATCAATGAATGAAAATAGCTAAGTTAATCTCCCCCCTCCCCACCAATGTTCAGCTTTGTGCCATATTTTTATCATTTAACAAAATTTATACAGCATCGTTTAGGTTATTATTGCGAGCCTGTGTAGAATTTTCAGACTTTAATGGTTACCATTTTTAGTAGTGTAATTTCAAGTTAACATTTAATAAGATTTTGATTTACAGGGTCGAGGAGTTAATTTTAGCTGTGTTAACTTGTTTTATTCGGATTGGCACAACCGAGCAGATCTTTTTATCTCTCGACAACAAAGTAGAACTGTTTTTTTTTTTTTGCTGGTTTTCGAAGATTATGGTAAGGGATTTGTTTTGGCCGCATCCAAAAAGTTTACCAACAAAAAGACAAGAAAGAAAAGAAAGCTGGGAAGTAACCAGAATCATAAGAAAAACAACTTCTGGAAACAACAAATGGGGTCCCTTCTTTAAATATATGGAATGCTCCACACTTGTATAATAAATTTTTTTTAGTAAGCTAAATAGTGTTGAAAAAATATGTTGCTGGTTAATCCGCCCAAATTGAGAACTATCGAAAGAACTGTCTATTTACGTGATTGATAGAAAAAAAAAAACATAGTTAAGTTCATGAAAGACCGCTGAAATTACCTTTAAGGTATAAAGATGTAATAAACTGTAAAAGGAACAACATTTCCTATGAGGGACATAAGCGGAAAGACTGGTCCTGACTAAGAAAGTTTTGAAAAATCAATAAGGTGTATTCTGCACTGAATATCACGGCCAACGTCACACTAGGGCAAGGGTGGGCAAACTTTTTCAGAGTGCATGCCAAAACTGGCCAAATCTCTGACACAAAATTTTTTCACATAGCAACAAAAACATATTTAATATCTTTTAAGTATATGAAGAACTTTTTTAAATGATCACAGTAAAAACATGGTAATATTAGGATATTTGAAAGCTATATTATTGAATTTTTGACATATGATACATTGTGAAATCACATTTTGGACAGCTTGTCTCGCTTTAAGGATCCAAAATCCTGAAAGTCGGATTTTGTTTAAAGTTGTCTGAATACAAAGATGTTTTCATCTTTTGTGATGTTCAATGGTCATAAGTTTAGTTAAGGCATGGTCTTTAGTCAACAGAACAGGATTGACAACTTCATAATCGTATGTGGTGTTTTTGCTTATTCTACCTTTAGCCCTGATTACCCCCACACACACTTTGGTCTATAAATAAGTTCAGTTTTTTACTAATTCAGGTACTTTTTTACCTTAGGAGTATTGAAGGTAAGCAATTTCTTCTGCAAAGCTCGGTTGCTTTAAACAAATAAAGTTTTGCACTTTGACTAGGATTCTGGTCTATGTGTTTTAATTTATTTCGGATCTTAAATATATTGTTACATTAATTAATTTATTAAAATCCGAGTATTTATTAAAGAGTATCACTGGTTGTGGCTTACTGTTAGTTACAGTATAATTTAATGAAGTTGATTGCACAATGGATTTATTTCTCGAACTGAAGTTTACTCAATGGTCAATCTATAGAATTTTCACTGAGCCATTCAGGTGTCAATGTCCAAAGGATTTTGCCGAAAATTTTCCAATGAAAAGTTGTGAGTCGGTCAGCTGAGTTTTGCTCAGTTCGAACATATTTAAATTTTACTAACAAGACTTCTTTCAGTTTTCCAATGATTAGATTGAGTCTGTTCTTCACAAAATGATTTTTGGTTTTAATCAGCCAAACTTTCATGGCTAGACATCGATGATTTTGACAACACAATTTCTGCATCTACTGATATTACAATATTTCCGATTTTAATTCGTTTAATAATGTTAACAAACACTTTATAGCCAAAAATACGTCTAGTAATTTCAGCGTAGGTAAACTCTTAAGCTTCATAATTGTCACTTTAGCTTTCGCCAATACCAAGTAGAACTGACTGTTTTGCACACTATAAGCTGCAAACCCGTAAGCCACCTAAGAGGCATCGCAAAATATGTCTAAATCAGCCGGACTGTTCTCATCGATTACATATTAGGGAACGTTGTAATCAGTCTTAGCTAGGTCGCTTGATAAGTCAGACCAGACAGCCTGAAATTCTCCTGACATATCAGCCCAATCCAACCTTTGAGACCACAAATCTCAAAAGCATTTTACCTCTTCTAGTAACAGGTAAGCACAAATACAGAGAATCGAAAACCCTAAGCAGTCTGTGATAATATTCTCTTTTTGGTGTTAACAGCATGGTCAATAGAGGACCCAGAAATCAGAAGTGTGAATACTTGTATCCTAAAACTTTTTCGAGTTCACAACCATGTTCTACTAAATTTTGATCATTTATAATTTGAGATTTAAATCTTTCACAATTCGTATTCCACGATCTAAGATTAAAATTACCCTTTTTCCACTTTCAAAAGAAAACATCAGATAAAACTTGAGATAGAATAATTTTTTATATATATTATTAGCTGGACTTCTGCTGCTGCATCACCGATGAAAGATTTTATATCAGATTTATATTTATTAACCTTGAGAGATATGCTTGCACTACTAGTTTCTTCCATCAGGCTACTCCTGTTACGAAACTTAACAAAGTTCACCACTCAGAACAAAGATTCACAAGCATATGTAGATGAAAACAGGGATAGTAATGCTGCTGAAAGTTTTTTTTTTTTAAATAGAAAACATTTTCTGGAATGGTATTCCATGTCCTTAATACTTCACTTTCCGCATTTCTCTCTGCTACTCCCATCTCTAATCGCTCCTTTTCAATATTTTCCAAGTCAACTCTAAGATCAACTAATTTCTGCTTTCAAACTGAGATACACTGAAATTCAATGAGCTGCATTTCAAAATCATCGATGTCTAGCCATGAAAGTTTAATTCATCTAGTTTGATACTGTCTGGAAATGTAACAAATTTTGCTGTCTCTTCCAGTTCTCTGAATTTATCAAATCTTGTAAAGAACTTCTCAACAGTTGATTCGCTGATGTTTACAAACAGATTTTGAAGACAATGGCGGTCTGTTACGCCATCTTCTCGGAAATCATTGATGTAACTCTTTACGTTTGGGAAGTACCTAAATCTCTCATAATCTACACCCCTCTAAAAAAACATATATTTTCATTTGAAAAGCCTTTATGTAACCAAACATAACATCTAGTGTCTTACCAGAGCCTTGCAATTTATTATTCAAATCATTTAAATGTTCACAAAAATCTGCAAAAAACAAACCTACATGATGTCAGACAATTCTTGATATGACATTTGTTGGTCATTCAAAAAGAGCTTTATCTCACCTAAACATTCAACAAATCGTTTCAGAACCAAACCTCGGTTAAGCAAAAGAACATTGTTGTACAGATTCTACCTCATTTAGTAAAATTTGAAATTGTCGTTTATTTAAAACCCGAGCAGAAATGTAATTAACAACCTTGGTAACTGTTTGCATCACTTCCTGAAGTTCCTTTAGGTGGGATTTTGCACACAAAGCCTCCTCGTGTATTATACAATGAAAACTTATCAGTGGATGACCAATATCTCTTGCAAACAGATTTACAAACCCTGCCTTCTCACCTTCTCACAAAAAACTTGAAGACAAATCTTTTGTCTTTTGTTGTTCGGCTGTATTGCTTTCCAACTTATCCTTAACTTTTTCGTACTCACAGATAAAACTTTAATTCGCTGAATAATCTTTTATGAAAAATTGTCAAAAAAGAAAGACGCACGTTCTAACCAAACTTCTTTAATATACTCCCATCACTGAGTGACTTTCCATGTTGGAAACCTCAAAAACTGGCAGCAACTAAGTTGGAACTGGGCCTACCTAAAATAAAGATCATAAAAGTATGGGGTTTTTTTTGTCTTGCTCAGTTCGCAAAAAACTAATTCTTTGTTCCTCCTCAGTTTTATTACTTATATTGTTATAAACACTTTCAAAATGTCTCTTTACAGAAGAAAATCCTACAAATGATTGTTTCAGAACAGAAAATTCATAAGTCTTTATGGTCTTTCTTAATCATGCTAAATTTTTCAGTCCATTATTCTTTAAATTCTCTAATATCCTCTTTATTTGAATGACATTGTTTCTTAGCTGATGATCATGACATTTTGCAAAATCTGTAAAGGGCAGAAAATAAAAAAAACATGAGATAATGATATACATGAAAGAGATAGAATAAAAGTAAGTCAAATAGGGAATCTAATGAATAAGTTTTGCATCTCAGAAACAAGTGATCAGCGTGCCATGTTTGGCACGCGTGCCAAATGTTGCCCACAACTGCTGGGTGACTGGGTGACTGGGTTAGGGCTCTAGTATCGTTTGGGAATATGAACTTGGTTTTGACATGAAAGAAAAAAGACAGAATTTTTCGTTTTTATGTTATCGTAAAGTTTACAAATTTTATACGTAATATTTAATACGTAATATTTAATACGTAATATTTAATATATATTCACAAAGCTTAACTTAGTCTGGCAGAAAGTCATATGAGTGAAGCAGCCAGTAAATATCGAAGTCACTACTTTAAGGCAAGTTTGCCAAGTCGCATTTCATAGCAGAAATCTTAAACATATATTTCTTAAACCTGATTACTTTTCGTATAGAGTGAAATAGATGAACAACTCAGTAGAAATCACTCATGATAACAAAAGACGATCTTGTTAAGAACCACTTTAGGACAATAACTTTTTAAAAAGAGAATTAATTACAGATACGAGTGAAAGAATATGTTACAACGTATTAATGTCCACATCAGATTTTTTATAGTACTAACAAGATGTATTTCCTCAATACGTGCACCCATTAAGTATATAATTACTTGTTTATTTCTACAGCTGCCTTGTAACGAAGATAGTTGTATACTTCACACCAGTGTCGAAAGTCGGTATTCAATCTCAAATAGAAACTAGGATTACTGATGCTGATTTTGAAGATAGAAAGATCCTTTCTAATTGACGTCTTCACTGTTTGCAGACCTGAAGACAAATGACAAAAAATAGTTTTTACAAAAAGAAAGGATCGAAGCAGTAAGTTCAAGTTGTTAATAAAAATGGGCTGAAAACCGTTTTCCGAAGTCCTGCCATCGAACCTAAGTTAAGCTTGCAATTTAATGACAACAGATTTCCTCACACTATTCACATCGACTTCGAACTGATGGCCAGAGGTAGAGGTGGTGTTAATGAATTAAATTATATTGATAAAAAATTGTTGAGTAAATTAGGCTGCGTGATGAAATTAACAATTTTCTCTCACATTAAATTTCAGTATTCAACAAACATAGAATAAGGACAACACGAGAAACAACAGTTTTTGCACAACAATGAATAAAATATTTATATAAACAAGAGATACAAAAACAACTGGAGTAAAAAGGTAGTTTTAAAAAGTTCAAACGTTCTTTTATGTTTAGATGAAAAGTTATCAAAGTTCTGCTTTGATTTTTTGAATGGTTTGTATTGAATGGTCTGTATTGAATGGTCTGTATTGAATGGTCTGTACAATAATGAGAAAGTGTGTTTTGGTATTATTGTAATTTAAGAAAAAAATAAACAGTTCAAGTTTGTATTTAAAATAGAAAAATATTGTTTACGACTTACTGTAAGGTTTACGGAATTGTCGCTCTTTGATTTGTCTTCCCTTGTTCGAAGAGAATATTCTAGTTGGGGTAAGTGTTTCTTAACAAGCTGTGTTTATGTTAATTGCAATAATTAACGTTGGGCTCGAAAGCGTATGAAAAAGATTCATGTATTAAGTTGAATGTGGAAAACTTGAGTTGATTGTTCGTCATAAATATTGTAGATCACTACTTCTATAGTGACTTCGATCCTCACTAGGTGTCTCATATCTGTTACCTTGTGCCAGACTGTTAGATTAATAAATGTACGCTGATCGGTCTGTCTTAATACAATCAATTTCCACTATTCAGCACGTCGACAAATGAACCACAAGTCAGTATTTGTCCATAACTCAAGTGAATCTAGAAAAAGAAAAGGTGGGAGGATAAATTCAAGAAACAAGGCTATATTTTATGGGAGAAATGATGGATGGAATGCCACTCAATTGACCTATTTTTCGAGGCATATTTTTCGCTATATCCATCTCACTAAAATGATCGACATTTTTTTGTATTTATTTTTTAATATAAAACTCACACACACACACACACACACACATCTAAATTCAACCGATCGGCTAAAATAAAATCCTTAAATTTGATATTTGAAAACGATTTTGCATTCATTTTACAGTCAAAATAGATATTTTTTTAAAATAGTAAGATCATTATGAAAATATAAGACATTTAGCTGTATAAAATATTTTATTCGCTTGCGAGTAAAAGATTTTAAAAAAGAAAATGTTTCCGAACTTGTATTGTTATTCTGTTCTCATATGTTCGTCTAGAATTACCACCTGACACCTGCACCGTGTTATGTAGAGTGAAGTTTTGGATTTTTACTTTTAGCAAACAACGTAAGAGGTTAGATAACTTAAATAACACGGACAAGGTCACAAGTTCAGGTAAAAGAAAGAACATAAAGAAAGCAAACTTGCAGAAAAATGGACATATTCAGTTATCCTGTTTTTTTGGAGGATGTGCAATACTCAGGATGTAATTTTCATTCGCTCACTCAATATCTTATGTGTCGCAAAATATTTTGACGCGCTAAAATCAACTATTATCAAACACATTCCAAAATAAATATACTATATTAAAACCGTTGTTTTTAAATAGGGTATCAAACGTATGTGTTTATATGTACTGGCTCTTGTGACAGGTGACGTACACAATCTCATATCCGAAATTTTGAAAATCAAAAAGAAAAAAAGTTTAATTTTCGAAGTTTTTACTTTTTCTAAAAAAAATGCATGTCATTAGGTAATTTGATGATTTATTTAGATCTCATTTCATTTATCTCTTCACAAAGAAATTGTAATCTTAATTTACTCCACCGAATGTGAATATTTAAAAACTTGTCATTTTGTAACAATCGACTAATACGAAATGACTGTCTGTACAGTGAACGTTGCCTATATTTCGGTCGGGATTTGAACTCTGACTGCCGATTCCATTTGCCGCATCGATAACTGTTATATCTCCAGCAAAAATCTGATAAATTAATTTTCAAAAGGTTACGATATTTTCCCAACGGTTACGATAAAGAGTTGTGTACCTCTGTAATGATTTCAGATTGAATTGGTTTTCTTTTAAATCACTAATAAATAAATAATGAATAATCCGTAAAAATGTAGGAAGAATGAATTTCAGAGATGGTACTAGATGTTTTTCTATATGATCTGATGTTTATAATATTTAACAAATTAGATTTGAACTTTGTATGACGCGCCCTAAACACTGAAATTATTTTCATCATGATACTTTTGTGCAGGTTTTGTAGTTATGGAGATTTTGTTGTTTGTTGTTTGGGATTATGGTTTGCTGAAAAATAGTAACACGGTTGCTATTAGAGTTGACAACAAGAAGAGTAAATAGGAAAGTTTATGGGAAATCGCACAAATCAAGTAAAGATTGCTATGTCAATGACCTGACGAGTATGGGCATAAGTTCATTGAGGTTCTCCAACATGTCAGTTAGTAGAAGAGAACAATATAAATAGGCATCACATAATCAATATGGCAATTTATGGGTCCGATGTAAACGGTTGGTGAGCCAACTGAACATTTGCGACTAGAATCCAGTCTTTTATACTCGTGGATGATGTTATAGCGAAACCAGTAAAATTTAAAACTGAAAACTTATTTTAAAAGTTAATCTGAAAGACTAAAAAAGTAATAGAAAAATAGATTTACAAGGCAAATCGAGCATAAGAATATCAAGTTACTGTCCACAAAACAATAGTTAAGATTTCAAAAGATTAAGAAAAGTAAAAAGAAACTCAATGATATTTTTCAAAACATTTTTGAATCTAGAATAGTAAAAAAAAAAATGTAGATTAAAAATAAAAGATTCATAGAATAATGAACACTTTATCAACCACACATTTATCTTTCACACATATTATACAACATATTTTTTTTGAGGGATTTGATTTATTTATTTATATATATATATATATATATATATATATATATATATATATATATATATATATATAATGAAATAGATTAAGTCCGACAATTATTTAATATATTTTATACGTTATTTTTAAGTAAATGCTCCATTTTTAATTAAACAGTATTAATTACATTTACCGGCCTGAATGATCGAGAAATTTCGTAGAAAATATGCTTTTTCCGACAGGGACCGAAACTGTATTCCTATGCGGAAACCGTCATTTGATCTGACGTGCTGTTCCATTCAGCTACAGAGAAGTGAATTACTGTTTGTAAACACACAACCGAGAACGCATATTAATTTTATATATACCGGTAGTAATCCGTTGGTATAATCCAAGTGAGTCCTATTAACGCAATATAGAATTTGAAATATTAAATATTAAATGTTAAAACTGACTAACAAAGAGCACTCAATGTTTATTTTCATTCTTACTACCAGGAATACACTCTTGTCTCTTAACAATTCCTCAAGGATTAAGTGCAAGAGTGACGATTTTGACGTTCCTATGGGAACGTATGATTCAGCCCAGATAGCTGACCTGGTGGGCCTTTACATTCTTGAAATCCTTAGTAGAATCATAGATCCAAAGCTGATCTACATAGAGACAATGGACTATTTTATATTCCTAATAACAATGGTCCACTCACTATTAAACTACAGAAAAAATTATTAAAGCTTTCAAGTTCCTGGGGTTCAAGATAGATATCTCATCTAACCTAAAAATTATGGATTATTTGGATATCACCCTTGAACTAAACACTAACACCTTTAAACCTTACCATAAAGATCATGAAACTCCTAACTACATTAATGCAGACTCAAACCACCCCAATATATATCCTAAGGCAGATACCTAAAAAAATAAAGCTATTCTTAATAAATTTTTATATTCACCTAGTATGGATACCCCATGTAACTGTAGAAACAGAGTTCTCTGCCCTGTGGATGGTAAATGCAGGGCATCTAATGTAATGTAATTTACCAGGCAACAACTTACTCTAAAGAGAACAAGGACAACAACTATGTCTATATTGGAATTTCCGCGGGAGAATGGAAGCGACGTCTATATACCCATCGGCATTCATTTTCCAACCCAAAATTAAAATGCCAAACTACACACTTTCTAAAGATTTTTTGGGAATTAACTGGAAAATAATAGGGTTTACCCGCACTCCTAACAGTTTTAAAGGTAGTGCAATCTCTGCCTACAGAAGAAAATTAGAATCATTAATTTCTAAATGCTTCCACTGCAGTAGATTTAAGCTTACCTAGACTCCCATTGAATCAGCATGAACTAGCATCGGTGGACATTCACCTGGGAATCTCTGCTCCTCCCCAATCCTAACTGAACTTAATTGAACTTTATTTAATATATAGTACATA
Source organism: Acanthosepion pharaonis (assembly GCA_903632075.3). Classification (NCBI taxonomy): domain Eukaryota; kingdom Metazoa; phylum Mollusca; class Cephalopoda; order Sepiida; family Sepiidae; genus Acanthosepion; species Acanthosepion pharaonis. The sequence continues at coordinate 297,428 of CAHIKZ030002006.1, read as the reverse complement.
CATTAATATATGAGTTTAATAAGTAGTTTTAAAGGGTAAGTTACTGATACATATTAGATTACGGGATTGAAGAAGTGGCCTTGGAATATATATCTAAGGAAATAATTAATGATTATACATTCGTACTTAATAATTTTTATTTCATTTTCATTTTTATCTTATAATTCTGTTTAATTGCGGTTGAATTAAGGCCTATTTAAAAGGTTTTTCTAATTTTAACTTAACTCCTTTTAGAACCCTTTTTTATCCTAACGTAGGGTTATATGTAGATACATGTCGACTAGTATATGTATATGCGTGTATGTAGATGTTCTTAACGTGTACGGACGCATGTGTGTACGCATGTATTTCAAATTTCCTCCAAATCTTTCCCTTAATTTTGGGGTTCTGACATATGGATGAATTTAATACACCAATAATTCTGAATTATCTCCCTTACATCTCATTAAAGTTATCTCTTGATATTTTATATAAATTAGTTTTTTCATTTTTTCGATAATTTCTGTGGAATCTCGTTGAATTAAACTTTAGCCGTTAATTAAGATGTCGGTTAACTCATCAGGTTCCTCTTCTCTCCCTCTACCCACTCTTACCTCCATAATATAATACCCAACATAACTTCCTGTAACTATGCCTTCTTCTATTATATCTTCCACTCTGGACATAAATTATTTAAAAATTGTCCAAATGTTTTACAAGCGGTTTCGGCTATACTTTTAGCCATTATAAAGGATGAATTTTATTTTACTTTTAACTGAATATATGCATTGTTTTATGCATGTATCTAGAGTTATAGGAATGTTTTATTAACCAAATACGGTCACTACATTATGGCTATATTCATCGTTGATATTATTGAGGCTTTCTTTTTATTAATAATGCTTCCATTATTTTTAGCCTTTTTGTGCCTGTGGATGATGCTATTATATTTGTATTATCAACGAGTATGTTACGGATAGAGCTTGGTAGGTTTCCATGTGTAATCGTAATTGAGCTATGGTCAGTGAGATGTAACGTGAGTCTTCTTATTAAACATGTAGTTATAATTATATACAAATTTGGATTGGTTAGGAACACAGCTAAATATTATATAATACATCCCTGTAATATTTGACGATGAGGTTAGCGGTTTTAAATTTTTTGTAATAAATAATTTAATTTCCTTGTTTTTGTCGACTGGAGTTGTTTATTTCTTTATGATGAATATTCGCCTTGTTTATAGTTACTATGCATATAATTTTTGTAGAAAATGTTAATGTTATTGTTATTGTTTTTATTTGTATGTTTTGTATTGCTAATGGTTACCCTAGAAAGAAAATGTCTAATATGATAATCTATAAGATGGTTTGGAAAACCGTTATTAACAAGCATTTGTTTCGCGTTATTAAGTTATTTAAAGAAAAACGGAGAAGAAGATGAATTTTCGTGTACTCGCATAAGGAAATTTTTAATAACACCTATTTTATATCTGAGAGGAAATTGACTAGTCAAATTCAGATGACAAGAAGTTTTACTTGTGTTTATATATATATATATATATATATTGTTGGGGCGCACCCACCTTCTGACTGATAATGAACTTATCCCTCTACGATATAAGTCAGTGCTAGAGAGAGTAGTTGTGTTGTGCGAGGATCAGGTTCAGCGATATACTCGTGAAAAGTGAATCGGTGGATGAACGCAAACACCATTTACGCAAAGTTTTCGAAAGGTTAAGAAGCTATGGATTTCGAGTGAAAGAAAATAAATGCGATTTTCTCCTGGAGGAGATCAAGTATCTGGGACATATAGTGAATAAAGAAAAAAGTCGAGCATCAGCAATAAAAAATATGCCTGAGCCAAAGAATATTAAATCCCTACAAAGTTTTTTAGGCTCGGTGTCATATTACCAGGATTTTATCCCAGACCTCCACATTCTACGAGCTCCCCTTAAAGATCTACTAAAAAAAGAAAAACCTTGGATTTGGACAAAAGAATGCGAGCAAGCATTTAAGTATATAAAAGAAAAATTGACATCAGATTTATTTCTGGTACATTTTGATCCAAAGGTAGATATCATCGTGGCGAGCGATGCCAGTACACACGGCGTAGGTGCGTGCATATTGCACAAGTGGAAGGATGGTAAAGTTCGACCGATCGCTCATGCAAGCAGATCGCTACTACCTGCTGAACGAAACTTATCACAAATTGAAAAAGAGGCATTGGCAATTATCTTCGCTGTAACAAAATTCCATAGATATATACACGGACGGTATTTCACGCTACAGACAGACCACAAGCCTCTGGTAACGATATTCGGTTCAAAAAAGGGTCTGCCAACATACACCGCAAATAGATTGCTTAGGTGGGGGACAATTTTGTTAAATTATAATTTTAGAATACAATATTTGTCCACCCACAAAATTGGTCACGCAGATGGTCTATCTAGACTCATTCCAAAAGCAACAGAACCTTTAGATGATACGGTAATCGCATCCCTCAGAGCAGAGGACGAGGTTGAAAAAAATTTGGCGAACGCAATTCGAGAATTACCAGCTTAAGGACATCAAAAAAGAGGCAAAAAAGGACACATATATAATAGAAATAAAAGATAAACTAGCTAGTAAAGACGTAAAAATTCAAGAGACATTCTCTCTGTGTGATAATGTACTAATATACAGTGAAAGAGTAGTAATCCCTAGCACACTCCAAAAAAAGAATATTAAAAGGCATAAATAGAATGAAGAGCCTCATGAGAGCATACGTCTACTGGCCAAGTATGGACAACGACATCGCGTCTATGGTCGGCAGATGTAAAGGCTGCATTTTGGCATCAAAATCACCACAAATTCTACAGAAGCCATGGTCAAAAACCGACAGGCCATGGTCAAGGATTCATATTGATTTTGCGGGCCCAATTGACGGGTGGCATTATTTGGTCGTAGTTGACAGCTTTAGTAAATGGCCCGAAGTTTTCCAAATGAAGAGACCAACATCTCAAAATACAATTACAGTTACTTACTAACCGGCGTTCCTTATAACTAATCACTCTGTTGTTAATTACCTCTTACAAATATACCAGTATTTATCCCTACAACTGTGTTTGTCTTTATTCGAATACACACAAGCGGGGAACATTCCCAACAACTCAACATAGATAGATAGATAGATAGATAGATAGATAGATAACGAAGTCGTGAATGTATTATTACTAGACTCCACAAGAACAACCAAGGATTGAAATTTATTTTGTTGGTTAAGTTCGTAAGTAAAATTGAGGACATAATTTTTTCGAATGTACTGATTATCACATCTATATTCATGATGGGTAGTAGGTGCCGCAGTACCTGCATGGTTGGCGTCGCTTTATTTGGTGGATTCTGATGTTTGCCGGGCCATGCACCTTTTGGAAATGAGACATCTTGTTGATCGAAGCTTCTTGAATTTTTGCGCGGTTAACTGTTTGGTCTAGCGTGAGGGTTTCGTTCTTGGTTAGCAGCTTTTTAGCAGTTTTGTTGGCGTCCCTATTATTATCTGTTCGATAAGCATTTTTGCTTTCAGCTAAAAAAATAAAAATATCGTCTACGTAGAGAACATATATTTTCGGTTTAGTAACCTTTTAAAAACCTTGTTTTCTACGTGGGACATGTAATAGAGAAGCACGAACCGAGAGGATTTCCCATACTTATTCTATTAGTTTAAGTGTAAATTTTGGCATTATAGTAATAGTGTTGGGGATGCGCAGAATGCACTAAGATTTTTTTGCTATGGTGTTAGAATATATCAGAAGGAATTTTTGTCAGGTTACGTGATCTTCTCTTGCATCCACAACAATAAATAATACTTAATATAAAACAAGGCAAAACATGTATGCAATTCAAACAAACAAATGCATTTACAATACAAATATTATATACAAAATATTATTACAAGATATTATTGTGTTGTTATGTTTGTTAGTGGATGAAGATTTTGTTTGTTTTTTTGGTGTCTTGGTGTATTTGTATTACAGTCTATAAGAATTCGTAATTAGTGTTTAAACACCGTTATTATGCTCGTGTTGTTCTTTTTGTATTGTTTAGAATTGAGTCATTCAGAAGTAGTCTACCCTTAACTGTAAGTATGAAATATGTTCAATAATAGTATTTACTTAAATTGTAGTGAGCGTTAATAATTCACTTTGGATAAGTAAAGTCTTGCGAGTTGAAGTTCTTTGTATTCACAGAGTAATCTTCGAATCAAGTTTGTGGGTGAGTTAGTTGTGGTTTTTTTCGCGGGAAAATTATAATCGCAAGTTACGTGGATTAGATTAGCGCTTCTCTGTGTTCGTTGGATTCACTGATTTGGTCAGTTGGAAATCTTCCTTATATAAGGTTTTAGATGTCAGGATCGGCTCGAATAAATTTTGGCGCAATTTAACTTCCTCACGTGAAGTTTTTGAATTATCACGTTGCGAGCCAACAGAAATCGTTGCTTAGCACAGTAAGGTTTTTGATTGGTTAAGTTGATTCACGTAGGCGTGTAAAATGGAATGTTCCTGTTGCTAGGGGTGATAAGGTGAATGGATGAGTCCACATTCACTTCCCCGCCCCAGGTTAATGGCCATGCCCAATGGGCATTAATATGTTATGTAAGTGCGAAATTTCGCTGGCCAATGAACGCGTCTGCCTGACTTCGTGCGGGTAGGCTGTGTTGACGGAGAAATGTCCATAGCAGGCGTTTGTGTTTTCGGTTCCTCTTTTCGAATTTTGCGGTGCTGGAATGACGTCATCACTTTGTATGTATGCCGGTTTCAATCTGTCAACACTGACAGTATTTTGCCTACCGACAATATCAATTACGAAATACTTAGGCGATCTGGAGATCACTAAATGAGGACCGGTGTAATTTGGTGTCAGCGGTTTCCGAACTGCGTCACGACACAAGAAAACATAATCTGTGGAATGTAAGTTCGCCGGTACGGTTTCTTGTATGCCCTCGTGGGCGTATAAATAATTTCCGTCATTTTCCTCTTCAAATCAGACACAAAATGACTAAAAGGGACAGTATCTGTAACGTTATGAAAGATTTGTCCTGGAAGAGTTGATGGTTTTCCGAACACTAATTCTGCGCTAGTGCATTTCAAATCTAGCTTGACTGTGTTTCTCAGCGCAAGCATCACAAATGGTAGCTTGTCTACCCAGGTACGATCACAGGTAGACGCTGTCAATGCGTACTTGAGCTGTCGATGGAATCGTCCTACCAATCCGTTACTGCAGGGATGATATGCCGCGGTAGAAATGTGCTTTATACCAAGCAAGTTGACAAATTCGGTAAATAACGTAGATTGAAATTGTGGGCCTCTGTCGGTCGTAATAACCGCAGGGCACCCGAAAATAGAGATCCAATTATTAAAGATGGCACCGGCCACAACATCTGCTGTTGTCGTTGATAACGGTACGGTCACAGGCCATCGCGTGAAGCGATCTACAATAGTCAAAATGTATCCATTAACTTGGTCAAGCGGACCCACCAGGTCGACGTGAATATGTGTGAAACGACCGTCAGGGGCCGTAAAGGTTGATGGTGGTGCACTTGTGTGTCGGCTTATTTTTGTTGCCTGGCAACGCTGGCACGTGCGGGACCACTGTTTCACGTCGGAAGCCATACCGGGCCAGACGAATCGGTCAGATATGGTCCGCAGCGTAGCCTTCGCGCCTGGGTGAGCTGGCGAATGGAAATGATTAAAAATTGTTCTCCTCATCGACGGTGGAAGGTGACGTCACAACAAACGAGCTTGTCGGTGAACGGAAGTGGACGCTTTTCCAGCTTTAAAGAAGTATCTGATTGAACTGAAGTAAATGTCTCGTCACTTAACTGCTCTTCAGCTAACATGTCAAAATCGAGTGAAGGTGATTGTATCACATCGAGTGTAGGTCTAGACAATGCGTCCGCAACCGTATTGTTCTGTCCTTTTAAGAATCGAATGTCCGACGTGAATTGACTGATGTAGTCAAGGTAGCGGATGTCTCGAGGATTGAGTTTGTCAAACTTCGCGTGTAGTGCGTAAGTCAGCGGCTTGTGATCGGTGAAAATAGTAAAGTTACGGCCTTCTAGGATGTGTCTATAATGCCGTATCGCCAGGTAAACGGCAAGTAATTCCCTAGAAAAGGTACTGTACTTCTTCTGAGCAGAATTCAATTTAAGTGAGAAGAACGACAAAGGCGTCTCGATGCCATTCGTAATTTGGTGTAAACACTGCACCAATTGTATCGGCTGATGCATCCGTAGTCAAGGTGAGTTTAGTGTCCTCTGATGAGATGATATATGTCAATTTGGCACAGTTCTGAAGTGCATCTTTCGTTTTCTGAAAAGAATTAACTTCGTCTCGGCATAGAGATATCTACGAATTTTTCTTTTTATGCTGGGATAAAATATTTGTTAGTGGTAATAGTATCGACGCGCAATTTGGGATAAACTGTCGGTAATAGTTTATCATTCCCAAGAATCTTCGTAATAGTTTTAGCGTAGAAGGTGGAGGATAATTTGCTATCGCAGTAATTTTCTGATCAAGGGGAGTCAATCCATGTTGATCTAAAACATGTCCGAGGAAAGTCAAACTCGGGACTGCGAAAACATATTTATCAATGTTAATTTTTAATCTGTAATGCTGTAAACTTTGGAGAACCGCATATAAATGCTCACGATGTTCTTCATGTGTTTTACTTGCTATCAGCACGTCGTCAATATAAGCATACGCGTAGGGCATTCCACGTAAAACTTCATCGATCAGCCTTTGAAAGGACTGCGCCGCGTTACGTAGACCAAAGGGCATTCTTGTGAATTCAAAGAGGCTAAAAGGTGTCGTAATGACTGTTTTCGGAATGTCAGCTTCCTCTATGGGGATCTGGCAATATGCCTTTTTTTAAATCAAGCTTAGTGAATACCGTAGCGCCTTCCAACGAAAGGGCGAAATCCTTAATATGCGGGATTGGGTACTTGTCCGGGACGGTCTGTGCATTTAACAATCTATAATCGCCACACGGACGCCAACTGGCTGAGTCGGCTTTAGATACCATATGTAGGGGACGGGCATAAGGACTAGCTGAAGGTCGAATTACGCCCAATTTGAGCATGTTGTCAAATTCACCACGAGCTATTCGTAGTTTGCTTGGATAGAGTCGGCGAGGTTGAGAATGGACTGGAGGTCCTGTTGTTTTAATTAGCATGAGTAGCATGGTGCTTTACAGGTACGGTATGGGTTGACGGTGAAAGCAGTGATTGGTACTGACGTATTGTCTCTTCGTAGCCATTGGCTATATGTATAACAGTAGCCAGACCGATTGTTGAATATTTAGAAATAAAACCGCAACGTTAAGTTAGTACTAGTGTCGGTTAAGGTACGTGACGCTAACTCGACAGACAGTTTCTAGTGAGTTAGAAAATCTGCTCCTATGATCGGCATTTCCACATCTGCGACAATAAAAGTTCAGGTAAAGTCTCGTCTAAGGCCGATGTCCAGCGTTAATGTTCGCTCACTATACGTGGTGATTGGAGTACCATTAGCCGCCTGTAGTTTAAAAGACGTATGTTTGACCAGAGCTTGTTTATTACAATGTTTCAGTGGCAGAACACTTATTTGTGCACCAGTGTCGATCAGGAAATCCAAACTGCTTGTTCTATCGTTAATATAGAAGAGACGATTTGTTTTAAAATATCTGGCATCCAGCGTCTCTACTGGGTGCCAGCGACTCCGTTTCCCGACTGTTTGTTCAAAGGTACCTTTCCGTATGAACATGGTGGTCGGCATTTATTCGCGCGCGCGCCAAAATTTTCGTGATACCAGCAATTAGCATGTTGGTAATAATTACGGCGGTGTCGGTAATTATGGCGAGATGTCGATCGTGAACCACGGTGTCTGTGTCGAGTAAAATTATTGCTCCGACTTTCATGTGGTTTCTTTTGTAGATCTTGAAATTGTAAAGACATGTTTTGAGTTCCAGTGACAATTTTTGTATTTGTTGATTGACGTCTGGCACAAGGCCATCTATGCTATCTGTAGAAGAAATTTGTCGTATTGGGCAGTATCAGCTACTTTGTCGGCTATGATCGCTAATTTTTGGGTGTCGACTTCTTCATCTGATAGTGCTGCTAAGATGCGTACCATCTCTGGCGGTAATTTATCTAGCCACATTTGGCGAAACACTGTAGCGTATATGTTATTATCACCTAATAGTGACTGCATGCGTCGTAGCAACTGGGATGGTTTCGAATCACCGATCGTTACATTAGTTAGGAGATCTCGTATTTTCCTCTCTTCTGAAAATCTAGTTCTATGAAGAATAGCTTGTTTAAGAGTTTCATACAGCTTATCGGTCGGTAGAGAAGTTAGTATGTCAGCTACTTCGGCTGCTACCTCCACAGGTAATTTCTCTACTACGGACGCAAACTTTGACTGTTGGGAAGTTACATGCCTTGCTTGAAATATCGCATCTAATTGTAGAAACCAAGTTTGAACATTTGGGTTGAATGCAGGCATTTCAAGCCTAATTGCTGTTTCTGTAAGAGGAACTGGGTCTGCCATTTAGGTAGTCGTGGTTTTGGAGGGAAAAATTTTCAGTGTATCTTTTCCTTTTTTTTTTTTTTTTGGAAAGTTGCTGGTGACCGTTATGGCGCGAATATTAAAATTGTCAGTTTACTGGTATTGGTGTGCTTTCTAAGGAGATTAGTAGTTCTAATTTACTAAGAACTTTGTGAGTCTCTTGTAGAAATTTTTTTGGATCATCAATCTGTTGGTGCGAAGACACGTGTTGGCTTACTTTTCTTTCCACGCGTTAAGATCATCAATTTATTGAGTAGCTCCCGTTGGCTTCGTATGTGGTGGATCACCAGTTTCGTTGGGTTTGCAGAGAAAACATTTTGGATGTAATAGTGTTTGAAACGTCGGGTTACCACAAAAATGTAAAAGAGACGACATTGTCTTGTCAATATCGTCTTTCACTTTTGACGTTTTTTGCGTTTACTTTAAACAGCGAATTCACCAAAAATGTCATTTTTAAGAATTTGTTCACAGAAAGTTAATTTAAATTTTTTCTTTATGCTAATATTCTTCACAAAAACGAATATTTTGATCATAAAATTCATTTTTAAGGAATAATTTGTGTTATAAAACTCGTGAAAGCAAAAAATGAATGTAACTGCTAATTTTCCTATTTTACTTTACAGAAATTTGCCCATTTGAAAAAAATTGAATAAAAATTTAATTTAATATTTTTCTATGATATTATTCTTCATAACAACAAACATATTGACTTAAAATTTTAAAAATATTTTAAAAAATGTATGTTGAATTTTACTCGCATTGCTGTTAAAAATGTAAAATAGAATTAACCACTTTAATGTTTTTACAGTAAATTTTTAAAAAATACACTGTAAAATTATTAAATTGGTTAATTTTGTTTAGATAATCGTATTTTATGGGGGGGAGGAGGTGATTGATCTACAACAAACCCCCACCCGCAAATACGGTTATGCAAAATTTAATTTTCCAAACTCTAAAATCCCCATGTCTGAATCCTAAATTCTTTCGTCCTGGCATTTCTTAATCCATGTTAGACTCTAAAAGATGACAATTTCCCACTTTCATACAAACTTTAAATTTTAAATTCTGAAACATAAATTCCAAAGTCCAAACCTATACACCTTAGAATATAAGGTTCACACACTTTTTAGAAACATCATGTAATTTTTACAAAATAATAGTTTAGGTAATATTTTTTTAATTTCACTACCCCAAAATCTTTCTGAAAATGGTCAAAAAGTGCTGTGTAACAGTTTGTCGTGGTAACTATGATCACCACAATAATATTCGTGTATTTTGTCTTCCCCAAGATTAGAATGGGTGAAAACAATGGTTAAAGGCAATACCTCGAGACAACACCTCTGACAAACTAAATACTGTTGTTTGTGAAAGGTATTTTCCATTTGATTATGAAATTGTGGTTTTTAGAGGAAAAGTACAACCAGAAATCCACCATCAGTATTTGATCATTTGCCATTACCTAGTCCTCAACCAAAACAAAAAACAACAAATAAAACTTCTGCTTCTGTACGAAATGTGCAAAATGATGATTTTGCACAGTTTCTAGAAAAGGACAAAATCCTCACATTGTAGATATTTGCTAAACAGTGGGTTAATTTTGTTATGCTTGGTGAATTTACCACAGACTATTTAGAAAATGAATTTGGAAAATTAAGACAAAGTTCTGGAGGTGCATATTTTATAATAGCTCAAAATGTTATTGAAAAATTTCATACTGTAAAACTAAAGTACCTCTTAAATTAAATATTGATCTCAAAGGATGCAACTAATTATCAAAATGTCGACATTTGCTGGGTGAAATTGATAACTTACGATACCTTGTAACTAGGATGCCTAAACATCCCTAAATGACACTTTTGTATATAGCAAGCTATGTTACAAGAAAAGATTGTCCGACAGAAAAGGAAATATTTAATAATACTAGTTTATATTTTCAAGAATGTGGATATTCTTTGAAAGAGAAAGATCGTGATAATTTAAAAATTCCACTGGATAACTACAATGGGTGTTTTTCTGTTTTATAATGTTGTAGTGGTATGTTAATATATATGACCATTTGTAGTTGTCTGTTTATTAACATGACCACACGATTTATATTTAACGTAAAATACCACAAAATATGAAGCACAAGAAGGAACAAAATGGTTTTATAACAACAACAACATTTATATTTATTTTTGTGTAATGATGTACATGCGTAGAGGTTACTATTTTGTTGGTGTTATGTCCCTTTGACTGAATTTTACTAATGAATTGAAATATTTTTATTTGAACTCACAAAAGTTGAATGAATTATAAAGCTGAGAAATGCTGAATAAACTGTAGCTTTAGAAGAGTATTTCAAAGAGAAAAGTTCTTGTTGCTATGTTTGTAATGTAGTTTGGAAAATTCTGTCCGTACGTGCATGCGTGAATATGTTTTTAACGTCTGATCGCATATGGTCGAGACGGGATTCTTCAAGGTTACATATTCTTAGGCGAATGAAGAGAGAGAGAGAGAGAGAGAGAGAGCAAGCTTGTGTCTGCTATTTATAATTAATGTAATCACGTGACAGGCTCACGGAAAATGGCGGGAAAACTTGACATGGTCACGCGCTGGAAAAATATTCGTACGTGGACGGATTGCAACGCCCACTTGTGCGTTTATTGACCAATTAGAAGCTGGTATTTCCTGAAAATCTGTATGAAGTTGGGTAAACTTTTGATCCTGTTTTCTGCACAAATTTGTACAAAATTCAACATTGATAAGAAAGTGGTAGCGAGATGCTAAAATGTGTTGTTAAATTGAAGACTTGCAGAAATTCTTTGACAAAAATCTTTATGATATGTATCATTTCAATATGAAAAGAGGGCACGGGATTATAGTGTCAAATATATTTTTCAAAAATTATTGTTTGTTTGATTCACCTAAGATGAAACGAGAACTAGCAATAAAAGTTTTAAAATTTTATTTATAAAATAAAAATTTTTATACAATTTTCTCTAAAACTACATAAAATGTATTAAAAATTCATATTTTTTCAAATAGTAAAATATGTACATACTTATTCATTCAGAAAAATATTAACCATATATTTTTAATTTTCAATTTCTTCATTTTTACATATATTTAATTGGTTAACTCCTCAAATTACTCTGTTAATTAATTTTGTGTTATTGTTAATGTAAATTGATTTTAATTATTAAAACTATGTGATGTAATGGAATAACCAGTCACTCCCATGAGTGACTACACTGTAGGGATACCACAGTTGTTTTCCCTTGGATGAAGCTCATGAGAGTTTTGGACTCTTATAGAGAGTAGAACTCTTCTGCCTTTTTGTCTTTGCTTCCGTTCTGGGAGGAACGACCTCTTTACCTTCCTGACCACCAGGGTGTCCACACACGTGGAAACTAGTCAACACGTGCACGGCCTAGCGAAAAACGTACTTTCTATTCACTTATCTGCGGACGATCAAAGGCCATAAAGTTGGTATGTAATTTCTTTGTTCTCATTCTGTAAACCTCCTCGTTCCTTTGGGACAATATGGACAATTATTTGTTTTGGGACAAGTGCAAATCTTTTGAATATATGTACGAAAGTTGTTTGCCATATTAAATGTTTTGTTTGTTACGCTCGCGTATCTCGCCTTTCTATAATCGCATTCAGTGTTAGTCTATCAATGGCTACACTAATGCTAATATTAGTGTCGGTGTGCTACTGGAAGGCTAAAACGCGTTATTCTTCCTAACACAGAATAGTCAGTAAACTCTGTGTGGCAGATACCACCATACTAATAACACTATAGGTAGTAATTACCTATAAGTATCTGTAAGTCAACGGACTACAGGGACCAGCTGCAATCTGTTTAATGGATTTACGTCTTTGTCCAGCAAAAGTTTGAAAGCGAACTGTTAAGTTTTTTATTTTTCTATATTTTTCAAACTTTTAAATTTTTTGGTTTTTCTTTTTGTGCGTATTTGTTTTCAGTTCTCCACTTTTTTCTTTATTGTATTTTACCCTCCCCCGTTTTTGTTTTTATTACCGTTTTCATTTGAATTGTTGTTTTTATTTGGTTTTAGTTTTTACGAGCTTTTCAATTTTATTTTCCACGTTCTTGTCTGATTCATTACTAAAAAAAAAAAAAAAAAACAAAATATAAGGCGAACTTTCATTTGTTCAGCCGTTGTGGGTTGAAACCCCCATGGCGGAAAATTTAGAGTCTTCACCACCGCAAATGGTGCAAACGGAAAATTTGGCACCGTCAAAAACAACTGCCTGGGTATAAAACAGTCTAAAAAAGAAAGATGCAGCATACTATGAAGAACAAAAAGCTAAACATGAGAAATATCTCAAAGGGACTGAATTTTTAACATTCCCAGAAGCATTAGATGCTGTAAAGTCAATAATAATTTCCCTGATGACCTCCGACATAAAGAGTCGGTAATTAATTGGAGTCAGCAGGGAAACGATGGAAGAGAGCTTAAAAGCTAAATATTGTGCCGAAAGTCTTGGCTAGGAAGACCAATGCCATTTGGGATATTCTCCTATCTACAGATCAGGAGGCAAAGCAACTGGCCGGAAGTGTCCTGGCAACCGGAACCTTACGATTCCAGACGGAGTACATGGGCACCCGGCGTACCAAAATCATTGTACATGTGGACATTTGCCCAGACTGAATGGGGGCCTTTTTTGCCAAATATGGGCCAGTGGAGGTGGTAACCGCAGTAACCAGAAAAACAGGAATCGCGACCGATGATATTGTTTTGCAGGTAACGCTGACCAGGCAAGCCTTTGGGGCACTCCCAAATGTCTTGCTATGCCGGGACAGGTGGATGCTGGTGGCTGTGGAGGGAGGCAGGTCTTGTGTATTGTCTGGGCGAAATACCTCCACCTCGTGTCTCATCTTTAAAAGGAGGGAAGGGGAAGAGCATGACGCACACAAACAAGGACACTCCACACGAAGACGGGCAGACAGATACATGAACAGAATCAGGTCAAAATCCGTCCCTACGTGCTCTAGAGAAGATGTCCCACCTCCAAAAGTAAGGAGCCTCCTTACGTCCCCTACTCGTGCTCCATCCCCCTCTCCATCCACTTCCTTGGTTCAGTCTCCACATCCACATACGTCCACTTCTCCACCCCACCCGGAAAAGCAGAAAAAGGCGAAGCAGAAACAATATTTCCCTGGCCCGGAGGCCATTTGTAAAGTCGAAAAGAAAGACCTGGATAAGGGTCTTTTTTTTCTATATTACTGTATTTATTTATTCTTTGCACATGTAACTTTTCTTTTTCGTTTAAAAGTTATTTTGTGACTTTATTATATATCTTTGTCTCTTATCGTAGTCTTTTGTACTGTATTCTTTTTGTCGTTTTAAATTTGTTTCGCTTCTAGGCGAACTTTATTAAGCTTATTTTTTGCTGTATTATTTTTTACGTCTTTTTGAAACGTTTTGTTTCGCCTATAGGCGACTCTTGTTCTTACCACTCTTCCCCTTCCCTTTCCTTATTATAATTTTAAAAGGGGAAAAAAAGAAAAATTCCGTCATTTCTAATTAAAAAAAGAAAGGCATAATGGTTGACTTAAGGAGGTAAGTTAAAAAACATTTATTTTCAATTAAGAATGACCCATCTGATAAAGAAAGCACGAAGGAGTACCCAGTTTTGACGAGTACACCTCTAGATAAGGAACGCGTGAATTACCCAAACAAGACAACTGAAAGTATGGAGTCCAAAAACCCCCAAGAACTAAAGAAGATTGAGAGAAAAATAGTGTCGGTCTTCGTCGTCGACAAGCGTACGCGCAAAGCTCCTGGGGGTTAATCCACAAAGGATTTTAACGGGTGCTGGCTTCTTCATGTGATATGTATTGTTACTCACGCCGGAGGATTGCATCGACACCTCAAGTCGAGATCTGATTACGAAAGATCTTATACTGCGAATTGAATACGAAAGCAGGCGAAGGACGTAGCAATATACGAGGTCCCTCCTCAGGTTATCTGCTTTCTTTCGCAGTATGGCAAGTTACTGGGTGCTTCCTGCGATAGCCTGAACGGGGGATGGCGTTTCGATATTTTGTTATATCGCAAAGCCTTCTTCTCCATCCCCAACTGTTTGAAAGTAGGGGACCTGAAACTGCCGGTCATTGTGACCGGCCGCAAACCGGTGTGTTGGAAGTGTGGAGAGACTGGTCACCTCTCCTCTTCCTGACAAGTGAAGAAGGCCTCTGGAAGTCAGGTCCCAGTTGACCAAAATACCCCTCTGACCGCGTCTTTAGATTCCGCCTCGCCTGTAATGGGCATGTCAACTTCCGGGACCGGTGTGGTCAAACCTCCGGTTGGGTCGAGTTCTAAGCCCACATTCCTCGAAGAGTCTTCGCCCGCTGCTAGTGCAGTTGTGGAGAAGGCGGTGGGGAGTGGCTGGTTGCTGATAAGGCAAGAGGGAAGCCCCAGACAGCTGGTCCTCAGTTCAATGAAGCCCCCAGGACGAAAGGCATGAACAGTCCCACTCCCTCTATCAACTTTAAGGGCGATAACCCGGTTTCGCATTCGACCTTTAAGGAACAACAAAAAAGTACGACCCGGGATTGGAGAAGACTGAAAAGATAAAGCAGTTTAAAGAAAAACTAGGCAAACAAAAACAATCTCATACAAAAAAAGGCTACTCCCTTAACATCCTCTGTCCTATCCACACCTTCACCTCAGAAAAAATCTTTCCCTCTCTCATCATTTGTAAAAACATTTCCCCTCAGCAGAGAGCCCAGCCCTTACAGACAAATTTCCACTTACACTCCTCATCATGCTCCAAATCCTTCTCCCATTAAAAATCCTGAATGTCCTCTCCTCCCTCCAAAAGACAGAAGTCCTACCCAAGAATTAAAAGACAAAAGGAAAAAAAACACAGACATATATATATAACTCGGGGGAGGATATCTGCCGTATTTCCCCAGCCCAGGCCGAAAGAGCCAGAGACTGTGGAAATCGAATAAAAGATTTGAAGTATGTTCTTTCTGTCAGGCAATATGTTGACATGGATGTGGAAGAGCCACAAAACTTTCCACAGGCCCAAACGGTTATTAGAACAGGGTCGGGAGCACGGCAGACATGGGCAATGTTGGATGAGGCGATTTCTCTTGTAAAATGTTACCTCAGATTGCCATCGTCGAAAACAAACACCTGAAACAGTTTTGTGCAGGGAGGGTCCCAGTTTTAGTTCACCCCTCCCTCTATAGAGCATTAAAACTGACATTTCCCTGGGATATAAGCGTTCTCTCTCCCAAGATGGTACCATCATGTTGTGTACAGGAGACTCATTTTTATCTCGCGACTGTGAGGACATTCTGTCTAAGAGGTTCTTCCTCTATTCAGCATGTTTTGATGGACGCTCGAGGGGTATTTCCTGGCTGGTGAGCAAGTCTATGGATGCGGCGTATGCTCTTGTCTTCACAGATCCGGCACGCAGGCTTTGCATGCTGGATGTTACCATAAAGGATAAGGCTCTTCGTCTCATTGGGCTTTATGCGCCCAATGACCACGCGCAGCGGCCTGCTTTGTTTCGGCAGATCGCGCCGCTTTTGATGACATCTCGTTCGGTAGTTCTAGCGGGTGATTCTACCGTCCTTGATCCCGATATAGATCGTATAGGGAAAAAAACGTTTAGGGATTTCGTCTACGATTTTGATCTTGTCAATAAGTATCGAAATGAGCACCCCCGGGAGGTAATATGGACTTGGACTAGGAGCTGATTCGATGGTGGGCGCAAGCTACATCGACCGAGTTCTAGTTAAGAGAGTCGACGTAGGGCTCTTAGAATGTCTAAATTTCCATTTTATAGTTTACTCGGATCATAGGCTTGTCCGGGTTCGGGTAAATTTAGATAAGCCTAAGGTGGCTGGTTACTGGAAATTGAACGCATCATTATTTGGTGAGCAAGATTTCCGGGACCAGCTTTTACTAATGCTACAGCGGGAATTGTTGGAGGCCGTGGTTGGGAATGAATGGTTGGATTCTCTTGGTGTTGGAAGAGCAAAGACGGTGGGGATGGGTTAGATAATTATCGGCCTTTGACGATGTTAAACACAGAGTTGAAGATTTTAGCCAAGGTCTTAGCCGGCCGTTTGTAGGTTGTCCCCTCTAGTCCGATTGGTCCCGAGCAGCCTTGTGCTGTGAAGGTCAGGACTATTCATGATAACCTTCATTTGGTACGCCTGATCATCGAGCAAGTCGACAGTGATGCCGCGCTGATCAATTCAGATCAGTCCAAGGCTTTCGACAGGGTTGACCATCAATTTCTGGAGGCTGTTCTTTCGGCCGCCGGTTTCGGGCAGGACTTTCGTACTTGGATCCGCTGTGTGCGTCCCCCGGTGCGCAGGTAGTAGTGAATGGGGTAAGATCGAAACCTTTCATATTGTCTCACTCCATTCGTCAAGATTGTCCGCTGTCTCCATTGCTGTACGTTCTTGCGTTGGAACATTTTCTGCGTAAGTTGAAGACGAATCTGGTCTTTCGCGAAATTTCCTTACCTGGTGCTACCACCTCGGCCAGGTACTCCCTCCTATGCTGATGACGTTTCGGTTCTTGTGCCGAGCAGGGCCGAAATTAACGAAGTCAGCAGAGAAATCAGAGGCTATGAAATGGTGACAGGGGCCAAGATCAACAGCGATAAGTCTGTTGGATTGCGGTTGGGTTCGTGGAAGGGAGTTTCTCTTCCCGGATCTTTCCTCTGGACGGACGGGGCGGTCAAGATACTCGGCGTCTCGTTCGGTCGCGACTTCCTGTTCGAAATGAATTGGTCAGACGTGCGGGAGAAGGACGATGTCGCAGTTCGTCTGTGGACCCAGAAGAATCTTTCCTTGAAGCGGAGGGCGAAAGTATGTGCCTCGAACATCTACCCGATTCTCTTTTACCGACTCTCCGTGTTTCCACTCCCGTTTGAGACTTTATTGGCGTTTGTAAGGCTCTTGTTCTCCTTCTTGTGAGGAGGCAGGGCCGCCATGGTTAGTCGCGAGATCTGTTACCTCCATCCCTCTGATGGCGGGATGGGGGTGCCTTGCGTTGAGATTCATCGACATACGCTTCGCATCACTTATCTAGACCGGATGTGTATGCAGTTGGATGAGAACGGCGCATTCTGGAAGGAAGACGCTCATAGAAACTTTCCATCCTTAAGAAGTGTGCGCTCGTGCAAGGATGAGGCCGGCCGTACTCCTTCTATCGCAAATGTCTGCTTGCCCTCAAGCATCTCTTACGGGCGAAGGATGGCCTCTCCGACCTCCAGCCGTTGTCACGAAAGGCATTATATCAGGTCTTAGTTAGGGGGAACATTCAGGATGATCTGATAGGCGAGCTCGGTCTGACGAAGCGGGAGGCTCGCTGCATATGGCCTTGGGCGCCTGGGTTGAAATGCCTCACTGACACTGAGGCATCACTCACCTGGATGTTGATTCGAGGAGCCCTCTGGGTCGCCAAAAGACTTTGTTCGGCGGTGTTGGTAAAGTCGCCAAACTGCGCTCACTGCAGTGGAGAGGTGGAGACCCTTGGTCAAGCCTTCTTTCATTGTAGTGTCGTAGCTCCGTTGTGCAAGTTTGTTGAAGACATCATGGTTCGCATGTTGCGCGGAAAGTTTTTTTGTCCGTGAGGCCAGTTCCGTTTGTAGCAATATAGTACCGCCGTTACTAATGTTGAGCATTATGTGTTCCTTTACTTACTGGGGGTTATGCGAGTCGTGATATGGACGACGCGACAGAAGGAATTCCATGGGGACGAGAAGTTTACCTCTTCCCAACCGATCCTGTTCTTTAAGCATCAGCTTAAAGTCAAGATTAGAGCGAAAAGGAAGCTGCTCCATCCATTAGAATTTGGCGAAAGGTGGGTGAGACTTGTGCGTCTCTACCGAGTGAATTGGAGTGGCATTTTGATGCCGGTTAGGCATTAAGAATATTAAGATTGCTGGGTTGAACATTGGCAACCCTTCCCGTAATAGTTTAGTGTAGGACGTTTTTGGTTTTAGTTTCTTCTCTTTTGCCAAGTTAACTTAGCTAGTGTCTTTCGTTTCGAGTGTGATTTTCGTAACTGTTGTTGTGTTTGAATGATTGTGTGCTTGTAGTGAGTGCATGGCACGTACGAATGTTATATTATTTTCGTCCAGTTAACTGATGTTACTACCACATTTAGGGCTGTTGGGGGTTATTACTGACACAATTTTGTTTATTTTCTTATAGTTTTTGTAGTCATTTGTAAATACTCATTGGGGCTTTTAGATTTTTAAATTGTTATTTTTATTCCCCCCTCCCCCCCCCATAGACAATGAATTGTATATATGGGTACTAGTTAAGACTTCATAGAGTTTCTGAGGCATTATGGTGGATGAGGTAAGAATTCTAAGTAAGAATTTAATATATTTTGAAAAAAATTTTGCTTACTTTCTTCGAAGAAAAATGTTGTTTAAAATAAAAAGGAGGCGATCTTAACATCGTTGGCTATTGACAAGTGATGAATGCTGTCATCACATATCGACAGCTAACGTGAGATTCGAGTTATCATACGGAAGGACATAAATGACGTAACGTTTTTCTTACATGAACCAGCTTATGTAGTACCTCGTAATTGTTAAAGTAAAAAAAACAAACTTTCAGCATTCCAATTTCTTTTATTTTTTTTTTATTACTGTAGTTTACACCATAAGTTTGTTGATACTATCTGTAGAAATTATAAATACTATAAATAAATTAAAATACAAATGCTGTACAGCTTTTTGAGGGCAACTATAGCCCCCTAAAGTCAATACAGATCTGCGATGATAAAACATTTCTATCCCAAGTAAAAATCATCACAAACATATCAAAAGTTATTTTGTTAACACTACAGCCAATTTGAACTGAAAAAAAAATTGAAAAATTACTTTTGTCATCATCTGAACAAAATATCAAAGAAACTTTAGATTTGCACCCCATGAAACTAGGTATTTCCTGAAAGCAAAAAATGCTCTTTCATTTCTAAGTGAAATTGGTTGGTGTAAATGATTATTAAAAATATTTCTGGGGATAAAATATGAAAAAATAGTTAAAATTGCTATTCCTGAACACTGGAAACCACGATTTTTTTATATGTTTTTTTTTTTATTTTTATTTTTTTTAAATCAGCGATAAGGAAAACAGTGTTGAAATTAAGCCAAAATTGACTCTGACATTGCTGGGTCAAAGGCCAGCCAGCCGACAATACCAAACTGCCATCACCTTTTTTTTTTTAAATCTATGTTTGAACAATGGCTTGATGTATTTTTGTTTTTTAACACCTTTTGAGCAGGGTGATGACAACAACACTTAAGGATAGAACCGAAAACAGTTTGAAATAAGAAATTCACATAAAATTGAAATAAAGATGACTCACTGAAAACTGAAAAGTGAAAACTTTTTCAAAATGTAGTAATGTTGATGGTGAAAATGGCTTAGGATGATGTTCAAATTTTTTTAATGAGTAAAAAACGCTAATTCAAAATGCTCAGCATGTGTTTCGCACGAAAAATTTGCAATAATGTAATCGACGTTTAGCGGAGAACGCTTACACTCAAGCCACGTGATGTTTTATTGCTTGTGACCTTCCGTACTTTTTAATTACAGCCATTTTAACGATTTTTATGTACACAAAATTGCACTTCTTAATTACTGCGGATCTTCTGATTAGTCAAAACGATACAATTTACAACGCGCTAAAAAATGATCTATCTCATAAGGACACTTAGGAAACGTGATGCGGCTTTTAACTAATTTTATAATATTTTAACAACTTAAATGTAAAAATCTATTATAATTAAAAAATAACAAATGATTGTATTAAAAATTCATTTTTCATCGAAAAAATGTTTTGCTTTCAGAAAATATTGTCCATATTCATAAAAACAACTAAAAGCAAATAAAAGCATTTGAAATTAAATAATATATTTGATTTATTGAGTTTTGTATGTTACAATTCAGAGCTGATTTTCAGGTAGGGTGTCCAATTAAAAAAAAACATGATTTGCATTCCTCAAAGCCTTGTGTTTTTAATTATTGTAATCATTAAACTAGACTCGATCGAATTTCTAGCGTTTTCATAAAATTAGTTATGGGGGGGTTAATAAATATAAAAAAAATATTTCTGCCATGACTTTAATAAAAAAAATCTTATTTAAAATAATTTCGATCATCTGTGAATGGTTTCTGAAAGTTTCATTAACATCCGACAATTATTTTTATTTTTACAAGATTTTCCAAATTAATGTGTATCATACAAAAAAAAAAAAAAAAAAAAACATGCTAAAAATTGTCTATGTTATTTTACTAGTTCAGGTGATACAAAGAGAAACAAGGTTTTTTAATCAAAATTTAGAATGTTCTAAAAAGAAAGAAAATTTTTTTAAATAATTAAAAAAAAACTTTGATCTTTCCTCTTAATAATAACATTAACATTTAGACGATAAAATGTTGTTTTCGTCAAGTTTGGCGTCTTTTTCATCATGCTATGCTATTTTTTTAGCGATTTCGTGGAGTTATCTATATTTTATTCACCATGTTTTCAAGTATATATTCTTATTAGCATAACACTATGTCTGCTAGTATCCTCTATTATTGTATCATAGTGAAATAAGTATCTTCTTCGTTTTCTGTGAAACTAATTGTAAATGTAACAGAAATCACAATACATTTTGTAAAGATTATCAAAATTATTTTTTCTCTGAAATTCACATTTTTTGTATTTTCAGACTTTGTTGATACACAGGTTTGCTTTCTGATTGTATTTTATATTTTCTGTCATCAATTGGTATAAAAAATTAATTCATTATTTTTGCAATATCGTCTAAAAATATCAAATTTATGGTGAGTAAAGTCATTTTTGTGCATTTCTGTTTGTACATTTGCATTTAGTGAAATAATAACTGCAATCTGCTTCTTAATATTATATATAGTTGCAAATTAATTAATTACTGGACATTACTGACAAGTTCTTTGCTAAAATTATTCTACGTAATTGATATTTAGTAGTAATTTACTTCACATATCTGACCCCAGTTGCATGGTTACTAGGCTTGAATTAAGGATCACTTTGGTATTTAAGCAATTTTCAAGTTTCTTTTATTGTTGAATCTGTTTATTTCATACAATTATTTGGCATCGAAGAATATGTACGGAACATTTGTCAACCCTAATGTCACGTGAAAATTTACTTTTTTGATGCTTTAAAAAAGGTTTAATTGACGGAGCGTGTTTTTGATCGATGAAGACATGGATTTTGTTATGTGACCACTATCAAGTATTCTCGACCAGTCCATACTTGAAGCGAAAAGAACAACCGGCATAGTTCATTTTTGTGATTAAAAATGTAAAGTTTTGATACCATTCCCATACTTTAAAATTTAATTTTAAATATTTAAAAAATATATTAACAACTTAAATGTAAAAATCTATTATAATTAAAAAATAACAAATGATTGTATTAAAAATTCATTTTTCATCGAAAAAATGTTTTGCTTTCAGAAAATATTGTCCATATTCATAAAAACAACTAAAAGCAAATATATATAATGTAAATAGTAAACTGTCACCTATTTTTTATCTGACAATAAGTCTTCGAGACTTCGATTCATAAAAATAAATAACCTAGTAACATTTTTTTCATGTTTTCATTCACGTAAAGGATAGCAAAATACAATTAGTTCAGTTTCTTTTCTACTTTCCCCGACCTTTTGCTACAAGAAGCTTTGAAGATAAGAATATTATCATTCCCAGAAGAGAGAAGTCAAAGCTTGAACTGAAAATCAAAACCAAAGTTAGTAGCCATGAATTTCAACATTACTTTGATGACAAGTTTTATGAACAGTATGAATGGATGACGGATATTCCATTCTGAACAAATTGTTCTATTTCTCCATGTCTGTCATTTTGTCAACATAAGAACATATGAGCAACTACCAGCTACTGCGATTTGAACAGCATTGATTACAGCTTTGACAACACACAAAAAATCTCAAAACAATCTGGATTCAGTAATTGCTCTGAAAACCTTTGACCGATAACGAATTGATATAGTAATCAATCACTGGAAAGCCAAGAAAAATTGTGATATATTGAAAAGGTTAATTGAAAGTTTTACCTGTCAAGAATGACCATTTCAAGGACACGATGAAACAGAAGAATTAATTTCTGGCGATATGTGAAGCAGTATCAGAATACGGTGATTGCTTAAGATCACATTTAGATTTCGTGAAGAAAAAATGCCAACTGTGCATTTTCTGGGCTTTCAAGTGATATTCAAGGCAAGATCATTAATTGTATGTATGTAACAATTGTTGCTACTACATTTCACGAGACTACGGAATTTGAATGAAATCTCAATTGTCACACGTGTTGTGATTTGTTGATAAGAAGATCTCAAGAGAAGTTTTGGGGGTTATGCCGATGTTAGTAAAGATAGAAGAGTTATATCGCTGACAGAAAGAGTTCGAAAATTTGTTAATGGATTATATTGTGACCAAAATTCGATTGCATAAACTTATGATGGAAGGAGTGTGATGCCTAGACCTTTGAACATTTGAGTGGTGTGAACATCATATTTGTACACTGTTTTCATTAATTTGGTACACTCTCAATCATTAAGTATTCGTGAATGTCGAATTTTTTTCCAAACTTTCAAAGGAATTTCAACTTTTTTTCTCAAAGTCGACGGCACAACAGAATAAAATCATTGGAAGGCGATTTCCAAAGTTACCTGAAACACGTTGGAATTATTAATCTGGACAAGTATCCATTTTGGCCGACAAAATGTCTGTTTTCTGAGCTATTTTCAACCATATTAGAAAATACAGAGGATTGGAGTAGTCTAGAATTAGTACAGGGAAGGGGATTTGTTGCAATGTGTTATGGTCCGGTTCCTTGTACCACGTTGATAGTCCAAGGTAGAACCAAAAAGAAGAACTCGAACACAGATATGGAATAACACAGATATATTACAAACAGGAATATATACATAGAAGTAGAAAGTGTTAGTACGAACAATCAGGTTTAGTAGGGAGAACAATGTAGTCTCGACCAGTATCACTATTCCAATGTCTTGTAGCAATTGTCTGAACGCGACTCTGTTTCAGACTGCCTCTGACTCGACTGACTGACTCACTCGCTCTGACTGACTGACAGACAGACAGACTCCTGACGGAACTCACTCCAGACTGAACGGTATTTAGTCACCCCCCCCCACGAGGGCATCATGTGGCACAAGGCCGGTTTAACGTGGGATCTCCGAGCCCGTGAGCTAGGCCAAAAATATGCCCTTTGAACCCGTATAAACGGGTTCACGGTCGGTTTACCCGTGACCACCGATAGAGAAGGCCTGTTTCATTGGGTTAAGGAGATGTGACGTCATCATATTGAGTCCGACTTTCAAGAAGCGTGTCGTTTGTTTTTTGTATCAGCTTTTTTACGGCGGCATTTTTAAATTGTTTATTAATACTTTCTTTTAAATATTGAATTAATTTAAAACAATGCCTTATAGATGCGTTGTACCAGATTGCAAAGGGAATTATAAAAACGGCCGTAAAGTACATGTATTTTCTTTCCCTATAGAATAGATAAAGAATTATGATCTGATGTTTGGATTCGTACAATCAGAAGAGATCATTTTTACCTACTAAATTCAGCAGAGTGAGTATTTTTTGTATTAAAAAATAAGTAAATTTTATTGTAACTTTAATGATAAAATTAATACCATGACTTTGTAATTCATTAACATAAAGTTAATAAGACATAAATCTAGCGAGAAAGTTTAGACTTTCATTCTCGTACGTGTTGCTTTTAAAATCTAAAAACTCATTTTTTAAAGAAATAAACTTTAAAGAAATTTTCGACATAAATTCATTTATGAATTCCTAAAGGAATATTTTATATACATAAAAAATATTTCTAATAATTTTAACGATTTTTTAGAATTGTT
This sequence comes from Acanthosepion pharaonis, assembly GCA_903632075.3. Taxonomy (NCBI): domain Eukaryota; kingdom Metazoa; phylum Mollusca; class Cephalopoda; order Sepiida; family Sepiidae; genus Acanthosepion; species Acanthosepion pharaonis. The sequence goes on along the minus strand of CAHIKZ030002006.1, from coordinate 272,930 downwards.
TTATTCGTGACTAAATGAAACTTTAATTGAATTGATTTCATGTCTGTAATTCACAACACATTTTAAAACTGTTGTTTTAAAAAGTTATTAAACTCAATTAAAACTTTGAGGATTAAAATTTAATAATTTCATATCTTTATAATTCACAAAACATGAAAAACAAAGTTGCGAAAGTTTTTAAAAGAATTAAATCTAATTTTTATAAAAAATAAACTTTCGATATTAATTCATAAAGGAATCTTTTTATAGGCATAAAAATAATTGAATTTTTTTTTAGAATTATTATAATTTAACAATTTTTTAGAATTGTTTTATTCATTAGAATGTTTTTTTTTATTTATCATTCTAAATTAAAAAATGAATAAACGTTAAAATTCTTCTCTTATTTGTATATAGCTTCGTCATTTTTGTTGAATTCTCTCCACTTTTCCTAAAATTATTAATGCTTCATATTACTGTAGATTTTTGCTGATTGATTTTCTTAGATTTTCACAAGAATTTAAAATAGGTTTGGTTTTTAAAATCTTTTTAGGTATATGAACTACATTTTCGACCGGAGGACATAAGGAGAGAATCGTCAGCTTTTGACAAAAATTGCAGAAAAAAAAAATATATCTTTGTGATGGTGCTATTCCTAGAATTTTCCCAAACTGTCCCTCATATTTATCTTCATTGAATACTTCTAGAGAGTCTCCAGAGTCCAGGAGAATCCGACTAGAGAATTCTGCTCTTAAAAGTGCTTTAAATCAAAGTATTAATGATGACTTAGCATATAAAATGCAGAAGAAATTCTATAATGTTAATGATGTAGAAAGGAAATTAAATTTCCTTGATAGAAATTACTGGAGTTTTGTTAGGCAGCAAGAGACACTTATTATATTCAGCATCATCAAATCCCCATATCCAAAAATCAATCTGTCTCTTGTAATTGAATCTGATTTTGCAGTACATGTGTTTTGTAGAGATGTGGAAATGCATTCAATAGGGGACTATAAGATTCCTAAACATGTAACTGATAAAAATACCCTTGAAATTCTGATAGAAAACATGAAGAAAATGGACACAGAACAACAGCAAACTGAACCACAAAATATGATTTTTATATTAAAATTGGTAATGTCATTTCTACTATTGGTGTAAGAAGAATCAAACATTTTAATACAATTAAATTTTTATATGAGCAGCTAAATTTAATGACACAAAATAAGCTTTATTATTCAACAGAAATGATTATATTTTCTTCATTGTGATATAACTGCTCCCCTAAAGGGTACAGATTGTTAAGAGACAGCAAAAAATATAATTTTACCTAGCTATTCAACCTTTAAAAGACTAAAATTATCAACATATATGAATCCTTTGATTGAGCAACATAACAATTTTCTTATGTATATTAAAAATAAATTTAAGCTCCTAGTGCAGAAGGACATCACAGTATCTTTACTTGTTGATGAAATTCATCTAAAACCTTATTTAGATTATAAGGGTGGTAATATTGTTGGCTTATCTGACAAAAGCAGTGAAGTGGTTTTGCTTTCATGATTAACAGTGTATTCTCACAATATAAAGATGTTGTGCATGTTATACCAACTTAAATGTCTTAAAGCTGAGAAGGTATTTGACATATTTAAACACATAATAATTGGTTTGGAGGCGATAGGCTTTCAAGTATTATCAATTATAACAGATAATAATGCTATAAATAAAAAAGCTATCTTTCTTTTGCAGTCCACCAAAGCTTTCCATTGTATATCCACACCCAGTTATAAAATCTCGACCCCCTTTTCTTCCTTTTTGACTCAGTCCATATATTAAAATACATTAGAAACAATTGGCTTGGTCAAAAAGATGCAAATAAATGCATGCTGTTCCCCAAATTTTGTCATAATGGAAATCATGAATTAGATAATATCCAAAGTGCCCCATTTTCTACCTTACAGAAACTTCATGCCTTAGAATCTCAGTCAATTTTGAAATATTGTTATAAATTGACCTCAAAGGCACTTTCACCTACTAATCTTGAAAGGCAAAATGTTAATTTAGTTCTGCAAATTTTTAATGACTACACTATTATTGACTTTAAGAAAACAGAAATATTTGACTTTAAGAAAACAGAAATATTTGCCTAATTTTGCAGAAGTTGCAGAATATATAAACATATTTTATATTTGGGGGACAATAATGAATGTTACAACGCCATATAAAAGTTGTCGGCTTAGAAATAATCCACTTAGAATGAATGAAGAAAATTTTAGATTTCTCTCTGTATTCTGTGACTGGTTAGAATCTTTGAATAGCATTTCTGGAAGAAATGGCAAATTAACAAAAATTAAACCTTCACTGCTTTGCATCATACAACCTATGCATTTCTAGAACTGACCAAGTATTGCATAGAAGAACTGAAAATGCTGTACATATTACCAGGCAAATTTCAAACTGATCACCTTGAAGCAAGGTTTGGTCAATACTGACAATTTAGTGGGGATCAGTATAATATTTCGATACGGCAAGTATTTGAGTGTGAAAAAAAATTAGAATGCAATCAGCTTTAAAATTGAGCTTACCATTTAATCAGCAATGCATTAAAATTGATTTAAAGAGTTTACAAGAACCAAACTGGGATGAAGTGACAGAGGAGGAAAAGTTAGATATATATAAATATAGAATTGATGTTAAAGAGGATGATGTTAATAATTGTAGAGAAGTTCTACCTGTAATGCTATAATTAGCAGGTTATTGCTGTAATGAAGTTTTTAAGAAAATTAAATGCAATAGTTGCAAAGATTTAATATCTGGAAGTGTAAGAGATAATGTGGAAGAAATACCTGAAATAAGCAGCTATTTTCAGGGGATTAATAGAGGTTCTCTCTTATATCCTAATGATAAAACTATAAATTTTGTTCTCTATAATTATGTAGTCATTGATAAACTTATAAAAAAATCATTTTCTTCATTCAGTAAATCAAAGAAAAATAGCCATGCATATAACATTGAATGTTTTGGCAGATTATGAGCTTCTTTTTTATGTTGACACTTGTGATGAGGGTTACAATATAGAAAAAAATACAAAGAATGCTTGTCTGGAGCTCTACAAATGCTCTTTTAAATAATTTTTGTTCAAGGGAAAATAATAATATTACAAGTAACAAGTTAAGCAAAAAAAGAAAACTTCAAACATTCAGCTAAATTTTGTATCAGTAACCTATTTTTCTGAAAGTATTATTTGATTTTTAAATCTATTTATTGTTTGTATCTAATTTATTGGCTTGTTTGTAATTATATGTTTCTTATTTATGTTTAATTGTTTTATTTATTCATCATAATTATTTTATTTATTCATCATTTAATTATAATTTGTTCACTGCATGGACTACATTTGTGACGTCACGTCACTATCGAGCAGGCCTTCTATATCGGTGGTCACGGTTTACCTCCCAGAAAGAGACTCCGCCCTTCGGCGTAGCCTCGTTCGGGTTCCTCCCCGTCCGAAGGCAGAGAGTTCAACCGATCAGCCGGTCAGCCGGTCGCCTGACTTCGGACTGAACTCTCTGCTTCCTCTTGAGGCGCAGTATTTATTACGTATGGAATAGTCCATTATGTTATCATGGGTAAGGTCCCATAACACAATATTAAATGATTTTCAGTTTAATTTTTTTTATTAGTGGTTTTTGAAATCATATTGAGTGGTTTAGAAATGTTTTCGATTCTTCAAAAATTTCACTTGATATTTCGAGGTTTATTGGTGATTGATATCAAGAACAATAAGTCTGAGGAATTTTACTGCCGGGTTCTAGATGAACGAAATCAAACTCTGACAGAAATAACAAAATTGCTACGTCTGATTCAGAACATACCAGCCACATCTGCTTCCTGTTGAATAATTTGGTTTCTTTATTAATACCTCCCGAAAAATAATTATATGAGTTTTTCTCAAAGTGAAAAAGATCGAGTAATTTGGTTTTCATTTCCATGAATAAAGAACTTTTGAAGATGAAGGTAGAGTGTTGTGCTGATAACAAAGTGATCAATGGATTTGCTACGAAGAATTGAACTGATTTAAAAAATAAATGTTAAATATCTCATTATTTTCTCTCGCAACCATTAACCGTCATCATGGCAGGTGTGTTCGGGGGCTGGGTGTATTTAGAGTAAGCTTATATTGCCCTACTCTCTGCGTTAGCTTTTAGCCTGCATCATGGACTGCGTGCTCTGGTTTCCAATTCACCCTTCGCTACTGATATATACTAATGGCTGGCGTAGTATACCTATATATATATTTCTAAAGACAACTGTGCTTTCTCCTACAAAGTTCGAAAACAACCGGATAGCACATGTTCTTTATTAGGGTTTCTCGAGTGCGTAAAGCCAATGTACGTAATATACACAGTTAACAAATATTATTAATCTATTTCAAACACGGGTATCCACTTAAATATCGATTGAATATATATATATATATATATATATATATATATATATATATATATATATATATATATATATATATATTAATGTTCAATTTAAATTCCGAGGTGGGGGTAATTTTTGTTTACTTATTGTTTAGAAACAATTGGCTTGGTCAAAAAGATGCAAATAAATGCATGCTGTTCCCCAAATTTTGACATAATGGAAATCATGAATTAGATAATATCCAAAGTGCCCCATTTTCTACCTTACAGAAACTTCATGCCTTAGAATCTCAGTCAATTTTGAAATATTGTTATAAATTGACCTCAAAGGCACTTTCACCTACTAATCTTGAAAGGCAAAATGTTAATTTAGTTTTGCAAATTTTAATGACTATTCTATTATTGGACAAGAAAACAGAAATATTTGACTTTAAGAAAACAGAAATATTTGCCTAATTTTGCAGAAGTTGCAGAATATATAAACATATTTTATATTTGGGGACAATAATGAATGTTAAAACGCCATATAAAAGTTGTCGGCTTATAAATAAATCCACCACTTAGAATGAATGAAGAAAATTTTAGATTTCTCTCTGTATTCTGTGACTGGTTAGAATCTTTGAATAGCATTTCTGGAAGAAATGGCAAATTAACAAAAAACCTTCACTGCTTTGCATCATACAACCTATGCATTTCTAGAACTTTTCAAGTATTGCATAGAAGAACTGAAAATGCTGTACATATTACCAGGCAAATTTCAAACTGATCACCTTGAAGCAAGGTTTGGTCAATACTGACAATTTAGTGGGGATCAGTATAATATTTCGATACGTCAAATATTTGAGTGTGAAAAAAATTAGAATGCAATCAGCTTTAAAATTGAGCTTACCATTTAATCAGCAATGCATTAAAATTGATTTAAAGAGTTTAAAGAACCAAACTGGGATGAAGTGACAGAGGAGGAAAAAGTTAGATATATATAAATATAGAATTGATGTTAAAGAGGATGATGTTAATAATTGTAGAGAAGTTCTACCTGTAATGCTATAATTAGCAGGTTATTGCTGTAATGAAGTTTTTAAGAAAATTAAATGCAATAGTTGCAAAAGATTTAATATCTGGAAGTGTAAGAGATAATGTGGAAGAAATACCTGAAATAAGCAGCTATTTTCAGGGATTAATAGAGGTTCTCTCTTATATCCTAATGATAAAACTATAAATTTTGTTCTCTATAATTATGTAGTCATTGATAAACTTATAAAAAAAATCATTTTCTTCATTCAGTAAATCAAAAAAATAGCCATGCATATAACATTGAATGTTTTGGCAGATTATGAGCTTCTTTTTTATGTTGACACTTGTGATGAGGGTTACAATATAGAAAAAAAATACAAAGAATGTTTGTCTGGAGCTCTACAAATGCTCTTTTAAATAATTTTGTTCAAGGAAAATAATAATATTACAAATAACAAGTTAAGCAAAAAAAAAATCTTCAAACATTCAGCTAAATTTTTGTATCAGTAACCTATTTTTCTGAAAGTATTATTTGATTTTTAAATCTATTTATTGTTTGTATCTAATTTATTGGCTTGTTTGTAATTATATGTTTCTTATTTATGTTTAATTGTTTTATTTATTCATCATAATTATTTTATTTATTCATCATTTAATTATAATTTGTTCACTGCATGGATTCACATTTCAGACGTCACGTCACTATCGAATAATCCTTCTATATCGGTGGTCACGGTTTACCTCCCAGAAAGAGACTCCGCCCTTCGGCGTAGCCTCGTTCAAAACCTCCCGTCCGAAACAGAGAGTTCAACCGATCAGCCGGTCAGCCGGTCGCCTGACTTCGGACTGAACTCTCTGCTTCCTCTTGAGGCGCAAAATTTATTACGTATGGAATAGTCCATTATGTTATCATGGGTATTTGTCCCATAACACAATATTAAATGATTTTCAGTTTAATTTTTTTTTTTAGTGGTTTTGAAATCATATTTATGGTTTAGAAATGTTTTCGATTCTTCAAAAATTTCACTTGATATTTCGAGTTTATTGGTGATTGATATCAAGAACAATAAGTCTGAGGAATTTTACTGCCGGGTTCTAGATGAACGAAATCAAACTCTGACAGAAATAACAAAATTGCTACGTCTGATTCAGAACATACCAGCCACATCTGCTTCCTGTGAGAATTTGGTTTCTTTATTAATGCAAGTAAATAATTATATGAGTTTTTCTCAAAGTGAAAAAAGATCGAGTAATTTGGTTTTCATTTCCATGAATAAAGAACTTTTGAAGATGAAGGTAGAGTGTTGTTTGATAACAAATGTGATCAATGGATTTGCTAAAAGAATTGAACTGATTTAAAAAATAAATGTTAAATATCTCATTATTTTCTCTCGCAACCATTAACCGTCATCATGGCAGGCCTTTGTTCGGGGGCTGGGTGTATTTAGAGTCAGTTATATTGCCCTACTCTCTGCGTTAGCTTTAGTTGCATCATGGACTGCGTGCTCTGGTTTCCAATTCACCCTTCGCTACTGATATATACTAATGGCTGGCGTAGTATACCTATATATATATTTCTAAAGACAACTTCAGCTTTCTCCTACAAAGTTCGAAAACAACCGGATAGCACATGTTCTTTTATTAGGGTTTCTCGACATAAAGCCAATGTACGTAATATACACAGTTAACAAATATTATTAATCTATTTCAAACACGGGTATCCACTAAAATATCGATTGAATATATATATATATATATATATATATATATATATATATATATATATATATATATATATATATAATTAATGTTCAATTTAAATTAATGTATTCATTTTAAAACAATTTTGAACAAATATTCTGCTTTTGGAGTTGAACTTACAAAAATTTAAATATGCTAAATATTTATCCAACAACTGAAATAGTAAAATTAAAATATTTTTTTCTAATATTGCTGTTATTGTCTTGTTGGTTGCGTCCTATGAAACTCCTAGAATAATAGATCTTCGTATATGTGAAAACAAGAAAATTTGAACAATGTATTTAAATACAAATTATTGACGCATCATAATAGACGATTCCATTTTAAATAAATCAATAATGTATCGCAGTAATTTGCAATATCAACATGATATTTTTTAGAAAATGTCTAATGCTAATAGCGATCTACAAATAAGTACGTCCTTTTTAATTTCTTAAAAAGTTAATTTTCTTCTTACACCCGCTCTTCTTCACAGTCAAATAGTTTATCTTATCTGTTAGTTATAATTATTCTCTGAGACACGAAACGACTTCTGTATTTTCCTCACGAGGATTGTCTCTTCAGTGGCCACAAAGTGACAAGGCAACGTCTTTGCTCATAAAACTTAGTTAATTCTTTAAAAAATCTGAGTTTGTCAGGTGTTTCACTGATGACTTTCATAAGAATACATTATTACAAGTACGGTAGAAGTTGGCAAAAGTGATGAACTTATCAAGAATAGTTCAGGTTCTCTATCTACAGATTGCCAATTTGTTCAACATAGTGTCCGAAAAATAGAAAACATTTCTTCAAATGCATTCACTACTATGTCAAAGACGAAGGATCTAGCCTTTTTTATTTTCAATAGAAATCATTGCTAACCCGCACAAATTGTCATCTTTAATTGCGGATAATTATATTAATTTTAGTTTGCTAAATCTTCTTTCGACACTGGCAACAATCACTGGTGCAGTAAGCAACAGTCACAATTCAATGTGCAGTCTCGGGTAAGTGTCAATTTAGTTATTCCAAAAATGTAACCAAAAAATCATTGATATTTTTAGCTTCATTTTTCTGTACTTAATCCCAGATTCTCGTTGAAGAATTGCGACAAATCTGTTGATCTCGTGAGGAAATTATTATAGTTCAACGTCACACATTTTTAGTAAAATTGTTTGAACTGCTCTACTACATTTCCAATCTTCCTTGTGTTCAAAAGAAATTCTAATTTTTGAATGAATCCGTAAATTTCTTTCCACTGCGATATCTGTTGAAACTGGTTATTAATTGAATGTAAACTATAGTCCACAATAAATCATGACAGAAACATTCTTCAGGTGCTTGAACTTCACAGGACATGTAATAAACGTTTTTCACAGCGTGCTTGCGGCTTAAACTTTTCCTCAATTTCATTTTATTTTGTAATTTCATGCGTTCCCTACACAGCAGAGACATAGCTATTTTCTCTATATTATTGAAGAAAACTACAAATTGCATAAATGCCAGTAATCATAATGTCATATCAGAAAACTGCAACATATGACATTAAATGATTACATGTATTCAGTATTTTTGATATCATACATACATACATGTATTCAGTATTTTTGATATTATACATACATACGTATATATATATATATATATATATATATATATATACAGGTGCACAATGTATATTATCATAATTGATTGACAGTTTAACGTAGACTGAAAAAAGTAAATGTTGATAGAAGTGGCTGAAGTCTCAAGAGCTCTTTCGAGATCCCACAACAGGCTTTCCCTCCATTGCTAGTCGGTGTGTGTGTGGTGGGGTGAGGATAGCGCTGGCCCTGCTCTATGCAATTTAATAATAGATGCAAAATTAAATTTTCTCGTTTGCTTTTAAGTAAAACTCGTTGTTAGTAAACCTAAGTAGTTTTATCAACAGAAATAATCAACATTACTCGCGCGTCTTTCTTTCTAAAAATCACACTCTGTCTTTATATAGTTTAGGAATTAAATTTAATATCATTTGCATTAACGACATAAGACTATAAAACTAACCAAAGTAAAGCTTCAATCGTCTCTTTACTCCAACATAGAGGAAGTAGCATAGATGATGTTTATAAACACCACTTGTTTGCTTAAACCTTTCATTGTTTAACATCAGCGTTACTTTATATATATATACCGGCCAGATAAAATTTGTTCTGCGTCTAAAGGACGTCAAATATCAAAGTTTGACAACGTTTATATTATGCCTTTCTTTTCATCATCGATCAATGTGGCATTTGGTGTGCTTAACACTTTTCCAAAATAAAAGCACAAGTTATAAAAGGCCAAAGAGATTAATAGTAGTAGATGTAATAGTTTACACCTAATAGTAGAAATAGTCTAAAATTGAATTTTTGTTATTAATTTTTGACCATTTTTTTCATTCTTCTATTTGTTGCTTGTTTATATTATGACGACTTTTACTGGTATTTAGTGTCTACAACCATATGGTGTAGAGTAAGAATCAGATTACGAAGAATGTAGCATTTTCTCTAAAACTGAATGATATCTGACGGTTCAGTTTTCGTAGCTTAATCAGTAAAACGCTGTCTTTGATGCCAAGAGTAGAGATGTGAGCGGAAGTGAAATCTTTATTTGGAATCCATGCTGTTAGAGAATGAAGATTCATTCGGTCAGAGAATGCAAAAAACTTCATAACCGTTGCAACAAAAAGCAGCAAAAATAAGACGTAAAAGAATTCAGTCAATTTAAAATTTGGGCGTGAAAGCAAAAGAAATAAGATGGAAGACTGGTCAGAAATTGGTAAGATTGCCAAGATTTCATCGAATAAATTCAGATAAGGCCATTATTATTGCGATGAAATAAAATAAAAATCCCACCAAAAATACTTTCTCGTTTCATGGACAGTTATGCAAGAGATACGCTGTGTGTTGGACTAAATTTGTCGAAACTTTTCGAGTCGTTCTTCATTAATCTTCTTTTCAGGACGTGGGCGATCATGTTTCTTCACAACTTCTTATCTTTTGATGCTTTAAGTAACTTTACCATCACATTTTGCTTTGCTATCCATTAATTCAAAGTCGTTAGGTAGATTACTTGTTGCTCCTCCCCCCGACTCTCTTGCCTAGAGGCCTAGAGAATTTAACACTCACAAATCAATAAACATGCCCAAAAGATTCCACAATACAACACACACTGTTTAAATCAAAGTGTCTACTGGTCTGAAATTAACAGCATAATGTGAAATATTTGAATTCATGTATAGTTCATATGTTTGTAAATACAAATGATTTATTTAGCAGGCATGAGACCATGTTTTCTTTATTTTTATTTTATTATTGATTGGAATTTGAACGTTCGCATTTTTAATAGTAAAAAAAAACTTAAACGACATAATTTCATACAGTTCTACTACAGAGTCATATTATGCACAGGAAAATACGGTAGTAATGTAACATGTAACAAATTTAAATTTTATTTTAACAATATGTGTGACTAACATGTATACATATTAGTCAATAGATCATTAATTTTAAATAAGGCTCGAATTGCTGACAAGATGAAGCACCGTATAGCTTCTAACTAGTTTGGTTCTCGTGACTACTGGTGGCTCTGTAACAGGTTCGTTAAATAAGAATAAGTCTTCTATCCCCTCCTCTCTCTTTAGTCAGTTTGCATCTGTTGATAATGCAGAATGTTTTGCTTGTAAATTTTATTCCAATTATACTCAAGAATCATCTTTGCCTATCTTTTCACTTAGAACTGAGTATCTATTGTGCTATTTATATAGCTCCGTCAAATGGTTTCTCTAAACTGGATCCCCCAAAAGAATGTGGGATTGATGGATATCCCTAGAATAGTATGCTGCGCATAAATATATAACATTGACTTCATTTGCAAAGTGAATAGATATACGACAAATAAAAAAATTAAAATAAAACATAAAATTCTTTGTATAAAAAAACTTGAATGTATATATATTTATAATTGGTATTACAAAGGTTATGTTTGGTTAATACAAAATTGGCATGAAGTTACTCACAATTGCTTGTGTACCAAAAGAACAATGTGCAATTTTTGTACTTATCTTTGTGGATAGTTCACGAACCCGAAAAACGCATGTCCACTTACCTTGCTGATCGGAGCTAAAAGAGGTTGTTTATTTTACGTGCCTAGCGATGTCTCGTTCAGTTCTCTTCAGGTCACGTGACTGTTTTTTATTCTCGTGATTATCTATACCTAGCTTTTTTATTTAATCAAGAGGAGATAACTTTTTGTTTCTCACAACAAGTCCTTACGAAATATGCTCCTGAACTGTCTAATATTCTCTCTAAAGTCTTGTTGCTTCTTGCATATTGGAAGCTCTATTCTTGAACCTACGTTGTTCCTCATTTTCATTAACGACATTCCTGATGTTATTAGTTCTGTTCTCAAGTCGGTATCTTTGGAGATGACACAACTATTTACTCCTGTCTTAATGGTAAGCCTGATCGGTTCGATAAAGTGAAATTGGCAGCTGGTCTAAAGAAAAATGACCTACGATCTGTTGTTAACTGGGGCAAGAAATGACTTGTGAATTTGAATGCCTCCAAAACGAAACTGCTCTCTTTTAATTGCCTGAGAGAATCCTTTTTGTCTTCCATCAGTAGTTAATGCCAAAACAGACAGGAAATGCATGCAAAATGGATAGAGATTTTAGAAAACTGAAATTAATATAATAACAGTCCCAAACCATTATCCAATATTACACATATACGATTTCAAATTGCGGTTACCAGAAGAAAATCTTTTCCAAGATCGATTTCATCCGATTTAAATGCGTCTGGATATGCTTATGTTGCAAAAACTGCTACCACTATATAGTTCCTTCGTCTACCATTTGGCTTCCGAAATGAGAACCCAATCCTTCCAGAGATTCATGGTCTGCGTCTTAAGAGGGTTGTTTTATGTATTTGGATATAGCGATTGTTAGTAGGAATGCAGATAAGCATCTGATTTACAGTGAAGGAAAAAAATTGGCGTCGTCAATTTGACATAAGCGAAGTGAACCTTCACGAACACAACATGATGTTCTCTCTCGGAATATTTACTTACCGTGGACAGACATGGATCTGAATTCACTGACCCTTCAACAAAAAGACGATTTTTAAAAATTAATTCTACAGTTACAGAATATAGTGTTGAATTCGGATTAAACTGTCTCTTGTAATGTTTCCAATGTGAAAATTATTTCCTGTGAATTTACGAGAGCAAACTTTCGATACATTACATAACGCAGCATACCAGGAATAATAGCTACTACTAAGTTCATCCCAAACACATATGCTTGTACGAATATTACATCTGATACATGTAGATAGACTGAAGTATGTATGGCACGTCAAAAGTCTAAAATAAAAATTCATATCATCACCTTTAGGTACACTTCTTAATTAATATTGATATTTCGATCATTATTGATATTGTAGTGCCACTATCAACATCAAATAGATATGCATATTTGCTGACATTCGTGGACACATGCACACGATGGCTCGAGGCATTACTAATGACAGACATCTGAGAAAAAAAACGCCGCCAAATGAGTGGGTTACTAGATTTAACGAACCCTCGATCGTCACTACCGACAAGAGAACTCAGTTCAAGTCTTTCAAGGCGCTCTTAAAAACGTTTTGAATTCCAAATTCAAAATTACACTCGATCGAACATCTACTCTTGGTTCTGTTAGGTTTGTTCGTGGCGGTTAAATTAGATTTATGGGACGACCTTTCAGTTGTCACAATAGTTATTCGTTAATGGTGTTCTCTAAACTTCAGATCCCGTCTTATTTGTGAATGCCACAAATATCTCTACCACCAACCAGAAAATTGGAACATCCAATTCATGTTTCTCCAGCTATTAATTACTGTTAATGAATATTATTAATGATTAATATTGGTTGAAGATGCAGCACCTAAACATCCATTGCAGTCAAATAAGGGTCCTTACAAGATAATTAAGAAAAACCGTAAACGTAACAACAGGAGTGAAAATGTTAGCTTAAACAGGTCAAAACCTGTCTTTTTGGATTCTACATCAGAAAAGTTATCATCGTCTGAGCAAAAAAACTATTAATGAGAACTTGTCTCCTAAACATGTCACAAAATCTGACCGCCAGGAGAAGTAATATAAAAAATATTGTACAGTTTAACATTTGCAATTCTCACCGTCTTGAGATTTTGAGTAATCTCGCTTCGTTGTGTGTGTGTGTGTGTGTGTGTGTGTGTGTGTGTGTGTGTGTGTGTGTGCTATATAAATAAATAATCTCACCACGTGAATTAGGGGAGAGAGACGCTGCGTGTTGGGCTAAAATTAGCTGTTGAAATTTTTTGAGTCCTTAAAGTTTTCTTGATCTAATCTACACTTAGATATTTATTGCATTTGTATTCTTTCTATTTTTGTTTGCACACGATCTACATATCACAAAAATCCGTTGTAAATGTTTTATCAAATTTATAATAAACATCGATTTTATAAATAAAAAACGTGTCTGCTTTTTAATAAGGTTAAGTTTCCATCTTGTTTCATTTAATAAACTATAAAGTGTATAATTAGACGAAAAATTGATCAAAATGAATAATGATGATTTTTCATCGAAGAAATTTAGACAACTTAACACAATATGACGGTGTTCCGGGACATAGCCTGGTCACGGCCTCCAAATATGAGGTTGTTCAGGATCAATCCCGGTCCGCTCGCTTGGTCAGGATCGATCCTGGTATAAGAGAACAGGCCGCCAGCCCACTCGTCAGTCGTTGATGACGTTTGACACACCAGCTGGTCTCTAAGTTGAACTCTTCAACTGTAACCTCTTTTACCCACGTTGTGATTTTGAGATTTCTCTTAAGAGAGTCAAGCCGAATTTCCACTGAAATAAAACAAGTTGAACACGTGCATACAAAATTGAAAAATAAAATGGACGACGCCCGAATAAGTCACGATATGATGTTTATATCAGAATAAAAAAAATATTTACAGTTCTTTCTTTGTTCTTTTTCTTCTTTTCCTAACCCGTTTTAATAACTGGCAACGGAACAAAAATTGTGGGTAGCTTCTTTGAAGAGTGGCCAGACTGGACAACAGGATTTATCTTCAAGTACTGTGATTTGTACTTTTCAGTACAACACAAGGATTTCGTCGGAGTCTTTCTTCAGCGGATAATTAATATTATTATTCTTTTCATCATGTTGACAAGCAACGTTATATCAGAAATCTCTTAACTCCCGGTTGCAACGTCACTACCACTGCAACTGGGTGGCCCCCAACTAACTTTGGCCCACGTGGGCACTTGTATTTATGGGTGTCCCTTTCAGCTGGTGTGGGGCGGGCGAATAGGTGGGTTTTATGCAAATCTCCCAAAATTCAACCAGTCGTTTTCTTTCGTTTTCTATTTCACATTTCCAATTTTGGAAGATCCCCTCCTCCTTCAGGAGGAGCCATCATATGATGTCAGCCTTTCTGACGTCATCTTCTGCCTTTACAATTGCTCACAATTATAATTTTTTCTCAGGGAAATTTTGTCAGCTAAAATTTCCCATTGATACCTTTCAGCAGACGACTTTAACCTCTGTGTCTAGCTGAATCACGTTGGGTAACTTTTTCAACAAAATTCATACATCTGTTCCCATATCCTGGGAAGATAATTCTTTTTCTGACAAAAAACTAAAATCGTTTTGTTTTAACCCTTTTCGTCCGATTAACTCTTTTCGACCATACGCCATGTTAAATATTGTCACAACAATATCGATGTGTTTTTTAGTTTTTATACAAATGCGTTTGAAAACGTCAACTGAATGTTTAATAATTTCTCATCGTCCAAATCTGTTATTGTTCGTCAAAGAGATTAACATACTTAACAAACAAGATTTTGAATGAAGTAAAAAGGCAGGCTGAATACATGACAAGTTCGTTTTATTACAAAGACAACGGATAACAGATATAAAAAAATCACATTATGCGACTATATTCACAAACTTATTAAAAGTAGAATTGTTCAGTTTTGCAGACAAGAAGGGTTCTTTTTGCAGTTCGTAGCACAGTTTCTCGTGGAAAAAGTTTTTGCCTGTGTGCATGGGACGATGATAGTAGGGATGACTTACAAGTAGCATTTATTCGCACTCGCATCTCGTACAAAATATGACACAAGGTTGAGTTAAATGTGGGATTCAGCAGCCATCCCAAAATTGCTCAAGCTTTTGGGGATGCCTCAGACGCCGGGTAATGTGCTCAAACCCCCTCCCACCAAAGGGAAGTAATACTTAGCGGGATAGCCCCTTGAGGCTTGAGCATAATACTTTTAACACCCCCTCGGTTGAAGTTGAGTTCGTTTGGGCTCCCTAACATCTACATTGTAGTTGGATGGTGACTGTTGTGGAGAAAAAGAAGGTATTCTGTCTATATATATATATATATATATATATATATATATATATATATATATATATATGGGGGGAGGAAAATGTGTGAAAAGAAGAAAAGAATTTATCTTCAAACTCAGCTCTACAAATTTAACTAATTCTGTTATTGAGTATAAAAATCTTTGCTTTCTTCCAAGTTGAAAGAAACAAGTTATAAAGATCCTCGCAAACAAAGTTCATATGAAAAATGTTTTTTTACAGCACGAAAGAAATGAATTGTGTTAGTATAGGATGAAAATTAGGTGTGGAATTATCCCGAGAAATTCTATGATTATGTCATGTGTATAGCGTAAAATTAGCAGCAGGTATGCTTAAGTATAAGCGCGAATAAAGCTACACTTTGTTTATGTGTTGCGTGGGTATTTTCGTAATGTAAACCGTGTACTGTGGTCTATAAAAAATTCTTTAAAAGCTAGAAATACTTTATAATAAGGAGCTTAGTTTTCAATAAGTTTTTTGAGTAGACGAAAATTTGAGAATTTAGTATTGTTTTCGCAATTTTTAATACCGATTTTTAGGAGGGAAAAGCTTGTTAATCATTTTTTGGTTAGGAGTCTTCATCTTTTAGCATACGACAAGAAATGATTGTCTGTTTTTTCAACGCTTGAATTGCATTTGAGACAAACTCGCTGATTGGTTAATAAATGCCAATGTAGGAATTTTAATTTAACTCTCATCGATCCTATTTTCACAGAATTAAGGTGATGTCTGTGTGATCCTACTTTTGCACAGAATTGTCTTTGTGAATTTACTTTTTCACAGAATTGAAATCTTAATGATACTATTTAAATCTATTGAATTTTTCTACAATTTTAACTGAGTTCTACTCGCTCTCTCTCTCTCTCTCTCTCACGCACACGCGCGCTCGCGCGCACACACACACACACATATATATATATATGAGAAATGGTGGAGTAGTGGATAGCGGCTTGGAGAGCCGAGTTCGAATTCCAGTCGAATCCATTACATTTACTTACGTGCTAATACCCATGGGAAAGGTATGAATCCTCTTCTTCTTCTTCCAGTTATGGGTAAATAGCAGGACAGAACGGGTTCTATAGCCTTGGATGGCAAGTGATCTAGGAGAAGGACAACACTGAATTCAAAACCTGTGGAGGGTTTATATATATATATATATATATATATATATATATATATATATATGATACCAAGTCTCTCACGAAGCGAGTGCTACGGGCTTTTTCTATCTGTTTATATTTATGCATTCATATAAAATAATTGAAGGTATTTATTAATTTTTTTTTTCTATAACTTATTACAAAAAAAAAAAGACAATCATTTATTTTATTTTCATTGGAGTTTAATTCTACCGAATGAATGTAGCAAGTCTGGTCAGTAGTCAAACAATCTTGGAGCAGACCAATACTAATGTAGGAAATTTAATTTTCTCTGGGTCTCCCGCTAATATAAACCTTTTGCAGAATTAACCTTAGTAAATATCTAGGCTACATTGCCGTAGAGCATTGGTTAGCAAATTAGTCATGCCGACTGCAGATCGTGAATTCATTTTTCAATTTGGTGCTCCATACTTGCGGCCTTGTGTCGTCCTCAACTCTACTTAGTAAATTTCAGTAATTAATGGCGACTTAAGAGTTGATTCAGCCAAGCGAAAGCAATTTTTTTTTTTTGCTTGGCTCAGACACAATATTTAAGATGTAATCGATTTCAGTGTTTTGATAGAGGCATTTGTTGAATGAATATGTCAAACCCTGAATGAGAGACTGACACTAGAACAACGTCTGGCAACAAAAGACATCATCTTTTCACTTTGCTGACACAAAAGATTATCTTTTTATGAAATACCGACAGATTTCATGTCTGTTTCCCATTCCCCATAACTTTTTGGGTTCCGTGTTGATTTTAAACAAAAACTATTTATTATTTCAATATTCGATTATAATTCATGGGTTAATATAATCAGTCTATTCAAATTAACAAGTCATCTTTCCCTCAATGCTCTGCGTTTTCATTTGAAAACATCCTTCAGTTTTCTAGTTTATTG
This sequence comes from Acanthosepion pharaonis, assembly GCA_903632075.3. Lineage (NCBI taxonomy): Eukaryota > Metazoa > Mollusca > Cephalopoda > Sepiida > Sepiidae > Acanthosepion > Acanthosepion pharaonis. The sequence continues at coordinate 255,291 of CAHIKZ030002006.1, read as the reverse complement.
CTACTTAAGTGGAGAATCGTTTTAGAATGAAAAATTTCAATCGTTTATTGATTTACGTGTAAAATCGATTTGATTAGTCTTACACTTAACGAATGTATTATTTCTACACCTTGCTTTCGACGCAACATTGTTAAATAGTGTTCATTGGTTAATTTTAAAAACAAGGAATTTGAAAGTAAATTTCAATAAATGTATTTGCATAATCAATATTTAGTTTTCATACAATTGTCAAAACTAATAACGTCAGCAGCATTAATAATATATAATTCTCCAAAAGGCTTTACTAAAAGATATGTGCCAGAAAAATGGCTTATAAGAGAACATGGCCTAGTGTATTAAAGCGATGGTTAACATATCTGGTTCCCTGGCAGTTGTGAGTTCAAACCCTGATTCATATACCTCTGAAAAGTCATAAAAACAAAGCGATACAAAGATGAATGATTCTGGTGAGTACTAGTATGAATTATTTCCCCTAACCATGGAAAGAGTAATGAAAACAATCTACATTGGTGGATTGAATAAATGACTTGATTCAAAATCCCAAGAATGTTACCCAGTATGAAGACAGGCATCTGAAAAAGGTCGAAGAGTACAACGACCGAAACGTGGTAAGTATAACAACGAAGATGAACATGTGGTTCGAAAAGCAGCAAGGCACATGTCACAGTCACAGAAAAACGAACTCCTGTTTAGCAAAAGCGCTTTATGAGAAAAAGAAAAGATAATCATTGGCGCGATAATCACTTTTAATATTGACACATCGGTAATATTTAGAGACATTCTTTCGTGAAAAATGCATCTTAAAAGCTAGCAAATAGAGTAGATCATTATCGAATATTTAAAAAGTTATCTACTATCAAAGTGTGTTTTCATATGTTTCTTTTCATACTGATGTTCATTTCAATATCAATGAGTGTATTTACAAAATTAGAAAATTTAAGTTTCTTCCTCTCTTTTCTAAAATGTTTTCACGGAAAGTTTGATGTATTTTTTCTATTTCTTTACCATAGTCTAATTAGACGATGTCTTAATGAGAACAACACTTTTAGTGTGAGAGTTAGCAAACCAATCTCACAGACCATTAGTAGAATAGTGTATCCGCTCATCACTAGAAATCAACTGCTGTGCGCTGCACCAGACCAGGCTAAATTTAATGAATATCTAAGTAGAATGTTGGTATTTCACCCGTTTAAGTTTATTCGAAAAGATAAGTAATTACCGCTGCACAAAAAAAGGGTAATTCAGTGACGTGACACGGCGTGAGAAAAATGAACGAAACCAAACCTTTGAGATTCAAACCTTTTATGAGTATAACAGAAAAAAATAGAAAGAAATAAAAGGAGAAAGGAAGAAGGTTTACAACAGTGATACTGCAAAAAATGGTATTTTGCGGACTTATCTTGTCACGGAAAAGAAACGTCCTAACAGTTCTTTGTGACCTTGTGATTTCTGGTCCTTGTGGTGTTGGCAATTTCTCCGAGTCCGGTCTTCCTGAGGAGATATTTCTTCAATGCGTATCCAAATGTAAACAAATGACGTCACACATTTACATTTGGATACGCATTGAGCAGATATGAATGTACGTGAGAGAATCATAGAAGATTGTAGTTTAAAAGCAGTAAAATCGACCATGCTAACCGAACGATCAATCGGTTAAGGCACGTCATGCTATATAACGGTTCCATATAGGATACAGGTTCGATTCTTGTCGGAGGACGAATATTTTCTATGATAATTTCTCGGACATTCAGGCCGGAAAATGTTATTAATACTGTTTATTATAAACAGAGCATTTACTTCAATATTTATATCTATAAAAAGAATGTATAAACATAAAAATGTCTTTAAAATAATTGTCGGACTTTGTCCATTTCATATATATATATATATATATATATATATATATATATATATATATATATAAAGTTAATGGTCAGAGTTGAAACCGACCAGGAAACAGTAGTAGTAAAAAGTGCTCTATACATGTATGGAAAAATAAAATAAAAGTAAAAAATACATGTAGATTTTTTTAACTTTTAAAAAATCAGTCGATTGCGTATTCAACTGACCTCCTGATTTTTTAAAAGTATATATATATATATATATATATATATATATATATATATATATATATATATACTATGTGTGTATATATATATATATATGTGTCATATATATATAACCATATATATATATATATATATATATATATATATATATATATATATATGTCATATCGTTATCAATACTATTCAGCTAGTAATTTTTTATTCTGATAATGATCGATATAAGCATTATGAGTCTATTTTGGCTTTAGACTGTGCCTAAAAAGCCTCAAAGCTGCTTAATTGCTCGCAAAATTCGGAAAGTGGAAGGAAGGAAACAATGTCTGACTGTACTACGCAAACCTAGTCTAAGCGTTTTATGTGATGATTTGTTGTTGAATCCCAGAGTGGATGATTATCTGTTGTCAATTATGAGGCTTTAAAGTACAAGGTAAAGATGAATTTGACTACTAGCATTGAAAAAATCAGAAGAGCGAGGAGAATTTTTTACATCGTGTGTAGAGAATTATATAAACTTCAAAAACGTTCAGGAGCATTTATGAGTTTCAAAAGTAAAAATACTTTTTGATAAACCCTAGTAAATTGAAACGAGTTAAGTTATGTCAACACACAGTCATTTTCCTTGGTATCATTAGCGCAAATTCCAGAGTGATAACCATGCAGACGTCATCACCAATAACCAATCATTCGAATTTATACACTTGCATATATTCACGATTCTTCATTATTAAATTCAAAAGTTTTGGTAAATAATTTCTTGACTCATTTTCACATCTGTTCCCTAAATGTCGCTAAATAGTTCGTATTACTTCGCAGTTGATTGACAATCGCTAATTGCTTGAGTTGACGCCATTCTTTACCCAGCGGCCCGTTTGTATCCATTTCCTTTTTGGATAGGTTCTTGGCAAAGCAAACAATAAAGCAGTCTTGCCAAATGTCATCTTAAATAATGAGTGAATGTTTAATCCAGGAAACTCGATGTAGGAAAACATTTCATTCAGGGAGCAACTTTCTTCATTTTGGGTCCGCGGGCCAACTTTCAGTCTGCTTCATTGAAAATCAGTGAACATTGTTTCAGTCAAACTGACGGAAACAGATCAATTTCACTTCCGGTGTTTTTACTGACAGGAGACGCCATTTACTCACAAAACGCTTAAATAAGTTGAATAATGGGCGGCTCGCCATAAAGCGATGGCTAGCAAGCTAATTTTTCGCACCATTATTATTACAGTGAATACTATTCTCACTGAGTGAGACAAGTTTAAACTTATAAATATCATTTTCTTTCGGTGCTTAAATGTGGAACAATAGTAAGCACACTTCATCCGTATAGATACCTCGCAAACCTGGCCTTTTGCCAGACAGTTACACTTCTGTCATGAGGAGATTCTCTTTGTGTGTTTTTACTTTAATAATTTATTTAACCCACTTCCGGCTTGATAGGACTGTCAAAATGTCTAATCAGTCGTACATTCCAGGAATCGATCTATATTGGCATCAACCTGGCGATAAGTACTGACAGAAGAATTGAATGCTGAATTGTTCTTCTCTAAGACAAGTTGCCATCCTACAATAGAGAGTTCAGTTTGCCCTGGTATTTAACTCATACTTGGAAGGTAGCAGAGAGAAATGGAATCATGCCTTTCGCAGCCGGAATTTGAACTTTGCTTGCCGATGCTTTTTTCCATGCTTTTAACCGCTGGACCACCAACATATTTCTTTAAGTAACATGATGGTATCTTTAGTTGAGTTTGTTGCGTATTTACCCATTGCCGCCAGTAGTTGCAGTTGCAAAGCCAGGATTTTCAAGGTAAGTGTTGCGAGACCGTAACATACCTGCAACATGGACTCTTCAGGACTATATAAAGTATGCGATATAACACTCTAGGAGAAGAGGCGGAAAGAGAGAGAAGATTCTAATACCGTAGTATCAGCCGCGTACGACTACCAATATTGAACACTAGCACATAGTAAATTCCGCTTACACTTACACTATCTTTGTAACCTTTCTGTTTAATATATCATTCTTACCTCTAATCCGTGTTCCGTGTTTTCCTTCCGTGGTCCCATTTGGGCCCACATCAGTGGCGACGAAGAATTCGAGAAATCGCCCACTCACGCCGAAAGAATTCAAAACCTTTCGTCAAAAACCGCAATACTCCTACCCACATCAGTGGCGACAGAAAGATTCGAGAATTTCGTTCTCACCATATCAATAGCGACAGAGTTCTCGAAAAATACACAGAAACTCCACGCGTTCCCACAGAGTGTTGAACGATTAAGCTGGTATTACTACATCAGCGATTTAAACGCAAACACCCAGCGTCTACATATAAAAAAAAATATTCCGATACCAAACATCAGTGACGAACTAGAGATTCGACATCTACGGAATATTAAAGTCTGTCCAAATAACATAACGAGAACGATTTCTTACACCCCCACACACAAAAAAAAAAACAAACTGACAAAACAAACTGCCGAAGTACTTCATTGACTCTAGTTTTCGAAAAAAACTATCTAAAATTTTTTTTATTAACTGAGTTGAATCTCGTGCATAAAATTATTCTCCCTCAAATTCACTGAGGCGAGTTTTCTCTTTTTGTACCTCTATAAAAAAAAACATAATAAGTGTGGTGAAAATTTATACAATTACGTTAAAATTAACGGAACCACGGAATCTCGAAAAAAGCTAAACACATAATTAGTTTAGTTTAACTAATTGTCTGTCCATATTTTTTTTTTTTTTAAAAAAAAAAATCTATCAAGATTTTTTTTATGTTCCCCTTGGTACATGGGTTTCAAAAGCAACAAAAAATCGCTGTCATTTTTGTTTGTCTAAATATGGAAGATTTTCAAAAAGTAATCGTCCAAATGCTAAAAGTAAATTTGGATCAGCAACAAAAATCAGAAGAAAGACAACAACAACTATTTTTGGAATTACATAAACAACAAATGGAATTCCAACAAATTACGCTTCAGAATGCTGAACTACAACAGAAACAACTTAAAGATTTACTCGTAAATGCATTAAAAGGCTCAAACTCTGAAAAAGATACAATATTCTCCCAGAGTACAATCTACAATTCAATGGAAACCTTTGAATACGTACCAGAGAACGACAAAACGTTCGAGGCTTTTTACAGGCGCTACGAAGATATTTTCCACATACACTGTGAAAAATGGTCCAGTAAAAAAAAGGTACGTCTACTATTGAGAAAACTGGGAACTACAGAACATAGTAGGTTCGTAGACTTCATACTACCCAAGAAAACTACAGACTTGGATTTTTCAGAGACTATTAAGCTCCTATCGGAACTATTCGGGCCTAACACAACCTTGTTCCACAAACGTTGGAAATGCCTGAACACAGTCAAAGACAACCAGCAAGATTTTCTAACATTTGCAGCATTGGTAAACAAGCTCTGTAATGATTTTAAACTAGCCGAACTGACTGCCGATGATTTCAAGTGCTTAATTTTCGCACAAGGTCTAGTATCAGCAGAAGACGCCGAAGTCAGACGACGGGTACTGACCAAGCTTGAGAACGAACAAGGATTGACTCTCCATAAACTGGCAGAGGACTGTCAAAGAGTAATATCTGTAAAGTGTGACTCAAACACTATCGAGGAATCAGATGTGGCTCAGATTAATAAAATCAAAAGCAAGTCTACGTCCTATTCCCCTCAAAAAGACAAAAGGCAAATCTCATGTCCTAAATTCCGCAGTAACCAAAACCCAAATAGGTTAAAGAAACCGCCCGGACCATGTTACCATTGTGGTAAATGGCATTGGATAAAATTCTGTCCAGTTAAGAACAAAAAATATTGCAAAAATTGCACTAAAAATGGGCATACTTTAACTCGGTGCTGGTACGCCAACAGAACGAGAAAACCCAAAAATAAAATTAGGTAAACTCAATCTGACAATATTGTCGATAGGAATTTAAGGAAATATATAACTGTGGATATTTTCAATAATTCCATTAAATTCCAGCTTGACTCGGGTTCCGATCTTTCAACCATTAACTGGCGTACTTGGCGAAAATTAAACAAGCCGACCTTATTAAAAACGGAGAAAACAGCAAAATCCGTAACTGGCGGAATGATTAACATTTTAGGCGAGGTAATACTTACAGTAACACTAAATGGAGTTACCAAAAAGCTCAAAGCCTACGTATTGAAAACTTCAGATAACTTATTTGGAACAGATTGGATAGAAAAATTCAATCTTTGGGATTGCCCAATGAGTACATTTTGTCGCAAGATACAAAGTACAATGTCCAATCTCAAAAAGGAACTCAAACAACAATTTCCCCAGGTTTTTTCTGGCGGCCTTGGGAAATGTACTAAAATGAAAGCTAAGTTCAAGGTGAAGGACGGTGTACAACCGGTATTCAAAAAGAAACGGAATGTCCCTTTCGCTGCTCTAGAGCAAATCAACAAAGAGTTAGACAGACTCATTCCAAAAAATACAGAAGTCTTTGAAGACTCCATCATTGCTACTCTAAGGACAAATTGTGAAATCAAAAACATGATCGCGAGTACCATAAGAGAGCTCCCAGTTACTTTGGCCGACATAAAAAGGGAGTCTCGAGAGGATGAATTCATTCAATCCATAAAAAGAAAAATTCGCAATAAAGACCCCAATGTGCCTGAAGTTTTCTCCCTCTGCGATGATGTCCTACTGATGATGTCCTACTGATGATGTAGGCTGTTTGGAATCACTACGCGGTCATTGTATACAATGACCGCGTAGTGATTCCAAACAGCCTACAAGGAAAAATGCTCAGGGATTTTCACATAGGACATCCGGGGAAGAACCGTACGAAAAGCCTCATGCGCTGCTATGTTTATTGGCCAAACATGGACAAGGACATAGCAGACATGATAGAATCATGCAAAGGATGCGCGCTTGCAGCAAAAGCTCCAACCACGACGTGCAAACCATGGCCAAAGACAGACCATCCATGGCAAAGAATTCATGTCGATTTTGCAGGGCCTATAGACAACATGTACTACCTCATTGTTGTGGATAGCCACTCAAAATGGCCTGAGGTCCTACAATCCAAAAGACCAACCACAAACTGCATGATCGGATTTCTACACGAGCTATTCGCGCGTTTTGGCGTGGTAGATTGTGTAGTTACAGATAATGACACTCAATTCACATCAAGTGAATTTAGAGACTTCTGCAAGTCATATCTGGTGGACCACATTACAACGCCTCAGTACCACCCTACGTCGAATGGCCAGGCCGAAAGGTTCGTGGACACTCTAAAAAGGGCTTTAAAAAAGGCACTAAGCACACCGACAGATAGAGCATTGCAACAGTTTCTGCAGGTGTATCGGATAACCCCTAATCCGAACACGCCTATGGGAAGCTCGCCTGCAGAAACAATGTTCGCAAGGAAAATCAAGTCTGACTTCGACAAACTTATTCCACGGCAAGCAAAGTTAAAAAAAACCGTATCGCCTCATAAGAATTATTTCAATCCTGGCGATAAAGTCTTTTTCAAGGCTTACAAAAACAACATAACATTCTGGGAAGTAGGCACCATAAAACAAAGAATTGGCGAACTGGTCTATATTGTCCAAGGACCGAAAAACACTCACAAACGCCATTGGAACCAGCTCAGAAAATGCCGTTTGAAAGAATCGGAGGAATCACTACAAAATAGCTGTGAAGAGCCGATCGACGTAATTTTCGATCACTTCGATCTCGACACGCCCCAAGTCTCTCCTTAAGTGCGACGCTCAGGAAGGAAAAGGAAATTTACTCAACCGCTCGACATAAATCCCAAGAGAAAAAAGTATTAACAGTTTTATGTTTTTTTCTCTCCTTTTCAAAAAAAAAAAAAGAAAACTCTTGGAAGGGGGGTGTTGTGATATCGTAACATACCTACAACATGTACTCTTCCAGGACTATATAAAGTGTGCGATATAACACTCTAGGAGAAGAGGAGGAAAGAGCGAGAGAGAGTATTCTAATACTGTAGTATCAGCCGCGTACGACTACCAATATTGAACACTAGCACATAGTAAGCTCCGCTTACACTATCTTTGTAACCTTTTTGTTTAATATATCTTTCTTACCTCTAATCTGTGTTCCGTGTTTTCCTTCCGTGGTCCCAACTTTGGGATCACATCAGTAAGTAGTCACATCTCCTCACCACCATGCCCCGACGTATAAAAAGATAAAAACAAACGACAATTATTGGAGTAACTATGAGAGATTTAAACTTATTTTTCTCCAAAAGTTCCCGAGATTTGGGATAGATTAGCGAAAACGATGAAAATACATTTCAGTAAAAAAAAATAACAAAAGGTTTTAAGAAATTTCAATAATATATCAGGATATTTAAAAGTATTGTTAATTTAGTGACCAAATATGGGACTGTTGGTCATTGTTTCGGAGGTTCAATCTGTCGGCCTAGATAATTAAATCGTGTATTGTGCTCCTTTACAGAAGTGTATGGTAACCCTTTACAGAAGTAAAACTTCATTTACGCATCATCTAAAAAGCATTTGATAAAGAAGAAATTTGTACTCAGAAAAATCTACGATGTTAAGAAATAGTGTGAGGATTAATCTATTTGAATTTTCATTTACGTCATTCAAAAACTATTAGCCTGGATAAAAAGAACGTATCACAGATGTTACATTATGCCCAAACTGAAGATTATTTGGGATTGAAGCCATCTCCTGCTTTCTAAGAGACCGTTTCAACAGTCGATGCTCAACTGATCAACTCTCTTCTCTTCCAATGGCTTAGAAACATTATTTACCTTTTTCTTCTAAACAGGTTGATTATCTGTCGATGTTTCCTAATCCTCAGAATCAATAAGATTGTTTTTGATAACATTCTCAAAATATTATATATATATATATATATAATATTAGTGGTCAGTATATATATATATATATATATATATATATATATATAAAATTTCAAAGAGGATAGAATCCAGGTTTGAGACTTTTTTTTTCTTATATTTTTATTATATATATATATATATATATATATATGTAAGCAAATATTTGGATATAGATCCGACAGTATGAAGAAAAATATACAGAAAAAACAAACAAAAATCTTAATATGCAATTATGCTGTATTAATGTTAATATAAAGTCAACGTCGGACGTTTCGGTCTATTTTAGACCATCTTCAGGACATTTTCATTTAAACATAATTGACATTAGAACATATAAAAATTCAACACGAAAAGACGATGGACATAAGAGCACAACTAATCTAAACAGATAACTGAAATTTCATCAAATGCCATTTTTCTGCCTTGAAACTGATAGTCATTCTTATATTGAACCAGAATTCTCACAAGTATAGAATATCTCATTAACCCTAGAACACTAACCATGGGTATATACTACCCAGTGCAAATGACGTCATTGAGCGTGCGTATGGTTCCCGCGCTCTGAAGGGTCCCAGCTGCTTAGTAGCTTCAGTTGCCCACTTGACAGAGTTGACAATTTAGAGTAGTTAGTGAAATATTATATGACAGTGACATTGATGCTGAATATGTGCAAGAACCTAGTGACAGCAGTGACAATAGTGACTTGGAAAATGTACCTCCAAGAAAGAAAAAGAAAGTAGTGCGTGTTAGCCCTGCCTTGCCTGTGGTCGGGCCTTCTACTGTACCTGCTACTGCCCCTGTTGGTGGCCTTGCTGCTGCTCCACCTGCTGTTGCCCCTGCTGCTCCCCTTGGACGACGACGACGTACTGTACTTCAAACAGGTCGTGATGAGCTTGTTGTACGCTTCAACACAGCTACCATTAGATCTAGAAAAGGCTTTATGTGGAGAACTAGGCCAAATACAGTACGTACTCCTGCAAGAAATATATTACATGGTGTCCGGCCTGGCCCCTCCCAGCAAGCTTCCCAAGTCGACATCCCAGAGAAGTGTTTCTCTTTGTTGTTTATGGATGAAATCATTAATGAAATTGTGCAGTGGACCAACCAAAAATAAACACTGATGCAGCGAAATACAAGCATGAGAAGGCCACAATACAACCAACAACACCTGAGGAGATACGTGCCATGTTTGGGGGTCCTCATTTTTAGTGGCTACAGGAGAGACAACCACCTCTCCACTAAGGAAGTCCGGAGCCCTAAAGTTGGTTCCAATTTCTACAGGGCAGCTATGTCTGAGGGGCGCTTTACTTTCCCCCTCAACTGCCTATGCTTTGATGACTCTAATACCAGAGAACAGCGAAGAGGAACCGACAGGTTTGCCACAATCAGGAAATATTTTCATCGAGGCTTGTGGCACCCATTATATACCACACGAGTTCCTGACTGTTGATGAGCAGTTACTTGTCTTCCAAGGTCACTGCCCCTTTCGCATGTACATCCCAAATAAACCAGAAAAGTACGGCATCAAGATCGTTATGGTAAATGATGTCAAGAGCAAGTACATGCTGTCAGGGATCCCCTATCTAGGGAAGCAGGGGACACGGGCGACAGAGGGGCAAAACCTTGGCCACTCCTTCACCGAGGACCTGACACAGTGCTACCACAACACCAAAAGGAATGTAACTACCGAAAATTGGTTCACCTCTATACCCCTCATCCAGGTTATGCTGCACAATTGTGCCATGACGCTGATAGGGACAGTCAGGGGAAACAAGTCAGAGATACCAGAAGAGATGAAGGACAAGACTGCATGGGCTCAGATTCCAGTGCCTTCCTGTTCACGAAGGACATGACACTGGTATCGTATGTGCCCAACACCCCTTCCAGCAAGAATATTGTCCTCCTTATATCTTCAATGCATGGAGATAAGTCCTTGGCCAGCAGTGGAAAGCCAACCAGCATCGAGAACTACAACAGGACGAAAGGAGGAGTGGACACTTTCGACCAAATGTGTGGTCAATATTCGTGTGACAGAAAGACGAAGAGGTGGCCGCTCTGTGTGTTCTATGGCATGCTGGACGCTGGGGTCATCAACTCCTGGATCATCGCTGGGCATATGCAGAAGACAGGTGGCAGACAGAAGAGGAAATGGTGAAACCCTGGGCAGCTCAAGGATCATATATGCACAGTTTTTTAGCTGCCCACTCCCCCTGGACCTTCAAGATTTTCTGGACTACCTGCAGCAGACATGAGGGAGTCCGTGGTGCGCTGTGTTGTCTGTCCCACGAAGGCAGACAAATAAAAAACACGCTTCCGGTGTGTGTCCTGTCAACGAGCTATGTGTCCCAAACATGTGTAGCAACATATTACATCATGTGTAGCAACATGTTACATCATGAGTAGCAACTGTATATGTGGCTGAGGTAAGTAGAAATGCACCTGAAGATTTTATTTACTTGTAGATAAATAAATAGTCAGTTGCTACAGTCATTTTAGCTAAAAAAATTATTAATGTAAAAAAGTGATTTTTGTGTTAGATAAAATAAGGCTTTTTTCCACGTTTCGTCCCTACAGAAGCCGCTTTAGCAGTGGTTCACAGGACCTGGAAAGCCGTATGAGGAGTTTGGAAGTCATCGGAGGATAATTTTTTTTTTGAAAGATTTTCCTATTTTTAATTACAATTTTCAGTACCTGATTTTCTTACCTAAATAATGTTTTTCAGTTCCTATTAATGTTAACTCAAAGTACAAAGTTTGAAGTGCCTGCGTGTGAAATATTTCAAATAAAGATTTATATTTAATATTTTTTTTTGATATTTTCAAAATCGATTATTATATACCCATGGTTAGTAGTGGTGTAACTTTGTTGGGGATTAGTGAATGTATTTAGTTAAATCAGAAGGAATTTTTAGGTGGCGTGTTCGTTAACATTCATCCACAACAAATAATAAACGAACATTTAGAACAGGTCATGCAAAGCAGAGTTAAAAACAAAGACAAGTAAAATACACAACAATACGGTAATTTATATACAATTTAAATATATACAAATGAGTTATGAATTGGTGATTTGTTGTATATTGGTATAATAAGACATGTAGTTTTTTTTGTTGAGTATGTTTGAATGCTTAAATCAGTGTTTTGATGATTTGTTGTAAGAATTAAACAGTTTGCTGTTCAACGTACAAAAGTGTTCGATTTTACAGTTCAAATGTTAGTGTGTGTATACGAGTGTTATGTAAAATATTCTTAAGTTGTACGAAGTTGCGTACCTTGAACTGTTAATTGTTAAAAGTTTTGTTTGTTACTGTTGCTAATATGTAGTGAATATATATTTCACTTTCTCAAGTAAAATAAATGAATTTTTGAGAAGTTTGTTTAAAAGTGAGACCGAGTATGCCAAAAGGTAGTTGAGTCAGAAGTTAATTCGCGCGAAAAAGTCAAAGTTTAAACTGGCGTCTCTCTGAGTGTGGAATTCCGACTGGTAAGTTGGTTCGAATTTCTTTCTTTTATAGGTTCTGGAAAGGAAAAATAGGCTCAAACACATTTGAGCGCCAAAGGCATTTTTCACGTGCATACTTAGTTTTTTAAGGCTGTTAGCCAATGAGAAATTAAGTTTCTCAGAACTAGTGTTTTGATTGAATAACAGGTGTGTGGGTGTAAGAATGGATTGCTCTGCAAAGGGGTGAAAAGGTAACGTGGATTATTCCACAACTTTAATTGATTGTTAGTGTTCTAGGGTTATGAACATGGAACCTTCTATTAGATAAAAAAAAGCAAAACATTTTTTTTTGATACAGTAAAGGTAAATGTATCAAAGTTTTCATTTTAGACAAGAAGCGATGACTGATGCATATACTAAAACAGTTCAGACGGTCTATAAATATCCATAGAGAGAAAATGTTTTTATTTATTTGGTCACTAAATCTAGATTCGTACGATGCACAAGGCTAAGTGAAAATGCAGAAGATTGTCACGTAGTAATTTTCCAAGTACGGTGAGTATTCTCACCTTGAAAATCAGCATTTAAAAACATACATATAACGTATATATGTATGTGTGTGTGTGGATACACTGAAAACTATTATGAGTTCTAAGTATCTTTGAGTTCATTTTTCATTGACGAATTTAAAGATAATTTTGCTATCAAGAAAACACGAATCAAGAACATGAAATTCGAACGTTAGTATTTTCTTAAGTCAAATTCGCAGAGAGCGAATTAATTCACGTGGCCTTTGTGAATAAAACTGAGTCATCTGGAGACAAGTTACACAGGTAAGAAAAAAACAGTTAAACCGTGTAGACAAGGTGCAAATGGTAAATGATAGACGGAAGGGTTTTCATTGTCGTAATTGTGACACTGACAAAAGGTCAAAGCTGTATTCATAGATTTTTTTCGGAAAGAATGCCATTGTCGAAGTCATATTGGTAAAATCTGGAAAGTTATTCACTTATCCGCCTTGGAATGTGACCTGACTGTCCCGAATTACAACACGACATTTTTTTATTACTATTATAAAGAATTCTTCAATCATACTTGTTTCTTTTCTTTTACTTTTTCATTTACTTCTTTTTAGTTTTGTGGTTGTTCTGTTAAAAGAAAAAAGACGCTGCAGTGTGATTGAACGCCTCATGTTCGAGTCGTAAGAGAAACTTAACCTTGTCGGCATATTTCTTTGCTCTTTGAAGCTTTTACTTCGTTTAATAAGGTGGAAAATCGCATACTTTTTACTGATTTGGTATTGAATCTCGACTGCAGACAAACGTTCAGCCAAGGACGAAATGTAAGTCACTGTTAAAATAAATGTCATGAAAACATTTTTGAAATTATTTTGACAGAACTGTTTAATTTTTGTCTGTTTATATTGTCAGTTTAACTTGAATAAGGTAATAGTGAATACAAGCAATCATAATATTCAGTTTTAGAGGACACTTACACCTAAGACAGAAAAAATGATAAGTTTTTCGGCAATGTTTAACTTTCGTGCCCCTCAAATATATGGTGTGTCAAAATGACAGTTATTCCCTTGACGTCACTATTACAGCATTTTTTTCTTTCTCGGCAATGTTTATTGTTTTAAAAAGCGATGGTTAGAATTTTAATAAAACCCAAACATCTGAAAATGGATTTATACATGAGAATTGACAACAAGGTTATTAAACACTATTTATTCATTAGATTGCTTATTTGCAAGAATAATTTTATATTTACAAAGATTATAAAAATATATAAGCCAACTATAATGAAATATTTATTAATTACCATTTTATAAAAAAATAAATATGAAAATCAATGTGTCTGAAGAACAAAATTTAAGTAAACACATAACAAGTAACTATAATTATAAATGCATTTTCAGGACTTTTCTTTTATTTGCTCTCGCCACATAAATTCAATAAGATAAGATAGGTAATAATAAAATAGATAGAAGCTTTAACATTGCCAGTTTTTCTTTCTGCAAATCATTTGAAGAAAGAGATGCTTCATATGCTGCTTGTTTCTTGAGAATTGTTTTAAGATTTAAGACACACACACACAAATATAAATTAGCAAAATAATGAACAATTGACCCTTATCGAAAAAAAAGACAATAAAAAGCGTGTAAGTTTTTAATCCGTCAAGCGAATTTTAAAACAAAGTTAAACATATTCAGACTATTTATATCGTTCGGACTGTTGTCCTCATTGTCATTGCCATATTCACAACGTTTCGCCCGTTGTACGCCCCGGCTTTCTCCTGTTGATAAACGTTGGAATATGGCAATAGAAATGAGGAAAATAGTCCGAACGATGTGAATAGTGTAAATATAGACAGATGTTAAAGTTAAACATGTTCGATAGAGAAATTCATCTGGTTTGAAGATGGAACGAGTTATATTATTTTAGAAGTGGCAGGCATGTTAGAAATTATATGTTTATATATGCAGTGGTTTGTCTGAATACGAGATGCAAAATAAAATACAGCATATCATATGAAAAGAGAGAATAATCTTTATTGGTCACTAAAATCAGGTCATAAACTTTCGCGTCACTTGAAAGGTGATGAATGACATATTGACGGTTTCCGTGAGGATAATTTGTTCTACGGAAGGAGAAAAGTTAAATTATTCACTTTTAAGTGAACAAATTATTTACCTCGTTATTTTTAAGGAAAACTTTCAGCGCTCTAATTTTTTTTTTTTTTTTTTTTTTGTTTTTTGTAATTAGCTTTCACCTTTACGATGCTTTATGGAAAATATATAATAAAGAAATTAAAATAAGACTGTTAAGAGTGAGATTAAATTTCATATTTTATAATGTATCTAATTAATGTAAGCAATTTAATATTTTATTGAATTCTAGGCACTTTGTCTTGATAGTCTAACTTTCAAAGACTCTTGTTGAAGAAATGTTAGAAAAATTACCAATAATTTTGGACATCGTATTTACAAAAATCGACATATAAAATAAATTCAAATTTTTTTTTAAATATGGGGGTGGTGTATAATTGTAGTGAGCTTTTCCATTTATTATTAGAAAATACAGCCTTAATTTAATAACAATATCACTTGATCGCTACAGATTAATCAATACACAAGATTTAAGATTTTATAAATTAAATTTTAAAAAATGAAAAAAAATATTATAAAAAATTCATTAGTCATCGAAAACATTTTTCTCAAGTCAGTAGCGTCCATAATATATTTTATACATAAAAGCTTTTCTAATTGAATAATGCACTGCAGGCTAAAATCTTAAGGCCAATGAAAATAAAGAAAAAATATCCCTTAAGGTCAATGAAAATAAAGAAAAAATATCCCTTAAGGTCAATGAAAATAAAGAAAAAATATCCGTTGTTCGACTCAACCACTTATTTGAGTTGAGTTTAGAAAAAGAAAAAAAGAAAAAAAGAAAAGGAAAAATTAAAATTAAAAACTTTTTTAGCATTTAATAGAGAAAATTTGTCTACTGTGAAATTAGGCTAAATACTAGCTGGTCAAAAGTTTATGACCATATTAAAAGAATTTGTAAACACGCCACGATATTTAGTCATTTGTGTTCAAGCAGTGAACATCTCCCATTGGTATCTCCTGCATTACATTAAAAACATGGCTAAAAAAGTTTGAACGTGGCAGAATAATCGAGCTGCAAAAGCAAAGTCTCTCTCAACGTGTCATTGCTGGTGAAATTGGACGTAGTAAAACTGCTATTGCAAATTTCTTAAAAGACACAGAGGGATACGGAATGAGTATTTCAAGTGGTCAGCTCAAGAAAATTTCATCGTCGTTGAACAGGAAGATTTGATTTGTTGTTTGGCAAGACACTAGTAGTCGTTCATTGAACTAGATTAATGCCCGGACGCAGAATTCAACTCAAGAACAATAATACGTCATCTCCAAGAGAAAGGCTTTAAAAACCGTAAACGTGCATTCCCACGCCTCCTTCCATATCACAAAAACTCGGTTAAACTTTGATGAGAAGCGTCAAACATGGGGCATAGAAAAGGGGAAGAAGATTTTGTTTCTGATGAGAAAAAATTTAACCTGGACAGTCCAGATAAGTTTCCAACGTTACTGGTACGATAAGGATATCTCACAGGAGACATTTTCTACAAAACACAGTAGGAAGAGGTTCCATCATGATCTTGGGTGCTATCTCCTTCCAAGGAACAAGTGAACTTCAAGTTATACAGTGGCATCAAACCACGGCTGGTTACATTCGCATGTTGGAGAGAGCATCCTTATTGACTGAAGGCCCTCGTTTATATAAAAATGACTTGATCTTTCAGCAAGTGAACGTTGCAATCCATAATGCCATTGACTTTTTCATGGCGAATACCGTAATTTTTTTGCTTCATCCAGTTTGTTCGCCCATCACTGAAAATATTTTGGAGTGGATGACAAGGGAAGTCTATAGAAATGGACATCAATTACCGATAATGTATGATCTTTATGAAGCTACATTCCAATCAGTTTTCCGCAGACGTTTATATCGACAATGTCAAATTTTTGAAGTTATTTACAATGACGGTAGTGCAACTCACTACTGAGACGTCTTGTTTAGGACTTCTTTTAGGTATAGTTTTAAACTTTTGACCAGCTAGTAATTTCCCAGTATTCAAATATTGCCTATTAAATCCTAAAAAAAAAATTAATTTAAATTTTTCCTTTACTTATTTTCACTTTTCGAAGCTCGACTTAAATAAGGAGTTTAGTCGAGCAACACTAAAGGTATATTTTCTCTTTATTTTCATTGGCCTTAAGACTTTGGCTAGCAGTGTATCTTAGTTTTATTACATTTTTTATTTTACGATTCAGAGCAGATTTTCTGCAACTTGAGAGCCTGTTTGACCAAAGAAAATTCTTTAAGTTTTGTTCTTATAATTAATATAAATATTAAATTAAACACAAAAGAATTTCCCAGAATTTCATAAAATTAAATAAGTAGGGGTTAACAGATATAAAAAAAAATATACTAATATTTTCTAAAAAGAAACATTTGATGGAATCATCCACATTTGCCAGTTACCCCCCGCGGGAAAATGCACTCTTCCCCTGTGGTGATTATCGTCACCATCATACACATACATACAGATCGTACGACAAGCATTCATTGGCTAATCTCCTCAAAACTAGCTCTGGAGTCTCGAGTCTCTCAGTTTTCTCTCACATCTCATTCCTTGCTGCCAAAATGTGACCTTCAAGAACTGTCGTCTTAACCTTACGGCCAGACGTTAAAGAACATTGCCAACACTCACGCAAGTACGACCAGTCAGAATTTTAACCCTGGAGAGATGCTAAACTAATCCACGCCAGTCAAAACTTTGACCTACTACACTTTTCCCACGCAAATTCTTCTGACTCAACAAACAGCGTTTTGCTCACCCAGGAACATTACTTACAATACTACAGAAAGTGAATTAACACATTACTAAAACAGTATTTGTAAATTTCAATCAAACATCAAAACAACAACTAAAGATACACAACTCTTACAAACTTCAGACAATAATTTTAACAAGCGCACACATACACACTAGTGACTAAAGTCTCACAAAAGACATTTTTGTACACAACAAAACTCCTTGTTTAATTTCACACACAAACCTTAATAACAGACCTACACATATTAAGACTCAGCATAAATATACTACATGATTCAATTCAACTAGTCACATTTGTCCAACAATATCTGTCTTATTTGTGTATGTTGAATTTATATAAATCGATGTTATTGTTAAACCTTTAATGACGTTGTCCTTATTTTAGTTTCTCTTAAATGATTTGCCTTCAATGTTCTTGTTTTCTTTACTTGTTGTGGATGAATGTCCTGTGAACACCTACATTTCTAAGCCTTCTGATAACCTAACCTTCTGATATACAAAATACATTCGCCAATCCGCAACACATTTAAAAAATGTGTGAATAAATCCTGAATGTTTCATTAAAATCAACAAGTATCCGAGAATTTTCAAATCAATGTGTTTTTCATCGCAAAAAGTCGCGCAAATTTCCCATACTAATTTATGCTCATCCGCTAACGCAAGAAAAACAAAATTTTAACCAAAATTTCGAAGGTTCTAGAAGGGATCAAAAATGTAATTTAATAATAAAAATCATTTGGTCTTCTCTTAATAATAACACAAAGATTTTGACGATAAAAATGTGTTTTTATTAAGTTTGGGGTCTTTTCCATCATGCATGCTCATTTTTTAGCGAACTTTTAGTCAGTGGCGTAAAAACATTCGTCAATCCGGGGCAATCCCGCTCAAATTCACCCTATTCACCCTATGCTGAATGGTTAGCTGTAGCTAAATTTTCATACATGCTCTACCTCTACTTTACTCTACTGACCGGTACGTTACTGTTTACATGTATGATCCAAGACAAAATCCAATACCACAAAATAATCAGTTCAAATCAAAAGATTTTTAAAAAAATGTGCAACTGTTCACTTTCAGAACAACTAAATACAAAACACGGCAATACACAAAGAATGACATTCGATACTATGGTCTTAGAATGAATGTTTTCTTGTTTTCATTGTGGCAAACTGGTCAATGACATCGTCAAAATCTGTTTGTCTTTTTAAACTCGTTTTCAATGGACAGCACAGCCAGATCCGACAGTCTCGACTGGCTCATGGTTGACGTAATTTTCTGTTGCTAATTTTCCGGTGTCCAATTTTCCGTTGCATCATTTTCTAACATCATTTTCTGGTACCATTTAATTATCAATGATGTTTGAAAGTATTTTTCTTGACAAAAATGTTCTATTTAATTTTTAAGCATTTTTCGGAACATTGTAAATCAACTGCATTCTTTTAAAGGTTACCTAGAGAATTTATGCAAAGTTTATTTTTTTTTTTTCTTTATACAAGTAAAATAAATTTACATCGTATTTTGATGTTATTATGATTTTAGTTTTAGTGATAATTTAAAAACAATAAATATTTATCATTAGTACCAATAATGGAAAATTAAGTTAAAAATTTAAAAGAATCGTTTTTGGAATCGGAAAATAGGCACAAATTTTTCCGATTCCGATACCGTTTCCGATACCCCAAAAGTTCCGATTTTTCCGATTCTCGATTCCGATTCCGATTAATCGTCCCAACACTAGTAGATATATTCAAAAGTATATCGCTCACTCAATGGAAAATTGTATCTCAGCGAATTGATACACAGGCAAGACTGAAATTGTTGCACTTTTGGCTTCGTATTTCGCTTTGTTGTTATTAATGATGCAGAGTTAAAACACCATATCATCCGATAAAATGTTACAACAATGTCTCTTGTTTGTAACCAAGATTGTAGCAACTGAAACACATGAAAGCTGAAAACATTGCTATTTTTCCTACTCACAAATTTCCCGACAATTTATTAGAAAATTTCTGACGGGGGACAAAACTGGGGGGTCATAAATTATTTCTGGGGGGTCCTATGCCCGCCGGCGAAACCCTGTGTCTCCACCACTGTTTTCAGACTATTTTTGGCAACTTAGCCTGGTTGAAAAATTTTGTTGGGGGTGACATTGTGTCACCCCTCTTGTGCTGGCACCCGGGGCGGTCCGCCCCCCTCGACCCCCTTAGCTACGCCACTGCTTTTAGTGGTATCTACAGTATTTAAGCGAGGTATTCTGGTAACCTATAGCATCTGAGTAAACATTAACCGATTAGACAGTTAAATAGGAGATTATTTTTTAGAACCCCTTTAAACTGTGTCTTATATGCCATCGAGTACAGTATTTTTCTCGAGGGAACCCTTCTTTCCATCAGATAGCGACTAGAGTGTGCGTAAGATCTTTTCTTTACCAAGGAGACAGGTAAATATCAGCACTTGTGAATCTACTGGCCTGAACATGGGGAATGTCAACTTTTTCAAGGGCGGTCATGTAATAATAATTAAGTGAAACGGTGCCCATGATAAATCATTTAACACATAGAAGACAAAAATGAAAACCTATGTGAAAACAAGGCGCAGATACCGCTGGAGAGATGAAAAGAATGAAAAATAGATGTGGGCGGGTTTGGAGTCTATGACTGACCATGATTAATTCGTCACAGTTTCCCCAACAATGCTCTTTGCAGAATGTCCAGAACCTTCTGTCACATATTCTCAGAATATTTGAACGTCGGAGGAGAAAGTAATTCGAAAATATGTTACGTCTAGTTTTATATGATATTTACTACACCTAGTTTGGTCTGTCACAAGGTCAAGTAAAGGAAAGTAGAAAGATTGTCTGTGAAATGAGGATAGGTTATTTGCCTTGAAAATCAAAATTCTGTGGTCAGTATGTAACTATTTAAATTTGTAAACAAAGTACCAGATATTTTATAAGTTGAACTTTTTCTATTACAAGGTCACAAGTTTATATTTGTATACTTATAATATAGCCATCAGAATCGAACCCAGTAAAGGACTACATGGGTAGCTTGCTAGTCTTTGTTCCAAGGCGAGGTGATCAGTCAAAATGTTTTAGACTTAATATAGTTGAACAAATCTTACACTTTAAATAGAAATTTAAATGCAAAATCACAAAAGATTCTGTATATATATATATATATATATATATATATAGATATATATATATCGGTATCGGCCAAAGCAAGGGAGTACAGCCACTAGTATGCAAGGTGTTACAGGGTGTGTGGGAATTAGGATCAGAAACATTTGTAATGAGTAGAAAGAGAAAAGAGTAAAGAGTGATACCGATTAATATATATATATATATATATATATATATATATAGAGAGAGAGAGAGAGAGAGAGACAGAGAGAGAGAGAGAGAGAGACAGAGAGAGAAAGAATTTTTGTGAATTTGCATTTAAATTTCTGGACACATGGCACAGTGGATAAAGGCGTTGGTTAGATCCAGTGACAGACCCAAAGAAGGTGAGTTCAATTCCTGGTTAAGGCAGTGGAGAACTTTCAGAGGGAAAATTAGCAGGAGATAACTGATAACTGACATCCATCAAACATGGCACGTGGAATTAGAACAGTCTACCCCAGCGATCGAAATAAAGGGTTCAGTTCGAAATTCCAACCACCTGAAGAAGGCCGGAGCGTACAACGGCCGAAACGTTGTGACAAATATGGCGACAAAGATGAGGACAATAGTCCGACTAATGTAAATACTGTATCTGGCACTTTGTTTACAAATTTAAATTTACATACTGACTAAAGAGAGAGAGAGAGAGAGAGAGAGAAAGAAAGATCAGCGGTTGCTATAGCTGTAAAAATTTTATTGTCAGAATAGAATTTTCCCAATCTGGAGAAGGTCCTCTGGTTTATCCCACTTGGCTTTGCTAAAAGCGCTTGCTAGGGAGTGCTCGTAATCGTGCTCTCTCTCTCTCTCTCTCTCTCTCTCTCTCTCTGGTTTTTCCAACGTGAAAAACACTACGGACATACACTCCAAAACTTGCTACATATGCGACACACTAGAAATTCTATACCACCCTGCTGATACAGTACTTGAAACAATTACGTTTTCGTTGGCATGTTTAATCACACACATCTCAAATACACCTGTAGTGAACCGTGTGGGTTTGCGAGTTGTTAAATTAGAGACACGTGAGTTTTTATTTCCTGCTAGAAGAAGGTCCAACTACAAGAAAATAGCGGACTCTAGTTATGTCCAATCGAAGAGGAAAAGAAAGCAAACAAGACCGATATATATATATATATATATATATATATATATATATATATATAAAAACAAATATATGTATTAAACAACAATTTTACAATGGACATAGACAATAACATTTGCGTGTGTGTGAACATTTGTGTTTGTTCTTTGGTGAATGTTCACACGTACGTGTATGTGTGTATAATGTTCATGGCGTCTTCCCGCAAGTGGGAAACGCTATCTTTTGCGAGAGATTACATTGTAGAGGTGTTCGCTAAAATGAAGAAATGAAAAAAGAGAACGAGGCAAGAAGTTGCCCAGTATTTATAGTATAGGGAGAGAGATCCCTAGTGAAGAATTAGGGAATTCAGGAGGAGCTAATGTTGCAGAATTTATACTAAGTAAGATGTGTCAGAAGGTGAAATTGTGCGAAGGTCTAAAATGTGCATTTATGCATTTATACACAACAAATAAATTAAACGAACATATGGAGACAATACAACTTGAAGAAATCAAGGAAAAAAAAACAACGTAGTTATAGATTTCAACAATAACATATATATATATATATATATTAAGAAATGGACAAGGTCCGACAATTTATTTATTAAAGACATTTTTTATGTTTAACGTTGTTATTTATAGATACAAGTATTTAAGCAAATGCTCTGTTTATGATAAACAGTATTAAATAACATTTACCGGCCTGAATGTCCGAGAAATTTTCATAGAAAATATTAGTTCTTTGACAAGATTCGAACCTACATCCTATACGGAACCGTCATTTACGCTGACGTGCCTTACCTTACCAGAGCAGTTATGAATGTACGAGATTCATGGAAGATTGAAGTTTATAAGCAGTAAATTCGACCTTGTCTACCGAAAAGGTTCTTTGTGGCCTAGAGGTAAGGCACGTCAGCGTAAATGACGGTTCCGTATAGGATGCAGGTTCGAATCCTGTCAAAGAACCAATATTTTCTATGAAAATTTCTCGGACATTCAGGCCGGTAAATGTTATTTAATACTGTTTATCATAAACAGAGCATTTGCTTAAATACTTGTATCTATAAATAACAACGTTAAACATAAAAAATGTCTTTAATAAATATATATATATATATATATATTTGACATACACAAAGTGATGATAGGTTATTTTTTTAAATGTGGCAAGTGAGATAAGATTGTAAAGAGTGTCCATGCAGAGATTTGGTGAATGAATGTTGATAGCTTAAGTTTGTTTGTGAAATTAAAACAGTTTGATTTCTGCAAGGCAAAATGTCAATTGTGTGAGTTCAAATAATAGTGTGTATGTGTGTGACAAGTGTAAGTGTTGATTCAAGTTAGGAAGAGTTGTGTGCCTTTGACTGATATGCTAAAATTGATTAAATGTACAATTGCTATTTCGTAGTGATAATGTCACTTTTTTTAGTAAATTGTAAGTTAAGTTTCTTCACGCGGCAATAGTAGTGCGAGTTGTGTTGAGTTGATGAGAGGCTGGTAGTGTTATTGAGTCAGTGTGTTGGCACGCGTGGAGTCTGCTGGCATCTCTCGAAACTCAGTGTCTGACTGACTTGAATTAAGTCGAGCGATTCTTTTTTTCATAGATTTTGGGTTATCAAATAGGCTCTAGACAGCTGCGCGTGAAAAAAGGATTTGTCTCAACTTGCTACGTTTTTGTGTCCTTTTAACCAATGGGAAGTTGAGTTTGGAAATGTGAAGTGATGATTGGTTAAAGGTTAATTTGGGGAAGAGTGCATCTTCCCGTAAGGGGTGACAGGCAAGTATGGAGGATTCCATACTAACTCCGACACACCCTTCGACTCTTTTTCTTTCTAGCCTTTAAAGGACACGGCAGAACAGAAGATACTTGAACTTTATAGACATATTGACAAACTGGAGGAGGTCTTGTGGGTTATACTACTTGGCTTTGCCAAAACGCTTGCTAGGGGACGCTCTTTAAGCCTATAAATAGGTAATCATAGTCTCTCTATACCTTTTTAACTCTTGCTTCGACCATATCTAGTCAACGTCGATAAAGAACGCTTCCGACTCGACGCATTCGCTTTCTTGGTCCTCTGTTGACTTTTGAACTCTCTCACTCATTCATATACACGCACATATGTCTATCACATCTGCTTGCTTCACACTACACGAACAAGCAAATTCATCTTATTTTTTCCTTTCATTACACATGTGTACACATGTAATTCCTCTTAACATGCATTGTTCTTTGTTTTATATTCATTTTTTTTGTGTAAAATAATTTTTACTCAGACTGACATTGGGTCCATCAATAATGTTTGCGGGACAAATGTTCCAGGAGCCCATAAAAATTTAATATAAAATATCTTTACACATCACACCCAAAGAGGTGATAATGGTAACTTATTTGTATCCAAAGCATACCAGTAACAACTCTTTCGTCTTAGTTTTGTTGTTATTTACTTTAAAGGAGAAGTAAGATTTTGAACGAACAAAAAACTCAACAGAGCACACAGAAATACTTTGTTTATAATAGATTCTTCGATTTTGTACATTGGCTGGGTTTTTATTTTTACTCACAAAATCATTAATATTCCTCGAACAAGAGATCCCCAAAACTTTCCAGAAACACTCTTAAAAAAATCCTTCTTTGCATAAACTGTCAGTGGGATAGGTTAAACAGCACCAAAGTTAAAATTACTATTTACTTTGCGACAAACATATTCTATATTTCCATTCAAGATTTTCTTCAAGTCAGAAATGTTTATTATTGCAAATTTCAATAGAATTTGTTTTGAAACCTTTCCCATCATATTGTTAATGTCAACCCCATGTTTTTCCCTAAAGATTTTGGTTTTAAAACTCAATGTAAGCGTATGTATCAAACAAAAGTTGTTTGATCTATGAAATTCAAATTTACTGATAATGCTTTTAAAGTAAAAAGAAACTTTATATAAGTAAATAAAAACAAAAAATAAAGAGAGACGAAAACTTAATTCTTATTGCAAAAAAACTAAATTATTAAAAAAACCTGTTTGTTTCATAATTGATGAAAACAATTAAAATAAATTTAAAATATTTTGATAAAAAATTTTATAAATAAATATAAAATAAAAAGTTAAATATTTTAGCTTGAAATATCTTTGTCAAACATTAAGATTCTGATGATGATGATGATTCATGACAGCCAACAACAAAAAATAAAATAAAAATAATAATTACTTTTCGGCGATGGACTAGGAGGAGCTTCTGAAAGGCAAATGATTTGATTGAGTAGCTAACTGCTAACGTCAATAAATTTCTTTTTCCCTCATTCATATTAAAAAAAAAATGCAAGTAATAACCAGTTCCCTTGGAATATCCACACTTGTTTGCTCGGTTACCAGCACCCTTCATATCAATTATTATTATTATTATTATTATTATTATTATTATTATTATTTTATTATTGCTGTTGTCTGCATTATTCATTAACAATTTATTTTTAGTCACTCACATTTCACCTAAATCCAGTGTCTGCGTTTACACACGCATACACACACATATGCATACATACATACATACATACATACATACATACATACATATATATATATATATATATATATATATATATATCTTTAGTTTTTCTTGACGTCTGTCGCTTCCCTCTCCTCGCTGCAAAATTACATGGGTGTCAAAGTAGAAAGAACGAAGAAAAGACTTTAACTCATGCAGTCACGCACGCAGCGACACTCTTAAAACCCGTCCATTGTCGGCTACTTGATCCGTTTTGCTTTTTTTTTTTCTTATTTAATTTTGTTTTAATTTTATTTATATGCTTTTTTTTCTTCCCTCTTATTCTTGCACTGAAGTTGACCAAGCAGGGGTGCCATACCGACTGCTAGAACTGGTATCACCACTAAGTCCGTTATCTTTGACGACGTCTTCGTAGGATTCACTTGTCTAAAATGAATTTTTATGGTGCGTTTGCTTTCCTACAGCTGTTATCTACTTCTTTTGGCGTTCAAGTTATCACAGTGAGTCAATTTTAAATTAATTTCTAATTGAGATTAGATAACAATAATTTGTTTTTTTTGTTTTTGTTTTTGTTTTTTCTGGTACGCCATCAGTTCTTAACTCAACCAACATTCAATGATGAAGCATTTTTTCTTTTTTTAAACACGAAAACAAAAACAAATTGTATGGAAAATATAAAAAAATGGTCATTACACTGTGTCGCGTATTCAAGTTAACTCTTTCTACTTATTCCCCTCTTTAGGCATTTCACTAAATATTCACTCAATTCCTAACTTTGCCAAAATACACCTAAAGAGTGTCTTGTGTTGCTTTTAAATTTTACTTTGAAGAAATCAATTCCTGTCTTATAAACATGTCTAAGTTTCTAATATTCTTTCTCAACAAACTCTACAGGGAATTATTACAAATTATCAGGACTTCAATGAAGTCATGCTGTGTCTGAACCTCGCCTAATTCATCATTAACATTCACTAAGTCTTTCACACAAAAATTCTCTTTCCTGGTGATCCAAATATGCTGAAGTCTCATCGTGTTTTAATGTCATTTACACTTTCAGTTCTTCCTGTACATGAATTATAGATTACTAACAATCCTTTCAATTTTGCTGTTGGGGACACTGGATAAAATCACCTGAATTATGTTTGAATCTGATCATTGTCTGAGAGCATTTCTTTAAGAATGTCGTGGTTAAAATTTCTCCAGAAACTTCTATTGAAATAATTGTGTCTAATACTTTTTCGTAAAATTTGGTCTGACGCACACACCGAAAATATTGCGTTGAAATGACAAATATTAGTCCTTTCACTAATAATGACAATAAAATGCCAAGTTATGGATAATTAATTTCATTAACTTATACTGAACAATTAGCGCATCAATAATCTATATATAAATTTATTATTTAGTTGACCTTACCTTGTTTCAAACCCTGGATTTATGATAAAAAAAAGAAATCATATTCACTAGTGATTACTGATTACATAAAAATAAAATCAAAGCGATAACGCAATCTGAGATTCCGTGTTTAGTCATGCGTACACAGTAATGAATATAACCTAAAATAAATTAACTGAATTTTTATACCTTAAGGTGTGTATGAGGTTTTCATTAGTCTTCTAAATTCATTTATCTGGTGAAAGGTATAATTTTATTTTTAAAAATATGTGGTAATAAAATAAGCACATCCCATCTCTCATCTCGCTTGTAACCATCCACTATAATAAAATAAATGTTTTCTGCACTAACGCCGAATAAGTCAAAAAGCTTCATTGATTAAACAATAGACTATGTCACAGTCGATGTTTATAGAATTTTCTGAAAAAAAATTAAAATCGTTTATATTTATGTGCGCTTAATTGACAACATGTTGGCAGTGGGCGATTTGGAAATAAAGGTCTGCAGGTCATCGAAAAATTCTGCTTATACGAGACTTTAGTCAATGTAACTCTTTTTAACAAGAGGGCACCAATATGGAAATTGTTTTTAGCCACAAAAACAAACCAAAATATATTTATATTCGTTAACAACTTTGAGCGTTGACTCCATATTGTTTCTGAGACATTGTAAATTATTCAGTTTTAATTTTAATTAATCTTTTCAATATTTTAAGTTTCGTTTCTCTAATAAAAATATCGACTCGATTTTAAAGAATAAATTTCTTTAAAAATATTTAATTTACTTAACACGCCCAACCCAAGGTTTACTTTATGTGATATTGAAGCTTCCCACAATATCATATTGTATTCATTTTTGCTTAATATTTTAAATGCAAACCAAAGAAGTTTCAAAATTTGTTTTACAAAAAAAAAAAAAAAAAAAAAATATTGCCTCATACTTATTTTAAATATTTAATAATAATAATAATAATAATAATAATAATAACAACACCAGTTGTGGATATTTCTTTCCAGCGAACATGTTAGGTTCACCAGGGTTCCTGTTTGTTTAACTAGATATTATATTTTTCTAAAAGCTAGCAATGATAAACAACCATCACAAAAACATAATTCGATTAAAAAATACACTTTCTTGTCGTATAAAGAGCACTTTCGTCCAAAAAAAAAAAAAACCTTCACAAAAACCTAACCGATAGTTACGTTTGGGTAAGAAGAAGCATGTGATTAAATCCGTACTATTATAGTACCTCATCACTGTGTAACTAAACACCTTTTTATACACCGACTCCTTGATGATCCCAGAATGAACATATGATCAGAAATGATTCAATTATGATTGTAAAAAGACAAACACATCAATTACGCATCAGTACTATTATAATTTCAGTTTTAATTTTTTCCCGAAAATTCGTTACCAAAGTAGACGGACGCGGATGCTACTTATATGGCAAAATAGTGTTGGCTATGTTTTGATTAAATACATTCGTCACATTAGGATCTTTTACCTATGAACCCAGCTGCAAAATTGGAGAGGTTGAGTGGTGAATTTGAGGTGTCTAAGAAAAAGATTACTTTTGTCAAGGTAATGAAAGCGTGTTACGACAGTAAGGGAGATAACCACTTTTCTTGTATAACAACTTTGAATTAATATGAATATAGATTGTACAAATAAGCTGTCAACAATATAAAAGAAAATTAACTATTACTACTGGGCGACCACAAAATCTTGTTTTGTTTTTGTAGTCAGATAGCATTAAGTACCTGCATTAATTAACTTCGAGTTTGATTTCAGTTTATTATTAGCGTGCATTAAGAAATTGTCAAAATTGACGTTTATTGATTCCAACATTGAAAATGTGTGACTTTTAAATAAGTCAAATACTAAATATTAAATAATAATGATAATCTCTCCCAAAGAAGACCTAACAAACATGGACGGAAAGATAAGGAAGATAATGGCCATGAGAGGGTGTTTACATTTAAGGAGTAATATGACAGTGTCCCTCAGAATGCACAGAGAAATAGTACGAGTATTTTTAAAATCATCAATAGCTGAGAATGAGTAAGTTCATGAGAGATATGACCATCTTAAGTGACAAGCGCTTGAAGAGCAATCGCTCTGACATCACATTCTTGCACAAGATTATCTAGCATCAGTAGATGTGCTAAGGTGACATCACTACATGGAACAGCTCATGTCCTAGGGAAATTGCCGTGTTTCTAAGCTGCAACTAATAGCGAGGATATGACCATCATCACCCGGCCGAAATATCTAAGAGTCGGAGTAGATCTAATAATAATAATAATAATAATAATAATAATAATAATAATAATAATAATAATAACACCAGTTGTGGATCATATTTAAATGTATCACTTTTAAACTGTAGCAAACGATGAAAAAGAAGACTGTAGGCCAAATGAAATAGATCCCACTAACAGTATCATAAAAATGGATCCTGATGAGATTAGAAGTGAATCATTTACGATGAATTATTCTCGGAGAAGTGCACAACAGGAATAAACGAATACTGTTTCCAACTGAAGGCAGCAAAACTGAAAAACATCCGTCCAGAATTGGTAAAGTAAAATTCATAATATCGCATCAGGCTAAAACACTATATAAAGTTAGTATATTTTTTGGTGTTCTGGCAAAAATGTTACAGTTTGGTTTTCTGTGGCAGTATTTACCATACATTACATTTTCGAATTATCATATATTCAAGTTTCTACAGAATTTTCTATAAAAAATAAAATGAAACTTCAATTCCTAGGAAAACTGCAAAAGGCACCCAAAACAATTCTTATTTTGGAAGAATGGATTTAATGAACTTGCCTAAAAAATAAAAGCTAGTGAAACAAAACATTAAATATGTTGTTCGGTTAAAAACTCCTTTTTAATAATTGAAATATTTTTTTTATTACCTAAATAGTTTCATCAATTTATTTCCTCCCAAAAAGAATATTTGTGTTGATTGCGAAATGAGAACATCAGAATAAGTGCTAAAGGTAAATCTCTAACAATGAAAAAGAAAGAAAAAAAGAAAAATAATAACTTATCTTTTTTTGTAAGGAATTGACATTGGAAGTTTGGCAATTAATGAATAATGAATATTTAGGAATAATTGTGTTCTGAGGAGAACCGATGTTTCCAAACAGGAACTTTGCAACTTTTTTTTTTTTTTATCTGTGCGACACTTGTTTGTTTACCAATAGGAACTGCAGCGTGGCCTCCAACCACGCAAAATTGATTCCTGATTTGAAGATTTCTTTTTATTTCAATAATGCCACTCACAAATAACTAGGGTTTACACCTAAAACTCTTGAGATGCGGTCATTGGGACAATCTTGTTCTTTATTCATGGTGTTTGGATTAAATGTAGTAATTTTGCATGCAGTTCTTTTTCTCTTTCGAATACAAATATAATTATTTGTGTGTATGTGTGTGCCTATTATTAATCGTGTGCTATCTCATATCTATCTTTTTTAATGTCGTAAAATTATTTCTTATTGCATTTCACTAATCTTATTGGAAGAAGTGGGGATTATATGATATATATAACTTTGAGAAGAGTCATAACCAACATAGTTCGGTCATTTGAATTTTTTACTTATTAATATAATATTTATAATTTGAATTAATGTAATATTTCGGCCGTCATCAGTTAATCCATCAAAACTAAGGAAACCTCCTTCTCTCTTAAAACAAAAACTGGCAATAGAAATTGTTCATTAATGTACCCATCCCCGTACTAGACGATTTCCACAGTATCAGGTTCACCAAGTACACAAACAGAACAGTGTAGGGAAGTTCCCTAATTGAAACCTTTCTAAGAAAAGAAAAAATTAATCGTACTGGTTATAACTTCATTTTTAGTCAAGTTTTTTTCTCGTAAGTGACCACCTTTAATAAAGTTGCAATGGATTGTATTGTTATTAAGCACCACCCTAACGTTGTAACGTTGACGGATTTCTTTGATCTGTTCTACTGTCCCTTCCCTCTTACATAAGAAATGTTTATTATAGCTACATAGACGTACTGGGAATTCTCCTGTTCTTCGCCTTAAAAAACATTTTATTACTTACTTTAAAACAACTCGTTTGTTCTTCACGCAAAATGGGTGATTACAGTTACACTCAGATATCAACTAATTCGCAGGCTCTCTCTCTCTCTCCCTCTATCTATCTATCTATCTATCTATCTATCTATCTATCTATCTATATATATATATATATATATATATATAGTAATACTGTGCGAGTAACCAGGACGTCTACAAAAGGAAATTCGTTTTCGAATTCCTTCTCCATTCTGAATTGCATGACTGGTTTAAATGGTCCACTAGAACCCGTAAGTCCTCCTGGGGGGAAGAACATAAGATAAAAGTATTATTTATTCACCTAAGCTGGGGTGACAGCTTCAAAAAAAATTTCATGTACCTTTTGAAGATCACCGTAGAAAGTTTCGGGAAGCAGAGTTATGTTTTCTTACTGAGGATAACTTTCAACCCCCAAACTGGAAACATGTCGTTCTTATGCAAAAATGTTATCTACATTTCAACACTATATGCTTTTCTTTGCTGAACAAAGTTAATATTGATGAACTCCCTTACTTGGAAATACCTGGACATCTAGTAGCTGATGCTGTGAAAATTACTTCTTATTGAACAACTTCCTTTGCCAGTTAGCTTTGTTTAGCGGAGGTTTTCAGGGATTATTCTTGACGAGGGCTTAAGAACGCATAGGTGGTGTTAATAACAAGAAGAAGAGATTCAAATTACGAACGATATTGGGTATAGAAATTTTTATAGCACTATAATTTATTTTAAGTTGCAGTCAATAGTTTGGTAACTCTTATGATTAGCGTAAATATTATGGTTTAGTAACTATTTTATGATATGCAAAAATATTTTAAAAGTATTTTATTTAATTTTCTAAATGAAGATGTACATATTTTTCATGCGAACCATAAAGAAAATTGTATCTATATTTTTTCCTGATAGAAAATTTTCATTTTCTCAAGGAGTTTTTCAATTTTAGACACAAATAATCAACATTTTTACATTTGTAAATGTTTCTTACTATTCCATGTTCCATTCATATTTGCCAATTCCTATAATCTATTATTATTATTTTTGACATTAAGAATTGTCTTTAAGATACTCACTACTATACTGTTATAGTATATTGACGAAAATAATTAACATCCATTTTACAAACTCTGAGTTATTGGATGCTAAATATTTGATGCACTCACGCAAATGTAACTGTATATAATTGGATTATTTAATGTTGGAAAAATTATTATTATTATTATTGTCATCATCATCATCATTCGATTTCTGCTATGGACACACTACCTACCAAGTCTGCGGAAAGACCTAAGGCAGGTCGTGGTGTGTTGTTATGGCCACATTTCATGTTAATTTTTTTTTTTTTTTTTTTTTTCGATGAAGTTGCTAGCGTTACATAGACAAAGTTCTCCTTAGTGTGTGTGCTGTACTTAATAAGACAATTTTCTGTATGTCTCTTAAGCTGGGGTTTCCAGGGATTCTTTCAATGTGTTGTTTTGTTCCATTTTTTATAATTCCAAGTGCACCTATTACCACTGGTATTATTCTTGTTTTCAATTTCCACATTTTTTCTATTTCAATTTCCAGGTCTTTGTATTTTGATAGTTTTTCAAATTCCTTGGTTGCTATGTTACAATCCGCTGGACAAGCCATATCAATTAGTAGGCAAGTTTTTTTCTTTCTGGTTTTTGACAATAATGTCCGGCCTATTTGCTTCAATTTTTCTGTCTGTGTGGATGGTATAATCCCATAGAATGGTGACATCTTCTATTTCTGTAACCGGCGCTGGCCGATGTTCATACCAGTGTTTGCTTACACATTTTCCAAAGTGTTTGCACATTGTCCAGTGTAAGTATTGCCCCACTCTATCGTGACGATTTTTATATTCATTTGGGGCAAGTATAGAACATCCTGAGATTAGATGGTCTATTGTTTCTTGGTATTTGTCACAGAACCTGCATTTTGGATCCACATTATTATGTATGATATTTGCCTGAAAATTCCTAGTGAAAAGACTCTGGTCTTGCGCTGCAAGAATAAAGCCTTCAGTTTCAGACTTTAATCCAGATGCTCGTAACCATCGATGAGTATTAACTTTATCAACATTGGGTTTATTTGCACGTTCTGGATATTGGCCATGCAGAGGTTTGTCTTGCCAGCGTTGTTTCATCTGTTCAAGGGCTTTATCCTTGGCTTTCTTTTTCATATCTTTTGCTGCAATAGTTGGTTCTTGGCTTCTGTTTTGATTTACTACAGAATCTACTAAATGTAAATGTTGTTTGTATTTACTGCCTTCTTTTATTATTGAATATTTTTTCTTTCTGTTTTCATGTTGTTTCACTAATTTTATCATCCAGTCATTTGTTTATTATTATTATTATTATTATTATTATTATAATTATTATTATTATTATTATTATTATTATTATTTCCTTGGATTTCTGTTGTATACACATTTCTTCTGGTTTCTAACCAGAGATCTAAGGTCAGAAAAAGCCTCACGAAATTTTCCACTGATCAAAAAAAAAAACCCCAAAACCTAAGATCACACATATTTAAAGCTCATTGTAATGTGTGAGCTGTACTTGCGAGTACAATTTTTTGTATTTTCTTAAACAGGAACCACTTCAAGCTTTTATTATTGTTATTATTATTATTATTATTGCTGTTGTTGTTGTTATTATTATTATTATTATTATTAGTGTTTATAAGCATCTGTAACCATTTATTTAGTAGGTAAAATCTTTAGGGAATTTCTTTTACTCTTCTTCATGACACCACAGACAGAGAAGAGGGACTTTCTTCTATTCACCACAGATAACGGCTGTTTGGTCCTAAAAAGGATGGAGATCAAAAATATTTTTCATACAAAATACCAGGGTCAGCAGCATACCAGGGTGATGTTTTGGAAACTAATTTGCCCACGTTCTCCCACCAGTTTTGTCAAATGATGGCCATGAGTCTCGATCATTTGTGTATGGAATGGAACTTCGACATGATGATAGACTGGAAAGCCTTCTCCTCCATTTCCAACATTTCGATGTCGAATTCTGTGAGCAGACTGGCATGTTGTCACTATGGAGAAGGGTCACTTTCACACCTTTCCCTAAGAAGAATGCTCCTATAGAGAAATCGGTCAACATCTCAACCATTGCGGTCGCGCCTACCACCTCTGCCTGAAAAATCCGGCCATATACTGGATTACAGCATCTCCTCCTTGGACTTCTCAATTGCCAAAAATAATTGTGACACATCAGACAATGCTGAGTGACAAGAAAAGTTAGGAAGGAAAATTCAAAAAGCGGGATCTCAGTCCCTTTTGGACCCCAGATTTAGTCAGAAAGTTGTCCCCACAATCGTATCCAGAGAAGCTGCAGCAACTCCTCTAGCCAAGATATC
The DNA here is from genome assembly GCA_903632075.3 of Acanthosepion pharaonis. NCBI lineage: Eukaryota > Metazoa > Mollusca > Cephalopoda > Sepiida > Sepiidae > Acanthosepion > Acanthosepion pharaonis. The sequence goes on along the minus strand of CAHIKZ030002006.1, from coordinate 220,867 downwards.
GTTATTGAAAGAAGTTTCCCAAACATATTCCTCATGTTATGCCTGTTTCATTATCACCCATATCTCGCGGATATTTATTTCAAAATCTCACACTCTGCTTCTTCCTTCATCAAATTGTGTCAGAAGTTTGTCGCAATCAGTCCCTTGCTCACAACAAGACAAGACTTTCGGGCAGAGGGTAACAAGACCTTAGTCGTGGCTCTATCTTCGGATAGAGACTCGGGTGAAAGAAACAAACAAGTACTGTACCCGGGACAGCTTTTGCGGGTGCTGGGTAAATTTTGACTAGTGGCGCGGGTGGAAACGCTGGGCTTCCCCACAGTAAACTTTACCGCGTGTCGCATCTAGTCTGCAGTAGGGTGACTGGTAAATACGAGTTCGTCGCACTCTGTTCAAGGCTTGAGGCAAGACAAAACCCCTGTCTTCGGGCATAGGATGACAAGACTTCCGTGTTCGGGTGGAGTGAGACTCAGTCGGGTTTTGTCTTCGGATAGAGACTTGTCTGAGAAAAACAGACAAGTACTGTATCTGAGCCCTCTTTTGCGGTGACTGGATAAATTGGTTCGGTGGCCCGGATGGAAAGGCTATTGGATTCCACACAGTTAACTTAACTTTGTATCGTATCTAGTCCACAGTGGGGCGACTGGTAAATACCAGTTTGTCGCAGCCAGTCCTAGGCTCGCGACAAGACAAGACCTCTCTCTTCGAGCGGAGTCTGACTCATTCGGGGATCTGCCTTTGGATAGAGACTCGACTGAGAAAAACAGACCAGTTGGAGTTAGACAGTTCGCTGTCTGACTTGCGATTGACGAAACCTTTACTCTGCAGTTGGGCGACCGGTAAATACCAGTAAGTACCAGGCTCGCGACTAGACAATACCTCTGTCTTTAGGCAGAAGGTGACCAGACCTCCGTCTTCAGGCGGAGGGTGAGTCGGTCGCGACTCCGTCTTTGGATAGAGACTCGGCTGAGAACAGACTAGTACTTTACCGGAGCCTGTTTTGCGTGAACGAAGAAATTTTGACCAGTGGACCGGAAAGGCTCGGGATGTTTACAGTAAACTTGACTTTGTGTCGTATCTAGTCCGCAGTGGCGCGACCAGTAAATATCATTTCGTCGCTGTCAGTCCTAGGCTCATGACAATTCAACAACTCCGTCTTCGGCCAAAGTGTGTCAAGACTTCCGTCTTCGGGTGGAGGGTGACTTAGTCGTGGTTCAGTCTTCGGAAAGAGACTCGACTGAAAAAAAAACCTGTTGGAGTCAGGCAATTCACTATCTGGCCTGCGGCTGACAAGACCACTGTCTTCGAGCAAAGGGTCTCTGTCTTCGGATAGAGACTCGGCTGAGAAAAACTGACTGTACCCGAGACGGCTTTGGCAGGGGCTGGGTAAATTTTGACCAGTGGCTAGGGTGGAAACCCTGGGTTCCCCTCAGTAAACTTGACCTTAACTTGAGGTTTCATGGCTCTTTTTAACACGAGAGGTATTTAATATTTATGATTTTATGGTTCTGTGGATACTGAATCAAACACTTGCATGGTAAAGTTTACAATTTTGAAGAGAGATTTTATTCTCTATGAGCAGGGATGGTGAATAATGGTTTTTTCTAACTCTTTTGAAAATTCTTGATATATTTTATTTCCTATGGGTTTACACTGACTAAGTCTGAAATTCACACAAGTGGCCAATTTCAAACCTATTTACTGATCTTATTCACCAAATGTTTGATAATAGAATGATGAATGATGCACTTACATGGTTTTTTCAATACAAAAGATAGATTTTCTTCTCTTTAGTTTCATAGTGATGGGAATTATGTTTGTGAAGCACTTTTCAAGATTGTAGACAAAATTTATTTCTCATGAATTTATCATGATGGGTATCTTGAATGGGGCACTTTTCAAAGCTATGGACTGTTTTTTCCCATGTATTTATAATAACAGGAACTTTGGAAGATGTCCTTGTGTGACACTTTCAAGAGATTTTATTCCTTATTGTTTAGGGATTCTTTGAAAGATGTTCTACTGGGGAAGAATATTTTAAGTAGGTTATATATTTTATGTTTACTGTGTATGGATTTTATATTAAAAGGAGTAATTATAACATTTTACATTGTAACAAATAAGTTTAAGATTAATATGAGAAAAAGTAAGCATGAGATATATGGCACCTATTTTATTTTAATTGCTGGCCAATCAATCAAAGGCTAATTATACTTAAACCTAAATGCCACTCTTTGTACTTAAGAAGAAAATGGCTGGAAGGTCAATATAAATTAACTCTGAAACCTTAAAGTGAAAATCAGAGTAAGCCTTCCTCAGCATCTATAACATGTCTTGGTTATAGAACCTAGCACTTTGATAATTATTTAATCAGTTCTCAGCTATCATTAAGCCAGATGAATTAACATACTTATGCAAATTGCCCAAATTGCCTTTGTGGATATTGGCAGGTATATGCTGATTATTTAAAGAATAAGTCTAAAGTGTAGTCTGCAAACCACATTTGAATTCTAGCTAAGATTGCTTATATCAACCTTTGCACTAATACCTCTTAAGTAAGGTATGAATCCAAATGTCCTTGTGCTTATTCATATCACCAATAACCTTAATCATAAACACTCACATCAAAATAATCAAGCAAAGAATGCGTTAGTGAGTACTTAAGTTTTCTACTAAATATCTTAAAACTTTAGGCAGTTGTAGAAAAATGTTGTTGCATTATTTGCCCATTTTAACCAATGACAGCTGTTGGGAATAACAAAAAAACTATAGCAAATTAAATATTTTTATAACCTATTATGCTTTTTACATCCATACATAATTAGTTTTTATCAAAGAATTTTCACTGTATACAGTTATTTTAACCTGTTAATAATGATTAGATTAGAGTAGATGTCATCATAAATATTTGATTTATCTACAATTTAAATTTGAAACTGAACTAACAAAATAAAGATGAATATTTTTATATAAAAGGATTAAATAGAAAGCTAGATCATATCTTTTGAAATTGTTTTAGTAGAGAAGGTCATTACACATTCAGATATAAATATTGAATGAATGGGTGATTGGATTTTAATTCTATAATGCATCTAAGAAAAGCACAGAATGAGACTATTTCATGCTACCTACAATCCAAAATATTGCAGCAAAGTTTGACTTTTCAAAAGTATTTCAGATTGGAACTATTTTTCAGGTATTCTCCAATTTAACACCTGAAATGATTTTAGCAAATTAATAGTGAATTACCTCCTTTAGATTTGATTTATTACCCTTATACTTTGTCATAAATAAAAAATATATTATTTTTAATTGAACTTTTTTGAAACTTTACCTAGATTCATATACAGAGAATACCTTTTATAATTCAAAAATAAATGATTAAAATTAAAAAGTTTTAGACTCGTTCATGTTGGATGAAAAGATGCTATGTATCATCATCATCATCATCATCATCATCATCATCATCATCGCCATTGTAGTCATCATCATCATCACTGGGTGTAGTCATCATCATCATCATCACTGGGTGTAGTCATCATCATCATCATCACTGGGTGTAGTCATAAGGTTTCTGAGCACCTGATTAGTTCCCTCTAAATATTGGGATTGAAAGCCAGGGAGGGTATTCATTCATGTGTAAGAGTTCAGGTCAAATGTCTTCCAACTGGAAGGCTCACCCTCGTCTCAGACATGGGGCTATTGATTCCATTGATGGAACCCTCTGATCTGACTGTTGACTTCAGTCTAGGAAGTCCTTTGTTCAGCAATACCATGTCATCATTACATTAGCTGCATACATAACTATGGAGCCCTGTCTACTTCATTGAGTTAGATGACTGTTGACCTAGATTCATCCACCTTTTGACAGGTTTTTACTATTGCTGAGTATCTAGCCACTCCTTTCACCAATGACCCGGCCTTGTGGCAGGTAGCAATGAGTTACATGGTACCAGTAGCACTCATAGAGTGTGCTGACATAAAATGTATGGTCAGGTCTTTAAAATTAAGTTTTGGTTTGGATTTTAGTTAGATGGATTACAGAAAAGTTTGTTTAAAAAAATAATCAAATGTTTCTGTCAATGTAAATTTATCTTATTTAATTTTGTACTAGAATATGTGCATCTTGATTCCTTTGGAAAGAGGGAACCACAAAGTTTTAAATCAAAATTTTCTTACTGGTGAAAACTGGGAAATTTCCTTTAGAGCATTTTGAATGATGAAGTGCGGTATAACACATATTGAGTGATGGAAATATTAAAACAAATGATAAAAATGTTAAGACAGATTAAGGTCTGGTTATTACCATATGCATCAACCACAGTCTTTGTAAAATAACTAGTTATGATGAAAAATTTCATCTGAATCATTTCTTGTAAAAATACAGTCATGGTATTTATACTAATTGACTTGCAACTAGTTGAGTCCATCAAATAAAGGTCCATGGTTATGGGTGTATCAGTGCTTCTGTTAGAGAGTACTTAAACAGTACTTAAGCATATGTAGCACAACAAGGTTTAATATGCACCTGTGTGCAATGAGGCTTTGGACATCTGTGGTTGATTGCCAAAGAACCATAATAGTGACAAAATCTAAAATCAGTTTACGAGAGGCTATTTTTTTTCTTTTTGTTTCACCTCATATCATTGGCAGAAAATCATTTCTGTTTAATTGAGTAAATGGTTGAGTAATATGTTTAGGGATTATGATGTTATGAATGTGTGTGAGGGACATCATGGTGCCAATTTGCTTTTGTTGAAACTAACCTGGTTTAGGAAAAGGATAACTTTGAATACACAATTGTTGAGAAGGCAACAAGAAATAATTCCACAATCTTTTGAAGAAAATTCATGGTAATTTACAAATATGTTGAACAGAGCTATGACTGCTTGCAGCCTATAGGGACATTGTATTGAAATAATTTTATTTATATATTCTATATATCAAGCTCTTCTGTTAAAAATAGTTTTTACTGATGATTCCATTTGATTTGCCAGAAAGATTTTCGGACTGTTTGATTTTGCAGTTTTCTTTACTTTAAGGCATCAGTAAGACTGATTCTTTTCTGCTAGCAACAAGAATTTTTTGGCAAAGTTTAACCTTCATGCCTACAAAAACAGTGTGTCAAAAGAATGGTTATTCCTTTGACACTGATATTAATGTATACACTTTTGATTCCTTTGAAAATGTTTATTCACAAGATTATAAAAATATGTGAGCCAAGTACAATGTGATATTTATTATTTACCTTTTTTATTTCATAAAGAAATACATTTAAAAGAAATTGTTTTATTCAAAAATTTATAAAAATTATCAAAAAAATATAAATCAACTACAATGCAATAATTATTCTTTACCATTTAAATAACTATGAAAACAAGTTTTTTATTCAATCTAATAAATAAATAATGTTTAATATCTGTTTATTGTCAATAATAAAGAACAGTTATAAATCTATTTTCATGTGTTTGGGTTTTAATAAAATCTTAATCATTGCTCATTTTAAAAAAAACATTGCTGAGGTAGTCAAAAATGTATATAGTAATAGTGGTGTCAAGGGAATAAGCATCGTTTTGCAGGCCTGAACGTTAAACATTGCTGAAATTTGTTATCTCTCAAGCTAAGTCACAAATAACACATAAATACAAAAACTGAGTTTGAAATTGAATCTGAAAAAATAGCTAAGTACATTATATAACTACCCATTCTATAAAAGAATCATAAAATATTTTTGGTGGTTTACTGTATTCCAACAATACCCCTTTTTAATGTCATAGAAAATTTTTCTTTCTTTTTCATGTCAAATGGTTTATTTAAATTCTAGCATAATACCAGAAAGAAATCGAAATGATGGAGGTATTTGTGTATGGCCTGTCAATTTTGATTAGGATTGGAGTTGTTATCTGTATAAGATGATATATATATATATATATATATATATATATATATATATACACTATGGATTTCTTGTATAGATTTCTAAATATTTCTGTTTCATTTGTTCTCATTTTTTTCACTATTTCTGATAGAAACACTTAGTTGCCCTAGTTAGATATGTGGCATCAAACTCGACCAACTTATGAAATATGACATTTTTTGGTCAAAGGTTGCCATTAGTCATGTTTTCTTGGATGCAATATGTCAGATCGATGAAGGCAATGCCAATACACAATTTACCAAAGACATTTCCCACATTCCAAAAATGTGAGATGTTCTTTTGTTGTGACAAATGATGTAATACAAACCAGAAGAAAACATGGATCTGTAGAGATAATTTTTGTTTTAATGTGTCAGGTCAAAAGAAGAGGAAACTTGCTTTCTGGATGTCTGCCTCAACCCACTTTCCATGCTTGTTTCTCTAAATTTACCTTGCCAAAGTCAAGTTCAAGTAACTAACTGGTATCCTTTTTCTTTCCACCTGCTCATTAAAAAAAAAAATCATTTACCTTGACATATCCCATTTTTTTTTTATTTGTCAGAAAAATGGGTTCACTCATAGCTGAATCTAAACTGAAATCTTTTCTAATAAACTGCTTGTTCATATTATGTGTTGTCATGATTTGACAGTTTGTTATTCCTGGCATTTTATCAAACAAGTGGAGTTACTTGGCAGTCCTTATGTTTGCTTTTTGTGGGACAGCAAGATATAAGTCACAACACAAGGGTCCAATTATATTGAGGTTAGATCTTTGCACTGTCCAGTCTTCCAAAAGTTTGTTGCAAAATATGTGGCAAGGAGTAGCATCATGCTAAAAGATGTCTCAATTTTCATAGCCTGGAAGAAGATTAGACTGTAGTAAACTTATATTATTTTTTGCTCTATAAGTTTATCTATCAACTTTTACCAATTTTCTTCTACTATTGCTTTTTGTTTATCACCAAAGTTTGCTATTTTTGTAGTGCATCTTGCATTGTTTCTTTCTCACACTGATCTTATTACATATTCTCTTGTATTAGAATCTAACTCTAAAAATTACTTCTTTTGACCATTTCATTCTTATATTTTATGGTTTTTTAGTTTTGTTGTTATACACTTGTCTATATTTTGTAAGTATTTATGCTATTTACAAAGGCACATGGCCCAGTAGATAAAAGCATTGGTTGAAGTATTCCTGTGACTTGACCCAAAGAGTTGTGAGTTCAATACCTGACCACTGCAGAGGTGAGTTAAAGGGAATTAACTGAAACTGAGATATCGGAAAGAAGCACGGCACATGGAACTAGAACAATCTCTACCAGTAGAAGAAATAAAGGGTTCAGCCCCTTCCCATTCTAGAGTTGCATTTCACTAACACTGTTTCTGGAATCAAAGTTAACCTAGAACTAATTTCATGCCTAACACCTTTTTACATCAAAAACAGCAGTAATATGAAAAAGCAGTGCATTAAACCAGAAGAATTTGCTATGCCAAATTATATTACATTAGAACACCTTTTCACCTGGCAAAATTCACATTTTGTCCTTGTTGTGCTGATATTGTCTTCTATTCAATCCATTGCAAGAATTAGGGAACAAAAATATTGATTTTTCCAAACAGGCAATTTTCTTTTATAAGAAAATATGATAACATTGAATCATAGATGATATGTAACAACATGGTCAAATTTGAGAAAACAAGATCTGCTGTTTTGCTGTGATCAAGTACTACAGTCATATTTTTCAATAAATTAGATTAAAATTGATGCTATGCTCCTCAAAACCTCCTGATCAGAAGCCTTGCTGTCGGATGTAGTTTATCGTCATACCCAGGACACATTCTTATACAGTTTGAAACAGTCATTTTTGATGAAAATTTATTTACTTTCATTTTTTTAAAATATTTTTTTTATTTCTGAATGTATATTTTTGGGATTTCCTAAAGTTCTAATATTAAGGCAACATGTTTATTCCTTAGTAAATAAATCTATCATGTTTCTATTACACATTCAGAATGCTTCTAACCAAGTGCCTACAGAAACTGGAGGATCTCAGGAATACATACCAGTGTCTGGAACCTCAGGAAACCTTTATTCATCTACCAGAACCAAAAATGGTAAAATTCATCAGAATACTTTGCCAAGGACTGATTTCATGAATGAGAGGGGTAAGTAAAAATAAGTCATGATTTTTATAAATTTAGTCCTGATACAATTTTTTTTATTATGAGTTGGTATAATATGGTTAGTTTGATTAATCTCCTCATCTTTGTTGAGTTTTTTTTTTACAATGGGAAGTTCAGAGGTCAGAAAAAAAATAATCCCAAGAATACACAGATGACAAACATGACATGTATGAGAGAATATGTACAGAACAAGATTCCATAACATTTCAGAACAAGCAGACTAGGAAAACCAAAACAAATTAAATATTATAAAACTCCAAATTTTCCTTTTTCAGGCTTAGATTCTTGCTTCTCTTAATGGCTCCTATTAAGGTGTGGAAAAACTACCCCCATAATTGCAGAACAACACTCAAGTATTACCATAGGCAACATTTGCCTAAGGAAGACTGAAAAATGCCATTGGCAAAACCAACATGACACTAGCAATAAAATGAGGATGTTAATTCAAATAACAGAAGAAGGAAAATACTTAATCTAAGAATTTGAAAATAAAAAAGGTCATACTGTTAACCAACAAAAATGTTGGGACTGAAACAACATAGAAGAGGATACTCATTCAAATAACTATGAATTCACTTTATAACATCTCTATAAGCAGGCTGCATCAATTTAAGATGATCTATAGCAATGGCATGTTCAAAATATTCCCCTTCATATCTCAAACCTTTATTAATGCAACCTTTTACATTTTTCAAAACAGTTTGCAAAGTCCTCTTTTTGGATTTCCATAAGGTGCTTCATCACATTCTTCTTAATTTCACACACATCATTTCAGTAGTAATTTTAGTTTTAGAATGGGAACCTAGACCATACACAGAGTTTACAGACTTGGAAGATACAATGTTTTCGCAAAATAAAACCTGTGAAGAATTTAATCAGTTATTGTGAATTCAACAGTCACACAGTACAAAAGCTCATTCAATCACATTTCACTTCCAGCTGAGTAATTCCATTGAAGAGTTCCTGTTCAGCCATTTACAGTAAAGTACCTTCTGATTGGTTGTTGCCAAGTCATCATCATGATCACAAAAGTCATCATCATGATCACAAAAGTCATCATCATGATCACAAAAGTGATTCACAAAATATTCAAAGTCACTGAATATTCTCCAGACCTTGTATAAACTTTTATCTAAAATTCTTATTTCTTTATTGTCAAAGGTTGAAATGATATTAAAGAAAAATCTATTGATCATTTGCAGTTGATGTGGAGTGAAAAACTCATCAGAAATAAACTCTGTAATTTTGCTTGCTTCTTATTTGTTGACTGAATATTTTTCAGCATTTTTTAGCTTGTTTACCTATTTACATTTTTAAAATTAGTCTTCATGAAAAATCACATCTATAATTTAGTGAAAAAAATGTTTCCTCTTCCAACAGGATGTCCTTTTATAGTTCAACAGATTCTATTATAAGGAGTTTGAATTATTTTATCAATTATTTATTTAAATATTTAATTACTTAATTATGCATTATTTGATTATTTATCAATACTTTTTAATTTTCATGTAGCTTTGCTTGGATTACTCTCGGCAAAAGTCTAGCCACTTTCATGTTCTTGGCTAGAACAGAATCAAATTTGTACACAAGTTAAACACTCTATTCATAGATTTCATTGAACTTACTAAAAGGCTAATGGGCTTGAATCAAATTCTTTATTTAATGGAAACTTAATGCTTGCTGTATGGAGAACTCTACCTTGGCAAAATGACAACAAGGTCAAGGACTATGGTGTCTCTGGATGAATATTTGGCTTAATCTAATCATTCCTAACAAATAATGCCAGGAAGGTTGTGTTGAACTGACACTTCTAGATCATTTCACATTAATTCAGGGGTCATCCTTTGACCTACAGTGTTTCTTATCTTCCTCAATGACTGTATTTATACAGATGACACAACTAATTACTCCTGTCTTACTAGCAAGGCAAAAAAAATCTAATAAAACTGGCAGTGACTCTCAAAAAAGACCTCCAATCAGTGCTTAACTGGGCAATATAAATGTTAATGCCCACAAAACCAAACTGCTTTCATTTAACTACCACAGAGAAAGTTTTCTGTTGATGCTAATGTCCAGTAGAGCAATTCTTTGGGCCTTTTTGGCCTTACATTTTTCCACTGATATAAAGTGGAGCAATTATATTGAACAAATTGTGAGGTTTACTGCTAGGAAAGTTGGTTCATAGTGTTGTGCCAGGCAATTTTTATGCCAGAATCTATCTTGCACATTTCTAAATCTACCATTCATCCATGCATTGAACATTGCTGCCATATTTGGTCTGGTGCTTCTGCTATATATCTCAAGATTCTTGACAAAATTCAAACAAAGATCTGTAATGTAATTGATCCTGATCTGACATCCTGACTCTAGCTTCTTTCTGTCTTTTTATGGCAATTGTTTTGATCTGTTTCCCTTAGTACCTCAACTACATAAATTTAAGTGTGCTACAAGATTGGCAACTAGGCTTCACCATTTTACTGTTGAACTAGTTAATTACAACTATCAGTTCTATTATAATAGTTTCTTTTCTCACACTTCTTGTCACCTTCCAATTTCCTGCTTTTCTGCCACCTACAATCTTAAAAAATTTAAATGCAATGACAATCACCATCTTCTATCTTCCTGAATCCTGTTCTTTCATTGTACTTTCTCTTTACTAAAGTTTTCTCATTGTCTTTCACTCCCAGTAAGGCATTGCCTCCTAGTGGCATTATCACCTTGCTTGGGATAAAATGATTAAAAAAATAACAAACTGAAAACACATAAAGTGACTGATATGTTTTCAGTTTCCTTCCCAGAGCTGAACATTCTTGGAGAGCATGGCTGAGAACTTTCCTGTTTGGATCTTAAAAGAAGCCAATGTAGTAGAAGCCACTATTCAATCTACAATATCTGTAAACATATGTCTCATATGTAGGAGAGATTTCAGAGCCTGGATTAGCGTCATCAATCACCTGTGGGCTTAACAAAGCACCACCCAGAGCTGAACCTACGACTATGAAAGATGAATATCATTTACTTGGGATAAAAACAAATAAAATTAGTAAATTCTTCAATGAAGGTTGTCTTGCTCCTTTTAAGGAAACAACACTAACAATTTGTGCTTCAAATGAATGTAAGGTTGTCAAAGGGAAATTTTGACTGACAGTATTTGAAATCATATCCAAACCAGTTTTCAAACTGCATTACAGATTGTTATGTTAGAGAATGTCAACTGTATTGCCACCTGGAAATGAAAAGACCCAGTTTTTTGATTGTCAAGATAGAAAGACAAATAAACACAAAACCCCAAAAGAGAGACAAGTAGCTGTTTGATTTAAGAGAAAAAAATTCTTTGCTTTCTTATGTTGCATAACCACAATTGCCTGTCTAGGCAAGGACAAACTGCTGTTATAATATTTACAAGAAATTAAATATGTCCCTTTCGTCAATCACAAACCATCTTGTATCGGCCTCTTTTCAGCTTTTTATCTGCAATTAAATTGTATTTTAACACAAAGCATTCCATTAATAACAAAAAATTGTTGTCACTTTTCTACAACTTTTATTTAAATTGATTTTAAGTTTAGACATAACGTGATATTTTTTCAAGATGATCACTTAATGTGTAAATAGGGGATACAACTCTGCAAGGTTTTAGTATCTTTTTACTAATGTTCTAATATTAAGTATTTTCTTTATTCTTATACATTTTTAAGGGGGTTGTCTTCATCTTTAATGTTTTTAACAGAGTGCTTCAGTAAATATATTCCTTACCTATTGGGAAGTATATGTTGATTTCTGGTGGTCTTTAAAAGGCACTTAGTATTTCTTCTTCATAATCTCTTTAACAAAATTTTTTCCAATGAGCTAAGTATCAAGGTCTCATGCTCCCATGATATTTTGCTAGAATTGATGTCCTTGTTAAGAATTGATGAAAAAGAAAAAAAGTTAAAGACCAAAGGATACAACCTATGCCTGGCAAAAGTTAAAGAATTTATTGTCTGAAATGTGATATTGTCATAAAAAAATTAATCGATAGAAACATTATTTAAATTAATACATATTTAAAAATAACAGAAATACATGTAAAAAATTAATCGATAGAAACATTATTTAAATTAATACATATTTAAAAATAACAGAAATACATGTAAAAAATTAATCGATAGAAACATTATTTAAATTAATACATATTTAAAAATAACAGAAATACATGTAATAACAAATCAAAACTATACTAAAGATCACAACATTAACAAGATGCAATTAATATACAAAATTCTCCTCCAGGTATTTTATGTACTAAACAAATCAAAATACTATAGGCATGTCTTGAGGTACCAAATGCCCATAAAAGTGAATAATTAATTGTAAATTTAACTACACAATACTAAACCAAATTATAACCGGAATAAGTTATAACAATTTAACACTAAAATTTCACAATGATTAAGATACAAGAAAAATGATTATATTCAATTAACAAGGCTAATAGCAAATATTTTACAGAGGCAAGGAGTTATTTATTAAATTTAAAGTCTGGTGCCAAGAGTGCTTGGAATAATCTGTAGGAATGACTTCTCAATAGTTTTGGATTAACTAAACAAACTGATATACTATATTTCGCTTTCTACTGATGCAAAATTAGCTATGAATATGTACTCTTCTACTTGCCACTAGAATTTGATTTCTCTGAGTGTTGAAATTAGTTATAAGGTAAAAACACTGTTTGAGTACAATCCTGAGAAACAAAAGCTGTTGTCATGTTATGATTTTATGCCTCACTTGTATATGTCCTTTACTTTTGAGTCCAGATGATGAAGAGAAACATTAATCTCCCACTCATCTTGAAGCCTAACTTGGGATATTCAAGCCTAGCATCAATGAGCTCAATCTTATCCTTAAGAGGATCATATTTGTTCTTATGTACTTGATATTTGAGGAACACAGGATTTTGAATTTTTAACCAAGTAGATATTTACTGATAGGCAGATAGATGCTCTGAAAGAGTAGAATTAATAAAAGTTAAGAGAAAAAATTCAATACAGCAAAGAACATCTGTAAATTTCTTAAGTTCAATTATATTTTTCCGCCTTTCTATTACTTTGATAATTATAAGCAGCCATGTGTCTCATAGCCATTTCTCATTTATACAAAATCTGCTTAAGTTGCTCAAACATGAAAGATGCACTATGGTCTGAGTGGACATGCCAAAGATGAAAAACAAGGTGCAAAATGATATGTTGGGATACATCTACTCAGGTTTTGGTTGCTATCTAAGTGTCAGGGTTCCAAACATTTAACAACAACAACAACAATCCACCTTTTAAATGAAACATAGAAAAAGGTTATTTTCAGGAGGAAAAGTAGAAGCAGAATTTCAGTTGGAATAACATTAATATATTCTTTGCAGAAATATGCAATAGAAAATAAATGTTCAATTTTCCTTGCAGTCAAGTTTGTTTTATAAAGTAATTAAGTGTTCTTATTATGGTGTGAATGTGTGGATGAATTTACTTTATGATAGTCAGCCTAATTTGTTTGTGAGTTCATAGACAAAAGGCTTAGTAGGTGGTTGCTGGTTAATCCCTTCTATTGCGTGTGTAAGCAAGGCCTTAGTTGGTGTCTGCTGGCTATCTCCCTTCCATTGTGTGTGTGTGTGTGTGTGTGTGTGTGTGTGTGTGTGTGTGTGTGTGTGTGTGTAGTTCAAACTGGACTCCAAAATTGTTTTGAGTGCTGATAAGCAGTATGCTTCTATTTTTATATCTATAAGGGAGGTTAAAAAATAATTTCACATAGAGGTGTAAAATTTTCAATACAAAGTTTTCATTGGTTAGAAAATAATTTCACACTGACTCATGAAAATCTTTTTTCTTGAATTTACCAGAGTGTTGAAGAGAATTGTTATTGTTATTTTCTAAATGGTACAAAAATAATATATGGTAGGTCTACAACTACTTCTGCAAGTATTTTAGCAGTATTTACCCTTGTAATGATTTATCGAACAAATCTTCTGATGGTTGAAAAATATTTATAGGATTTAATTCCTATAGATATTTAATTTGAATCAATTGCATGAGATGAAAGGAAAAGACTTTAATCTGTTTAAGCCTTCCAAACATCTGAATAGGCTTTATAAGGGTTCCAAATTCAGGTTTATAAAATCATAGTTTATGATCTGAACAAGGCAGACAAACACTGTCCTCAATGGTATATGGCAAATTCTGCTCATACAAAGTCTACCACCCTTGTTACACAAGAGTAACATAACTCATTGTGTAGAATTTGCAGATTTTCTCTCTTTAGCACTGAGCACTGCATCCATGAAAATTCATCAGTAGCAGAATTCTTCTTCTCAAGCCAAAAATGATTGATATAAAACATGAAAACTCAATATGCTGTCTAGTAATCTTGCTCAAGGTTTCATGAAAGCAAAGATTTCTGGTTAGTGACAATCTGGAAGTGAATAAGGCTTCCACTTCATTAATGTCCTTCAATAATATCATAGGCCTCCTTTTCAAATGATAAAATGTCACTATTCATAGAGAGAAAAAACTTCAAAAGAAGACAATAAGACATGATTTAATAAAGCAACAATGGCATTATCCATGTGCATCAGCACCACAAGTGGAATCAAAAGGTCAATGGCAATAACTACTAAATTTCTAAAGTCATATTTTCTAACACTCTAATAGCAAAAGGCAATAAGAGAAGACTTCTAACATATGTCAAAGAGTGCATCTTATCTGAGAATGATGCAATCCACTGGGAATAATAGACAAATATACCTATAAAACATGAAAATGATTTTGAGGTACTAGGTACTAAGAGGGCCTTTTCTCAAACAAGCAATATGGCTTTCGTTTCTCCAGGTCAACTGCTGATGTACTGACGATAATTGCGGAAAGAGTCTATCATGCTCTAGATAAAAACAGTGAAGCCAGGGCTGTAGGTTTGGACATCATGAAAGCCTTTAATAGGGTTTAGCATACAGATCTTCTCCACAAGCTGAAAAGTTACAGTGTCTTCAAACAAATTTTTGAACTGATCTACTCTTTCCTATCATATTGTGAAATAAAAGTTATCTGGAATGGCCACTTGTCCTTTCATACTAATGACCTTCCCGATGACATCAGCTCTCAACTTTGCATCTACACTGATGACACAATCATTTACACTACCTTGATAGTAAGGCTGATCAATCAGAGAAGGTCAAAATGGCAGCCAATGTCCAAAACGGTTAACTGGGGAAAAGATAACTTGTTAATTTTAACGCCTCCAAAACTAAATTTCTCTCCATTAATCATTTGAGAGACTGATGCTAACCTCCTGGAAAGTGACTCGTTGCACCTTCTTGAGCTAACATTCTCAGCTGACATGAAGTGGAAAGACTCTATTGAATCCATTGCTAGGTCAACTGCTAAGAATGTCTGTTCACTGTGCCAGAATCTATCTTACATATCTATAAGTCTACAATTCACCCATGCTTAGAATATTGATGCCACATATGGTCCAGGGCCTCTGCTATTTACCAAGAGCTCCTTGATAAGATCCAAAGAAGAATCAGCAATATTATTGGTCCTGATCTGGTGGCTCAGCTTCAGTCACTTACTGGCTGCCATAAGGTTGCCTCTCTGTGCCTTTTCTATAAATACTGTCATGCTAATTGTTCAGATGAGGTTTTTGGTACCTAGACTTCATGAATTTAAGTGCAGTACTGGCAATGAGGTCAGCATAATTTTCCTTTTTGTCACATGTTATTTTCTGATTGAATGTTTGAAGAAATGATAGATTGCAAAATGCATTTGCATTAAATAGTTAACTGAAATGCATTATTTGTATTTCATATGCATTAAAGTAAGAGGTTTCATGAGTTTTTGCATTGCTTATCTAGACAAATAAACAAGTAATATTTATCAAATAACACTAGCTTCAAAAACAAAATCTCAAAAAAACTATAAATTATAAAAACAAAGAAAAACTTGTTCACTAATGGCAAAAAAGAGAAGAAAAGAACATTAGTATCTTTATGCTGACATTTTAGATTTCTGTGTCAAATACAGTCTTCTGGTTAAAACTGCCATCTTAAGTTATCTAAATTTACCACAAGTCTAGTTGTTTACCTCTATTATGTACAGACAGCATTTAACCATCAAACAATGTTTACTATTAAAAAATAAACATTGCCAGTTTAAGATAATGTTGCTTCAATTTCCAATCTATATCAAGTAATATCAATGTCTTAAAAAGTGTATGACTTAGACAATATTTCATAAATTTTTATTTGGGGCTGATTTCTTCAACTTTCTTTCTGGCTTCTTATTCAGATTAGCAATCAGAGTGAATAACAATGGCTGAATTATTAGAGAGAAAGTATCTTAATCTTTGATGACCATATTTTTTTTATCTAAATGATATGTTCCTTCAGGATTTAAGCAATTATGATCTGTCAAAGATTGCATGATTTTCTCATATATTCTTGGAAAAGATAGTGGAGTGGTTTACCATTTACTTTTCCATGATTCTGAATTCAGAGTTTTCCTTCTCTTACATAGACTGGCTGCAAACTAAGGGATTGAAATCTCAGTTTACACTGCCAACCATAGCTAGTAGTAGAAGAGAGATTTCATACCTTTTTAAGGGTATTTTTGTGAAAGTGAATGTATCAAACTAGGCCAGAATAGTAAAGAATTTTGATATGATATGGCAAGTCCTTGCAATCTATGAATTCACATATTTTTAATTCTTACAATTTTATTTAATGACAAAAAATTGATTGGCTAAAAGTTATTGTGATAAAAAGCATTAACAAAGAAACTAATCAATATTAAAATATATTCAAGATAATGAAAACATTTTATCTCAGAATCTCCAAACTGCTAGAAAGTTTGTGATTAATTTATAAATATTATTAGGCATGTACCAAGACTTTCAACAATTTTCATTAAATTAGTTAATAATAGCTAGTATATATATATTTATTAATCATAAAATTAATTTCTTTGAATTACTATGATGTTATACCAAATTTTTAGGAGTGGTCTGTGGTGATGTCAGAATATACTTTGCACTCACTGCGATGTTAGAGAAGCCAGGTGCATTGATGGGTTGAACTGAGAGATGACCTCCTGGTCACCAAGTGCAGATCTGTGCCTCAGTGGCTGACCCTGACAAGTGAACACATGATCAACCTAGATGTACCTAAAATGTATACATG
Organism: Acanthosepion pharaonis; assembly: GCA_903632075.3. Taxonomy (NCBI): domain Eukaryota; kingdom Metazoa; phylum Mollusca; class Cephalopoda; order Sepiida; family Sepiidae; genus Acanthosepion; species Acanthosepion pharaonis. Next base: position 203,567 of record CAHIKZ030002006.1, on the reverse strand, counting down.
TAGGAAAAAACAACATGACAAATATATAAACACCTACCTTCCATCCATGTGAGAATGTAGGGTCTATGTTCAGAGAAGGCCCCAAAGCTAAACATCCACTGGTCGAAGGTGATTAACAAAATGATATATAGTAATGTTACATATAAGAACCACAGTTTTGTGACACAGCAATCATATATGGATGCTTTCAAATTACATCTTGATAAAGTAACTCTAGCTTCAACATAATAAATTTTTGGACACAACAAACATCTTTGAATTTTTGACCAGATAAGGAATGTTGCATCAAAAATCTGATATCTGACTTGTGAATATTCAGTGAGAGGAAGAATTTACAATTTCATTACGCTTTTTTTTTTGAGAAACATTGTCATTCAGTATTATGACTTTCTAGCTTTCTTGTCCTGTAAATGGATTTTTTTCTTCCATGTTCAAATACTGAAAAGCAAAGTTGGAAAAGTTTCACTAAACTTTTGTAAATTGTAATGCATTACACTTTTTATATCCCACCAAGTACAGAGCAATTATTTTTTTTTCAAAAAAAAATGGGGTTTTGTTGCTGATGTTGCAAGTTATCCTCAATCCACCCATGATTTTTAATACTTTGCTTTATCATAGTGAACCCACTTTTCATTTCTAGTGTTAATATTTCACAAAAATCTTTTTTTATGCCTGTCAAAAAGTGAACTGTATGTGATGTCAAATGATTTGCTCTGAAAATTTATGAGGAATCATTTTCCAACATTTGAATCTTCCTTTGAAAATGTCTTACAACTGTTGAGTGTTGTAGGCAGAGCGACTGAGGCCCACTAGTGGTTCATATGGCTGCCTACCTGCTTCCTCTGCTTGCCACCCCCCCTGTAACTGATGGTTGACTGTTGCAGGCAGAGCGACTGAGGCCCACTAGTGGTTCATATAGCTGCCTACCTTCTACCTCTGCTTGCCACCCCCCCTTCAACTGATGGTTGAGTGTTGTAGGCAGAGCGACTGAGGCCCACTAGTGGTTCATATACTGCCTACCTGCATCATCTGCTTGCCTCCCCCCTGCAACTGATGGTTGAGTGTGGTAAGCAGAGCAACTGAGGCCCACTAGTGGTTCATATAGCTGCCTACCTGCTTCCTCTGCTTTCCACCCCCACTGCAACTGATGGTTGAGTGTTGTAGGCAGAAACGACTGAGGCCCACTAGTGGTTCATATAGCTGCCTACCTGCTTCCTCTGCTTGCCACCCCCCGTGTATCTGATGGTTGAGTGTTGTAGGCAGAGCGACTGAGGCCCACTAGTGGTTCATATAGCTGCCTACCTGCTTCCTCTGCTTGCCACCCCCCGTGTATCTGATGGTTGAGTGTTGTAGGCAGAGCGACTGAGGCCCACTAGTGGTTCATATAGATGCCTGCCTGCATCCTCTGCTTGCTTTCCCCCTGTAACTGATGGTTGAGTGTTGTAGGCAGAGTGACTGAGGCCCACTAGTCGTTTTTATAGCTGCCTACCTGCTTGCCTCCCCCGTGATACTGATGGTTGATTGTTGTAGGCATAGAGACTGAGGCCCACTAATGGTTTTTATAGCTGCCTCCCTGCTTACTCTGCTTGCCTCCCCACTGCAACTGATGGTTGTGTGTTGTAGGCAGTGACTGAGGCCCACCAGTGGTTTTATAGCTGCCTACCTGCTTGCCTCCCCTTGTAACTGATGGTTGAGTGTTGTAGGCAGAGCGACTGAGGCCCACTAGTGGTTTTATAGCTGCTTACCTGCTTACACTGCTTGCCACCCCACTGCAACTGAGGGTAGAGTGTTGTAGGCAGAGCGACTGAGGCTTACTAGTGGATTTTATAGTTGCCTACGTGCTTGCTTTCCCCCTGTAACTGATGGTTGAGTGCTGTAGGCAGAGCGACTGAGGCCGACTAGTGATTTTTATAGCTGCCTACCTGCTTCCTCTGCTTGCCACCCCACTGTAACTGATGGTTGAGTGTTGTAGGCAGAGCGACTGAGGCCCACTAGTGGTTCATATAGCTGCCTACCTGCATCCTCTGCTTGCCACCCCCCTGCAACTGATGGTTGAGTGTTGTAGGCAGAGCGACTGAGGCCCACTAGTGGTTCATATAGCTGCCTACCTGTATCCTCTGCTTGATTTCCCCCTGTAACTGATGGTTGAGTGTTGTAGGCAGAGCGACTGAGGCCCAATAGTGGTTCATATAGCTGCATACCTGCATCCTCTGCTTGCTTTCCACCTGCAACTGATGGTTGAGTGTTGTAGGCAGAGCAACTGAGGCCCACTAGTGGTTCATATAGTTGCCTACCTGCTTCCTCTGCTTGCCTCCCCTATGCAACTGATGGTTGAGTGTTGTACGCAGAGCGACTGAGGCCCACCAGTGGGTTTTAATAGTATTCAAAATATAGTGTGCTGTGAAATATTGCCCACACATAAAAAACTGTCCTGAAAATTGGCACCAAATTCATCACACAAATTTTTTACAGGGAAAAAATACCAATATCTCTTTTAATACTAGCAGAAAGGCATACAAACTGCATTTTTAAAAATGAACATGTGTTTCTATTTGTGATATGGCACTCAGATCACAAAATATAAATTAAATGTTAATATAAATAATTCCCACAAAAATATTTTTTGTGCTTTTTAAATTTTGATATGATCAATTTAATATATGTTATAGAAAAAGCAACAAATTGTACAAATTGAAAGTTTCTTCTCAGGAAAGTTAAAAAAAAATGCTTTAGGTACAAGGGTGCCGATCATAGAGCAAGAGTTAGAATGTTTCTCTTGCACCTGAGTTTCTCGAAGACAGATGCCTTAGAAGATACATATTTCAGTTCATTCTTTAGAGACTCCTTGTAGAACACAGGCCTCAACTACACTATGTCATGATTAAGAACTGCAGAAAAATGTGTAATCCATTTTATTTAGTAAGTTTCACACAAAGCCAAATCAGTGGAAATGCAGTAATGAAGATTATCTTGTGCTGATATTTCAAGTGGGGAGAACTTGCCTGCTTTCCTTTGTTATAAATGCATACATAGAGAGCTGACCCAACTCCTGACATCAGTTGTTATAAATGGGTGTATTGTTTCATTAGAGAAGAAATGAAATAAAATACTTCCAATGTGGCAAAAAGAAAATAAGTCAAGAATTGTTAAAATAAAATTCATAGTACTGCCAATATAGAGAATCACAGAAGAATGTCTCTTTGTGGGCAGGGAAGTGATCTGGAGTATGGTCGAGTCGGGAGGGCTTTGTATTAAAGCTTATGTCAGCGCAGTTGACTGGGACCACTAGTGGTTCATATAGCTGCCTACCTGCTTCCTCTGCTTGCCACCCCCATGCAACTGATGGTTGAGCGTTGTAGGCAGAGCAACTGTGGCCCACTAGTGGTTCATACAGCTGCCTACCTGCTTCCTCTGCTTGCCACCCCCCTGCAACTGATGGTTGAGTGTTGTAGGCAGAGCGACTGAGGCCCACTAGTGGATCATAGAGCTGCCTACCTGCTTACTCTGCTTGCCACCCCCCTGCAACTGATGGTTGAGTGTTGTAGGCAGAGCGACTGAGGCCCACTAGTGGTTCATGGCTGCCTACCTGCTTCCTCTGCTTGCCACCCCCCTGTAACTGATGGTTGACTGTTGCAGGCAGAGCGACTGAGGCCCACTAGTGGTTCATATAGCTGCCTACCTTCTACCTCTGCTTGCCACCCCCCCTGCAACTGATGGTTGAGTGTTGTAGGCAGAGCGACTGAGGCCCACTAGTGGTTCATATACTGCCTACCTGCATCATCTGCTTGCCTCCCCCCTGCAACTGATGGTTGAGTGTGGTAAGCAGAGCAACTGAGGCCCACTAGTGGTTCATATAGCTGCCTACCTGCTTCCTCTGCTTGCCACCCCACTGCAACTGATGGTTGAGTGTTGTAGGCAGAGCGACTGAGGCCCACTAGTGGTTCATATAGCTGCCTACCTGCTTCCTCTGCTTGCCACCCCCCGTGTATCTGATGGTGGAGTGTTGTAGGCAGAGCGACTGAGGCCCACTAGTGGTTCATATAGATGCCTGCCTGCATCCTCTGCTTGCTTTCCCCCTGTAACTGATGGTTGAGTGTTGTAGGCAGCAGAGTGACTGAGGCCCACTAGTCGTTTTTTATAGCTGCCTACCTGCTTGCCTCCCCCGTGATACTGATGGTTGATTGTTGTAGGCATAGAGACTGAGGCCCACTAATGGTTTTTTTATAGCTGCCTCCCTGCTTACTCTGCTTGCCTCCCCTGCAACTGATGGTTGTGTGTTGTAGGCAGTGACTGAGGCCCACCAGTGGTTTTATAGCTGCCTACCTGCTTGCCTCCCCCTTGTAACTGATGGTTGAGTGTTGTAGGCAGAGCGACTGAGGCCCACTAGTGGTTTTTATAGCTGCTTACCTGCTTACACTGCTTGCCACCCCACTGCAACTGAGGGTAGAGTGTTGTAGGCAGAGCGACTGAGGCTTACTAGTGGATTTTATAGTTGCCTACGTGCTTGCTTTCCCCCTGTAACTGATGGTTGAGTGCTGTAGGCAGAGCGACTGAGGCCGACTAGTGATTTTTATAGCTGCCTACCTGCTTCCTCTGCTTGCCACCCCACTGTAACTGATGGTTGAGTGTTGTAGGCAGAGCGACTGAGGCCCACTAGTGGTTCATATAGCTGCCTACCTGTATCCTCTGCTTGATTTCCCCTGTAACTGATGGTTGAGTGTTGTAGGCAGAGCGACTGAGGCCCAATAGTGGTTCATATAGCTGCATACCTGCATCCTCTGCTTGCTTTCCACCTGCAACTGATGGTTGAGTGTTGTAGGCAGAGCAACTGAGGCCCACTAGTGGTTCATATAGCTGCCTACCTGCTTCCTCTGCTTGCCTCCCCCCCTGTAACTGATGGTTGACTGTTGCAGGCAGAGCGACTGAGGCCCACTAGTGGTTCATATAGCTGCCTACCTTCTACCTCTGCTTGCCACCCCCCCTGCAACTGATGGTTGAGTGTTGTAGGCAGATCGACTGAGGCCCACTTGTGGTTCATATACTGCCTACCTGCATCATCTGCTTGCCTCCCCCCTGCAACTGATGGTTGAGTGTGGTAAGCAGAGCAACTGAGGCCCACTAGTGGTTCATATAGCTGCCTACCTGCTTCCTCTGCTTGCCACCCCACTGCAACTGATGGTTGAGTGTTGTAGGCAGAGCGACTGAGGCCCACTAGTGGTTCATATAGTTGCCTACCTGCTTCCTCTGCTTGCCTCACCCCTGCAGCTGATTGTTCAGTGTTGCAGGCAGAGCGACGAAGGCCCACTAGTTGTTTTTATAGCTGCCTACCTGCTTCCTCTGCTTGCCTCCCCTATGCAACTGATGGTTGAGTGTTGTACGCAGAGCAACTGAGGCCCACCAGTGGTTTTTATAGCTGCCTACCTGCTTGCCTCCCCTCTGCTCCTGATGGTTGAGTGTTGTAGGCAGAGAGACTGAGGCCCACTAGTGGTTTTTATAGCTGCCTACATGCTTACTCTGCTTGCCTCCCACCTGTAACTGATGGTTGAGTGTTGTAGGCAGAGCGACTGAGGCCCACCAGTGGTTTTATAGCTGCCTACCTGCTTGCCTCCCCCTTGTAACTGATGGTTGAGTGTTGTAGGCAGAGCGACTGAGGCCCACTAGTGGTTTTTATAGCTGCTTACCTGCTTACACTGCTTGCCACCCCACTGCAACTGAGGGTAGAGTGTTGTAGGCAGAGCGACTGAGGCTTACTAGTGGATTTTATAGTTACCTACGTGCTTGCTTTCCCCCTGTAACTGATGGTTGAGTGCTGTAGGCAGAGCGACTGAGGCCGACTAGTGATTTTTATAGCTGCCTACCTGCTTCCTCTGCTTGCCACCCCACTGTAACTGATGGTTGAGTGTTGTAGGCAGAGCGACTGAGGCCCACTAGTGGTTCATATAGCTGCCTACCTGTATCCTCTGCTTGATTTCCCCCTGTAACTGATGGTTGAGTGTTGTAGGCAGAGCGACTGAGGCCCAATAGTTGTTCATATAGCTGCATACCTGCATCCTCTGCTTGCTTTCCACCTGCAACTGATGGTTGAGTGTTGTAGGCAGAGCAACTGAGGCCCACTAGTGGTTCATATAGCTGCCTACCTGCTTCCTCTGCTTGCCTCCCATATGCAACTGATGGTTGAGTGTTGTACGCAGAGCGACTGAGGCCCACCAGTGGGTTTTATAGCTGCCTACCTGCTTCCTCTGCTTGCCACCCCCCTGCAACTGATGGTTGAGCGTTGTAGGCAGAGCAACTGAGGCCCACTAGTGGTTCATATAGCTGCCTACCTGCTTCCTCTGCTTGCCACCCCCATGCAACTGATGGTTGAGCGTTGTAGGCAGAGCAACTGTGGCCCACTAGTGGTTCATATAGCTGCCTACCTGCTTCCTCTGCTTGCCCCCCCCCCGTAACTGATGGTTGAGTGTTGTAGGCAGAGCAACTGAGGCCCACTAGTGGATCATAGAGCTGCCTACCTGCTTACTCTGCTTGCCACCCCCCTGCAACTGATGGTTGAGTGTTGTAGGCAGAGCGACTGAGGCCCACTAGTGGTTCATATGGCTGCCTACCTGCTTCCTCTGCTTGCCACCCCCCCTGTAACTGATGGTTGACTGTTGCAGGCAGAGTGACTGAGGCCCACTAGTGGTTCATATAGCTGCCTACCTTCTACCTCTGCTTGCCACCCCCCCTGCAACTGATGGTTGAGTGTTGTAGGCAGAGCGACTGAGGCCCACTAGTGGTTCATATACTGCCTACCTGCATCATCTGCTTGCCTCCCCCTGCAACTGATGGTTGAGTGTGGTAAGCAGAGCAACTGAGGCCCACTAGTGGTTCATATAGCTGCCTACCTGCTTCCTCTGCTTGCCACCCCACTGCAACTGATGGTTGAGTGTTGTAGGCAGAGCGACTGAGGCCCACTAGTGGTTCATATAGCTGCCTACCTGCTTCCTCTGCTTGCCACCCCCGTGTATCTGATGGTTGAGTGTTGTAGGCAGAGCGACTGAGGCCCACTAGTGGTTCATATAGATGCCTGCCTGCATCCTCTGCTTGCTTTCCCCCTGTAACTGATGGTTGAGTGTTGTAGGCAGAGTGACTGAGGCCCACTAGTCGTTTTTATAGCTGCCTACCTGCTTGCCTCCCCCGTGATACTGATGGTTGATTGTTGTGGGCAGAGACTGAGGCCCACTAATGGTTTTATAGCTGCCTCCTGCTTACTCTGCTTGCCTCCCCACTGCAACTGATGGTTGTGTGTTGTAGGCAGTGACTGAGGCCCACCAGTGGTTTTATAGCTGCCTACCTGCTTGCCTCCCCCTTGTAACTGATTGTTGAGTGTTGTAGGCAGAGCAACTGAAGCCCTCTAGTGGTTCATATACTTGCCTACCTGCTTCCTCTGCTTGCCTTCCCCCTGTAACTGATGGTCGAGTGTTGTAGACAGAGCGACTGAGGCCCACTAGTGGTTTTTATAGCTGCTTGCCTCTCCCCTGTAACTGATGGTTGAGTGTTGTAGGCAGAGCGACTGAGGCCCACTAGTGGTTTATATAGCTGCTTGCCTCCCCCTGCAACTGATGGTTGAGTGTTGTAGGCAGAGCGACTGAGGCCCAATAGTGATTTTTATAGCTGCTTGCTTCCCCCTTGAAACTGATGGTTGAGTGTTGTAGGCAGTGCGACTGAGGCCCACTAGTGGTTTTTATAGCTGCCTACCTGCTTGCCTCCCCCCCTGCAACTGATGGTTGAGAGTTGTAGGCAGAGCAACTGAGGCCCACTAGAGATTTTTATAGTTGCCTACCTGCTTGCCTCCCCCCTGCAACTGATGGTTGAGTGTTGTAGGCAGAGTGACTGAGGCCCACTAGAGATTTTTATAGCTGCCTACCTGCTTGCCTCCCCCCTGCAACTGATGGTTGAGTCTTGTAGGCAGAGCGACTGAGGCCCACTAGTGGTTCATATAGGTGCCTAACTGCTTCCTCTGCTTGCCTCCCCCTGCAACTGATGGTTGAGTGTTGTAGGCAGAGCGACTGAGGCCCACTAGTGGTTCATATAGCTGCCTACCTGCTTACTCTGCTTGCCTTACCCTGTAACTGATGGTTGAGTGTTGTAGGCAGAGCGACTGAGGCCCACTAGTGGTTCATATAGTTGCCTACCTGCTTCCTCTGCTTGCCTCACCCCTGCAGCTGATTGTTCAGTGTTGCAGGCAGAGCAACTGAGGCCCACCAGTGGTTTTTATAGCTGCCTACCTGCTTGCCTCCCCTCTGCTCCTGATGGTTGAGTGTTGTAGGCAGAGAGACTGAGGCCCACTAGTGGTTTTTATAGCTGCCTACATGCTTACTCTGCTTGCCTCCCACCTGTAACTGATGGTTGAGTGTTGTAGGCAGAGCGACTGAGGCCCACTAGTGGTTCATATAGCTGCCTACCTGCATCCTCTGCTTGCCAACCCCCTTCAACTGATGGTTGAGTGTTGTAGGCAGAGCGACTGAGGCCCACTAGTGGTTCATATAGCTGCCTACCTGTATCCTCTGCTTGATTTCCCCCTGTAACTGATGGTTGCGTGTTGTAGGCAGAGCGACTGAGGCCCAATAGTGGTTCATATAGCTGCCTACCTGCATCCTCTGCTTGCTTTCCCCCTGCAACTGATGGTTGAGTGTTGTAGGCAGAGCAACTGAGGCCCACTAGTGGTTCATATAGCTGCCTACCTGCTTCCTCTGCTTGCCTCCCCTATGCAACTGATGGTTGAGTGTTGTACGCAGAGTGACTGAGGCCCACTAGTGGGTTTTATAGCTGCCTACCTGCTTCCTCTGCTTGCCACCCGCCTGCAACTGATGGTTGAGCGTTGTATGCAGAGCAACTGAGGCCCACTGGTGGTTCATATAGCTGCCTACCTGCTTCCTCTGCTTGCCACCCCCCCTGTAACTGATGGTTGAGTGTTGTAGGCAGAGCAACTGAGGCCCACTAGTGGTTCTTATAGCTGCCTACCTGCTTACTCTGCTTGCCACCCCCCTGCAACTGATGGTTGAGTGTTGTAGGCAGAGCGACTGAGGCCCACTAGTGGTTCATATAGCTGCCTACCTGCATCATCTGCTTGCCTCCCCCCTGCAACTGATGGTTGAGTGTTGTAGGCAGAGCGACTGAGGCCCACTAGTGGTTCATATAGCTGCCTACCTGCTTCCTCTGCTTGCCACCCCCGTGTATCTGATGGTTGAGTGTTGTAGGCAGAGCGACTGAGGCCCACTAGTGGTTCATATAGATGCCTGCCTGCACCTCTGCTTGCTTTCCCCTGTAACTGATGGTTGAGTGTTGTAGGCAGAGTGACTGAGGCCCACTAGTCGTTTTTATAGCTGCCTACCTGCTTGCCTCCCCCGTGATACTGATGGTTGATTGTTGTAGGCAGAGAGACTGAGGCCCACTAATGGTTTTTATAGCTGCCTCCCTGCTTACTCTGCTTGCCTCCCCACTGCAACTGATGGTTATGTGTTGTAGGCAGTGACTGAGGCCCACCAGTGGTTTTATAGCTGCCTACCTGCTTGCCTCCCCTTTGTAACTGATTGTTGAGTGTTGTAGGCAGAGCAACTGAAGCCCACTAGTGGTTCATATACTTGCCTACCTGCTTCCTCTGCTTTCCTTCCCCCTGTAACTGATGGTCGAGTGTTGTAGGCAGAGCGATTGAGGCCCACTAGTGGTTTTTATAGCTGCTTGCCTCTCCCCTGCAACTGATGGTTGAGTGTTGTAGGCAGAGCGACTGAGGCCCACTAGTGATTTTTTTTATAGCTGCCTACCTGTTTGCCTTCCCCCTGCAACTGATGGTTGAGTGGTGTAGGCAGAGCGACTGAGGCCCACTAGTGGTTTTTATAGCTGCTTGCTTCCCCCTGCAACTGATGTTTGAGTGTTGTGTGCAGAGCGACTGAGGCCCACTAGTGCTTTTTTTATAGCTGCCTACCTGCTTGCCTCCCCCCTGCAACTGATGGTTGAGTGTTGTAGGCAGAGCGACTGAGGCCCACTAGTGGTTTATATAGCTGCCTCCCCCCTGCAACTGATGGTTGAGTGTTGTAGGCAGAGCGACTGAGGCCCACTAGTGATTTTTATAGCTGCTTGCTTCCCCCTTGAAACTGATGGTTGAGTGTTGTAGGCAGAGTGACTGAGGCCCACTAGTGGTTTTTATAGCTGCCTACCTGCTTGCCTCCCCCTGCAACTGATGGTTGAGTGTTGTAGGCAGAGCGACTGAGGCCCACTAGAGATTTTTATAGCTGCCTACCTGCTTGCCTCCCCCTGCAACTGATGGTTGAGTGTTGTAGGCAGAGCGACTGAGGCCGACTAGTGATTTTTATAGCTGCCTACCTGCTTACTCTGCTTGCCTCCCCCTGCAACTGATGGTTGAGTCTTGTAGGCAGAGCAACTGAGGTCCACTAGTGGTTTTATATAGCTGCTACCTGCTTGCCTCCCCCCCTGCAACTGATGGTTGAGTATTGTAGGCAGAGCGACTGAGGCCCACTAGTGGTTTTTATAGCTGCTTGCCTCCCCCTGCAACTGATGGTTGAGTGTTGTAGGCAGAGCGACTGAGGCCCACTAGTGATTTTTATAGCTGCTTGCTTCCCCCCTGAAACTGATGGTTGAGTGTTGTAGGCAGAGTGACTGAGGCCCACTAGTCGTTTTTATAGCTGCCTACCTGCTTGCCTCCCCCGTGATTCTGATGGTTGATTGTTGTAGGCAGAGAGACTGAGGCCCACTAATGGTTTTTATAGCTGCCTCCCTGCTTACTCTGCTTGCCTCCCCACTGCAACTGATGGTTGTGTGTTGTAGGCAGTGACTGAGGCCCACCAGTGGTTTTATAGCTGCCTACCTGCTTGCCTCCCCCTTGTAACTGATGGTTGAGTGTTGTAGGCAGAGCGACTGAGGCCCACTAGTGGTTTTTATAGCTGCTTACCTGCTTACACTGCTTGCCACCCCACTGCAACTGAGGGTAGAGTGTTGTAGGCAGAGCGACTGAGGCTTACTAGTGGATTTTATAGTTGCCTACGTGCTTGCTTTCCCCCTGTAACTGATGGTTGAGTGCTGTAGGCAGAGCGACTGAGGCCGACGTGATTTTTATAGCTGCCTACCTGCTTCCTCTGCTTGCCACCCCACTGTAACTGATGGTTGAGTGTTGTAGGCAGAGCGACTGAGGCCCACTAGTGGTTCATATAGCTGCCTACCTGCATCCTCTGCTTGCCACCCCCCTGCAACTGATGGTTGAGTGTTGTAGGCAGAGCGACTGAAGCCCACTAGTGGTTCATATACTTGCCTACCTGCTTCCTCTGCTTTCCTTCCCCCTGTAACTGATGGTCGAGTGTTGTAGGCAGAGCGATTGAGGCCCACTAGTGGTTTTTATAGCTGCTTGCCTCTCCCCTGCAACTGATGGTTGAGTGTTGTAGGCAGAGCGACTGAGGCCCACTAGTGATTTTTATAGCTGCCTACCTGTTTGCCTTCCCCCTGCAACTGATGGTTGAGTGGTGTAGGCAGAGCAACTGAGGCCCACTAGTGGTTTTATAGCTGCTTGCTTCCCCCTGCAACTGATGTTTGAGTGTTGTGTGCAGAGCGACTGAGGCCCACTAGTGCTTTTTTATAGCTGCCTACCTGCTTGCCTCCCCCTGCAACTGATGGTTGAGTGTTGTAGGCAGAGCGACTGAGGCCCACTAGTGGTTTATATAGCTGCTTGCCTCCCCCTGCAACTGATGGTTGAGTGTTGTAGGCAGCGACTGAGGCCCACTAGTGATTTTTATAGCTGCTTGCTTCCCCCTTGAAACTGATGGTTGAGTGTTGTAGGCAGAGTGACTGAGGCCCACTAGTGGTTTTTATAGCTGCCTACCTGCTTGCCTCCCCCCTGCAACTGATGGTTGAGTGTTGTAGGCAGAGCGACTGAGGCCCACTAGAGATTTTTATAGCTGCCTACCTGCTTGCCTCCCCCCTGCAACTGATGGTTGAGTGTTGTAGGCAGAGCGACTGAGGCCGACTAGTGATTTTTATAGCTGCCTACCTGCTTACTCTGCTTGCCTCCCCCTGCAACTGATGGTTGAGTCTTGTAGGCAGAGCAACTGAGGTCCACTAGTGGTTTTTATAGCTGCTTACCTGCTTGCCCCCCTGCAACTGATGGTTGAGTATTGTAGGCAGAGCGACTGAGGCCCACTAGTGGTTTTTATAGCTGCTTGCCTCCCCTGCAACTGATGGTTGAGTGTTGTAGGCAGAGCGACTGAGGCCCACTAGTGATTTTTATAGCTGCTTGCTTCCCCCTGAAACTGATGGTTGAGTGTTGTAGGCAGAGCGATTGAGGCCCACTAGTGATTTTTTTAGCTGGCTCCTGCTTGCCTCCCCTTCAACTGATGGTTGAGTGTTGTAGGCAGAGCGACTGAGGCCCACTAGTGATTTTTATAGCTGCCTACCTGCTTGCCTCCCCCCTGCAACTGATGGTTGAGTGTTGTATGCAGAGCGACTGAGGCACACTAGTCGTTTTTTATAGCTGCATGCTTCCCCCTGCAACTGATGGTTGAGTGTTGTAGGCAGAGCGACTGAGGCCCACTAGTGATAGCTGCTTTTTATAGCTGTCTACCTGCTTGGCTCCACCCTGCAACTGATGGTTGAGTGTTGTAGGCAGAGCGACTGAGGCCCACTAGTGGTTTTTTATAGCTGCTTGCCTCCCCCTGCAACTCATGGTTGAGTGTTGTAGGCAGAGCGACTGAGGCCCACTTGTGATTTTTTATAGCTGCCTACCTGCTTGCCTCCCCCCTGCAACTCATGGTTGAGTGTTGTAGGCAGAGCGACTGAGGCCTACTAGTGGTTTTATAGCTGCTTGCCTCCCCCTGCAACTGATGGTTGAGTGTTGTAGGCAGAGCGACTGAGGCCCACTAGTGATTTTTATAGCAGCTTTCTTCCCCCCTGAAACTGATGGTTGAGTGTTGTAGGCAGAGCTACTGAGGCCCATTAGTGATTTTTATAGCTGCCTACCTGCTTGCCTCCCCCAGCAACTGATGGTTGAGTGTTGTAGGCAGAGCGATTGAGGCCCACTAATGATTTTTATAACTGGCTCCCTGCTTGCCTCCCCCCTTCAACTGATGGTTGAGTGTTGTAGGCAGAGCGATTGAGGCCCACTCGTGATTTTTATAGCTGGCTCCCTGCTTGCCTCCCCCCTTCAACTGATTGTTGAGTGTTGTAGGCAGAGCGACTGAGGCCCACTAGTGGTTTTTATAGCTGCCTACCTGCTTGCCTCCCCCCTGCAACTGATGGTTGAGTGTTGTAGGCAGAGCGACTGAGGCCGACTAGTGATTTTTATAGCTGCCTACCTGCTTACCCTGCTTGCCTCCCCCCTGCAACTGATGGTTGAGTCTTGTAGGCAGAGCAACTGAGGTCCACTAGTGGTTTTTATAGCTGCTTACCTGCTTGCCTCCCCCCTGCAACTGATGGTTGAGTATTGTAGGCAGAGCGACTGAGGCCCACTAGTGGTTTTTATAGCTGCTTGCCTCCCCCTGCAACTGATGGTTGAGTGTTGTAGGCAGAGCGACTGAGGCCCACTAGTGATTTTTATAGCTGCTTGCTTCCCCCCTAAAAACTGATGGTTGAGTGTTGTAGGCAGAGTGACTGAGGCCCACTAGTCGTTTTTATAGCTGCCTACCTGCTTGCCTCCCCCCCTGTGATACTGATGGTTGATTGTTGTAGGCAGAGAGACTGAGGCCCACTAATGGTTTTTATAGCTGCCTCCTGCTTACTCTGCTTGCCTCCCCACTGCAACTGATGGTTGTGTGTTGTAGGCAGTGACTGAGGCCCACCAGTGGTTTTATAGCTGCCTACCTGCTTGCCCCCCCTTTGTAACTGATGGTTGAGTGTTGTAGGCAGAGTGACTGAGGCCCACTAGTGGTTTTTATAGCTGCTTACCTGCTTACACTGCTTGCCACCCCACTGCAACTGAGGGTAGAGTGTTGTAGGCAGAGCGACTGAGGCTTACTAGTGGATTTTATAGTTGCCTACGTGCTTGCTTTCCCCCTGTAACTGATGGTTGAGTGCTGTAGGCAGAGCGACTGAGGCCGACTAGTGATTTTTATAGCTGCCTACCTGCTTCCTCTGCTTGCCACCCCACTGTAACTGATGGTTGAGTGTTGTAGGCAGAGCGACTGAAGCCCACTAGTGGTTTTTATAGCTGCTTGCCTCTCCCCTGCAACTGATGGTTGAGTGTTGTAGGCAGAGCGACTGAGGCCCACTAGTGATTTTTATAGCTGCCTACCTGTTTGCCTTCCCCCTGCAACTGATGGTTGAGTGGTGTAGGCAGAGCGACTGAGGCCCACTAGTGGTTTTTATAGCTGCTTGCTTCCCCCCTGCAACTGATGTTTGAGTGTTGTGTGCAGAGCGACTGAGGCCCACTAGTGCTTTTTATAGCTGCCTACCTGCTTGCCTCCCCCCTGCAACTGATGGTTGAGTGTTGTAGGCAGAGCGACTGAGGCCCACTAGTGGTTTATATAGCTGCTTGCCTCCCCCTGCAACTGATGGTTGAGTGTTGTAGGCAGAGCGACTGAGGCCCACTAGTGATTTTTATAGCTGCTTGCTTCCCCCTTGAAACTGATGGTTGAGTGTTGTAGGCAGAGTGACTGAGGCCCACTAGTGGTTTTTATAGCTGCCTACCTGCTTGCCTCCCCCCTGCAACTGATGGTTGAGTGTTGTAGGCAGAGCGACTGAGGCCCACTAGAGATTTTTATAGCTGCCTACCTGCTTGCCTCCCCCCTGCAACTGATGGTTGAGTGTTGTAGGCAGAGCGACTGAGGCCGACTAGTGATTTTTATAGCTGCCTACCTGCTTACTCTGCTTGCATCCCCCCTGCAACTGATGGTTGAGTCTTGTAGGCAGAGCAACTGAGGTCCACTAGTGGTTTTTATAGCTGCTTACCTGCTTGCCTCCCCCCTGCAACTGATGGTTGAGTATTGTAGGCAGAGCGACTGAGGCCCACTAGTGGTTTTTATAGCTGCTTGCCTCCCCCTGCAACTGATGGTTGAGTGTTGTAGGCAGAGCGACTGAGGCCCACTAGTGATTTTTATAGCTGCTTGCTTCCCCCCTGAAACTGATGGTTGAGTGTTGTAGGCAGAGCGATTGAGGCCCACTAGTGATTTTTATAGCTGGCTCCCGGCTTG
The DNA here is from genome assembly GCA_903632075.3 of Acanthosepion pharaonis. Taxonomy (NCBI): domain Eukaryota; kingdom Metazoa; phylum Mollusca; class Cephalopoda; order Sepiida; family Sepiidae; genus Acanthosepion; species Acanthosepion pharaonis. The sequence goes on along the minus strand of CAHIKZ030002006.1, from coordinate 188,400 downwards.
CCTCCCCCTTCAACTGATGGTTGAGTGTTGTAGGCAGAGCGACTGAGGCCCACTAGTGATTTTTATAGCTGCCTACCTGCTTGCCTCCCCCCTGCAACTGATGGTTGAGTGTTGTATGCAGAGCGACTGAGGCACACTAGTCGTTTTTATAGCTGCATGCTTCCCCCCTGCAACTGATGGTTGAGTGTTGTGTGCAGAGCGACTGAGGCCCACTAGTGCTTTTTATAGCTGCCTACCTGCTTGCCTCCCCCCTGCAACTGATGGTTGAGTGTTGTAGGCAGAGCGACTGAGGCCCACTAGTGGTTTATATAGCTGCTTGCCTCCCCCTGCAACTGATGGTTGAGTGTTGTAGGCAGAGCGACTGAGGCCCACTAGTGATTTTTATAGCTGCTTGCTTCCCCCTTGAAACTGATGGTTGAGTGTTGTAGGCAGATGGTTGAGTATTGTAGGCAGAGCGATAGTGACTGAGGCCCACTAGTGGTTTTTATAGCTGCCTACCTGCTTGCCTCCCCCCTGCAACTGATGGTTGAGTGTTGTAGGCAGAGCGACTGAGGCCCACTAGAGATTTTTATAGCTGCCTACCTGCTTGCCTCCCCCTGCAACTGATGGTTGAGTGTTGTGAGCAGAGCGACTGAGGCCGACTAGTGATTTTTTTTTAGCTGCCTACCTGCTTACTCTGCTTGCCTCCCCCCCCTGCAACTGATGGTTGAGTCTTGTAGGCAGAGCAACTGAGGTCCACTAGTGGTTTTTATAGCTGCTTACCTGCTTGCCTCCCCCCTGCAACTGATGGTTGAGTATTGTAGGCAGAGCGACTGAGGCCCACTAGTGGTTTTTATAGCTGCTTGCCTCCCCCTGAAACTGATGGTTGAGTGTTGTAGGCAGAGTGACTGAGGCCCACTAGTCGTTTTTATAGCTGCCTACCTGCTTGCCTCCCCCGTGATACTGATGGTTGATTGTTGTAGGCAGAGAGACTGAGGCCCACTAATGGTTTTTATAGCTGCCTCCCTGCTTACTCTGCTTGCCTCCCCACTGCAACTGATGGTTGTGTGTTGTAGGCAGTGACTGAGGCCCACCAGTGGTTTTATAGCTGCCTACCTGCTTGCCTCCCCCTTTTAACTGATGGTTGAGTGTTGTAGGCAGAGCGACTGAGGCCCACTAGTGATTTTTATAGCTGCTTGCTTCCCCCCTGAAACTGATGGTTGAGTGTTGTAGGCAGAGCGATTGAGGCCCACTAGTGATTTTTATAGCTGGCTCCCGGCTTGCCTCCCCCTTCAACTGATGGTTGAGTGTTGTAGGCAGAGCGACTGAGGCCCACTAGTGATTTTTATAGCTGCCTACCTGCTTGCCTCCCCCCTGCAACTGATGGTTGAGTGTTGTATGCAGAGCGACTGAGGCACACTAGTCGTTTTTATAGCTGCATGCTTCCCCCCTGCAACTGATGGTTGAGTGTTGTAGGCAGAGCGACTGAGGCCCACTAGTGATTTTTATAGCTGTCTACCTGCTTGGCTCCACCCTGCAACTGATGGTTGAGTGTTGTAGGCAGAGCGACTGAGGCCCACTAGTGGTTTTTATAGCTGCTTGCCTCCCCCCTGCAACTCATGGTTGAGTGTTGTAGGCAGAGCGACTGAGGCCCACTTGTGATTTTTATAGCTGCCTACCTGCTTGCCTCCCCCCTGCAACTCATGGTTGAGTGTTGTAGGCAGAGCGACTGAGGCCTACTAGTGGTTTTTATAGCTGCTTGCCTCCCCCTGCAACTGATGGTTGAGTGTTGTAGGCAGAGCGACTGAGGCCCGCTAGTGATTTTTATAGCAGCTTTCTTCCCCCCTGAAACTGATGGTTGAGTGTTGTAGGCAGAGCTACTGAGGCCCATTAGTGATTTTTATAGCTGCCTACCTGCTTGCCTCCCCCTGCAACTGATGGTTGAGTGTTGTAGGCAGAGCGATTGAGGCCCACTAATGATTTTTTATAACTGGCTCCTGCTTGCCTCCCCCTTCAACTGATGGTTGAGTGTTGTAGGCAGAGCGATTGAGGCCCATTCGTGATTTTTATAGCTGGCTCCCTGCTTGCCTCCCCCCTTCAACTGATTGTTGAGTGTTGTAGGCAGAGCGACTGAGGCCCACTAGTGGTTTTTATAGCTGCCTACCTGCTTGCCTCCCCCCTGCAACTGATGGTTGAGTGTTGTAGGCAGAGCGACTGAGGCCCACCAGTGGTTTTTATAGCTGCTTGCCTCCCCCCTGCAACTGATGATTGAGTGTTGCAGGCAGAGCGACTGAGGCCCACTAGTGATTTTTATAGCTGCCTACCTGCTTGCCTCCCCCCTGCAACTGATGGTTGAGTGTTGTATGCAGAGCAACTGAGGCCCACTAGTGGTTTTTATAGCTGCTTGCTAACCCCCTTCAACTGATGGTTGAGTGTTGTAGGCAGAGCGATTGAGGCCCACTAGTGATTTTTATAGCTGGCTCCCTGCTTGCCTCCCCCCTTCAACTGATGGTTGAGTGTTGTAGGCAGAGCGACTGAGGCCCACTAGTGATTTTTATAGCTGCCTACCTGCTTGCCTCCCCCTGCAACTGATGGTTGAGTGTTGTAGGCAGAGCGACTGAGGCCTACTAGTGGTTTTTATAGCTGCTTGCCTCCCCCTTGCAACTGATTGTTGAGTGTTGTAGGCAGAGTGACTGAGGCCCACTAGAGATTTTTATAGCTGCCTACCTGCTTGCCTCCCCCCTGCAACTGATGGTTGAGTGTTGTAGGCAGAGCGACTGAGGCCCACTAGTGGTTTTTATAGCTGCCTACCTGCTTGCCTCCCCCCTGTAACTTATGGTTGAGTGTTGTAAGCAGAGCGAATGAGGCCCACTAATCGTTTTTATAGCTGCTTACTCTACTTGCCTCCCCCCTGCAACTGATGGTTGAGTCTTGTAGGCAGAGCGACTGAGGGCCATTAGTGGTTTTTATAGCTGCCTACCTGCTTACATTGCTTGCCTCCCCCCTGCAACTGATGGTTGAGTGTTGTAAGCAGAGCGAATGAGGCCCACTAATCGTTTTTATAGCTGCCTACCTGCTTGCCTTCCCACTGCAACTGATGGTTGAGTGTTGTAGGCAGAGCGACTGAGGCCCACTAATTGTTTTTATAGCTGCCTACCTGCTTGCCTCCCCCTGCAACTGATAGTTGAGTGTTGTAGGCATAGCGACTGAGGCCCACTAGTGATTTTTATAGCTGCCTACCTGCTTGCCTTCCCACTGTAACTGATGGTTGAGTGTTGTAGGCAGAGCAACTGAGGCCCGCTAGTGATTTTTATAGCTGCCTACCTGCTTGCCTCCCCCCTGCAACTGATGGTTGAGTGTTGTAGGCAGAGTGACTGAGGCCCACTAGTGGTTTTATAGCTGCCTACCTGCTTGCCTCCCCCTGCAACTGATGGTTGAGTGTTGTAGGCAGAGCATCCTTTTTAACAGTCAGGGTAGTAGATGACTCCACATTTTTGTCAGACTTAACAGCTCATTTTAAATTGTATTTTATATTTTGTTGGATAGGTTTTGCTTTGTGAGAGGGTGTGATGGTTGGAGCACCTCAACACAGAATGACTTATTTTTTTTTTTTTATTTTGCTTTATTTGCATTCACAGGATTTGATGTGGAGTGAATCAGAAAGAGATCTAATTTGAAATAGAGTATAACACCTTTAAAATATGTTTTTATCCAGAATCAAACATTCTCACAGAAGGATGGGAAATAACAAGGTCTGATTAAAAATTATCTGAACTGTTTATATGGTAACAAAATATGCAGAGTGAAGCTGCTTGTTACGGATTGCCATTGAGCTTTGTTGTGCATACACATTGTTATAACATTCTTGCTCACTTCTGTTTTTTATAGCATTGCTTGGAAGTAAAATGTATAGAGTGTGGATATCTCATCACATTAAACCACAGAAATTCCATTAGTGACTATGGCTTGTTCAGCAGTTTTTAGCCAAGGAAAACATTCCTCCCTGCAACATTTTCCTCTTCAAAAATCAAATCCACCTTGAAATGAATAAGATTTCAAGATGTCAAGGAAATACAAGAGAATGCGACGAGGCAGCAGCTTGCTATCCCAAAAAAGGTTTTCCAGCAATGTGTCCATCAATGGAAATGATGCTGAATAAAGTGTGTCGCTTCAGAAGGAGACTACTTTGAAGGAAATTAAATCCTGTGTTGTAGTTTTCTTTTTACCAGTCTCAATATTTATTTTATCCGACCTCATATACAAGTATGATAACCATGAATTACAACTTCCTTTTACTAAACTTAGTTTGGACTACAACAAATTTATATTATGAAAAACGAAGTGAAGAGATTTTGTTGCTTCAATTTTTCAAGTAGTTGAAGCCGCTCTACTTTGAAAATCAGTATTCCAAATCCTAGTTCTGTGATTGAATACCTATTCGGACACTATTTAGCTATGGTAATTGGCTAACTAATTAACCATAGGAATTAAAAACAGGAAAGATTTAAGGCAAGAAAGAGCTATATCGAAAGATCGACTGAGTGATGTTCAAAAGAAGATTTTATTTTATTTACGAAGAAAGATACTTTTCGCATGAGACAGAAAAATCGTAAGAAAAAGTGAGATATGAGATTCTGTCAAAACTGATTAATGTCATGGTAAGGGAATGACATGCCAAGGGAAACAGAATTCAGAAAGAAAAACAAAGCCGGTCGACACATGGCGGTCATAAAAAAATTTTCGGCTTGAGACGACCGCGATATAGGCAGAGAGAATCGATATTAGTTATCTTTCAGAGATATCATTTAATTTTGATTCCTGGGTCCAATGAAGGAAAATCATCTGGTATGTGTTAGAATTTTGGCATGAGGAAGAAAATTGTGGAAGAAATTATTATTATTACTTTTTCAAACTGTTGACGTCAGACACAGCATTGTCGAAAACAGGCATCTGGTGATAAGAGGATTTTAAGGCATGAGAAAAATAAAGAATTTGATTCTCAGGTAAACACAGACCCCCAGTTAAAAGTTGACTTAGCAGAAGCCAGATGTCGGGTTTTGACAGTGATTGATGAGTCAGTAGAGAGACCTGACTAAGTGAATTTTGGGTGTCCCCAAAATAATTATTTGGCAATCTGGGGTTTGTGAAAAAAAATGTTTTGGCCTATGGAAAAAAGAAAAAAGAGGATTTTGTAAACAAAATTCTGGATAATAATTTTAAGAGGGCCAGTCTAGCCACACCCACACTGCCGAGAGATCATTGATCAAGTGGTAGCATGGGTGATAGGCGGAGGTGAATGTATGAAACAGGCAGAGAAGTTGTTAACACCCACTGAGGGGATTGGTATGAGATACCAATGTGAGAGAGGAAGAGTCTAGGAGCATAACTCTCCTCCAACCTTCCCTCATGGACGAGGGAGAAACCTCCGAAATGGAAAGTGATTAATCTTCCAAAAATGGGAAGTAATTAATTTTCCTGGCCTAAGAACAAAGAGAATTCTTGTTGGGAATCAAGAATTATCGAGGAACCCAAACCATATCAGGCCCCACCCCAGGTTTTGGACGGCATCCATATAAACGAACGTCTCCAGGCAGTTTCAGATGGAGTTGGAGTTCAGTTTCGGACAGAGTCAGAGTGTTGCCTCGCAGAAGCTGACCAAGAGATTCCACGTTCTTTCTACTTTGCCTTCCTACCAAAATTCAAATTAGATCGACAAACGGCTTAAGATACCAAAACTCGCTGAAGATACGCAAAAGTGTCACAAATCCATAGAAATGGGCTGGGAGTGAAACACACTTCTCAACATATTTGAACCTCTTGAGTTTTGTCATACTGTTTCTTTTACTTACACTTTTGCGATATCACCTTTACCTCAGATTCAGCTTGCACTACGGCCCGACGCCTGATTGATTTTGTCTACCTAAGATCAAAGTCACAATGTGGGTAGGTTAGACTTGAGATCAAAGTAGTTACTTCGGTAACCAGACATTGGAAGTGAGCTGAGAACGACAAGTTGGTATCAAACCGGGAACAACCAGATCGACCGGGACACAGGCTGGTGGCAGCAACAAGGAGTCAACCCCAAAACACTGGTGGAAGAAACCTTACAGCTTTGTGCCACAACTGGGAGTTGATCACATGCTGACAGTGGAGTGTCACATATTAGCGTCGCGACCAGAGGATGTCACATATTGGCGCTGCAACCACCAGAGGGTGTGACACTATATCAGGCACTGGCAGAATTATGTTTTTGTTCTAATTTTTTGTTTTTCATCTAAACAATTGGAGTTTTAATTTTTAAACACTTACATAGTTACATATTTTCCATTAGTGGCAATAGACAGCATTTGAACTCATATAAAAACCAAGATTTTGAATCTTATTTTTCTAGGCAATCAGATGATCCACATTTGGAAGAGTACTGCAAGTTATGAATTCAAAGAACATTTTCAAGTATGATTTTTTTAACTGAATCTCCTGAAAATTTTAAAAATATATTTTTTCTTAATTTCAGATCATGAAATTCAAAGAGCAAATATTGTGGTCCATGGTGATCCACTGAAATCAGATGAGTTGACTGTGGCCATTGAGACAAATAAGAATAAGTTCAATGTTTCAGTTCGGCGGAGTCCAACATCAATTCTAATGGAAGATGTGAACATGATGGAATTATTCTTCAAAAGTGGACAACTCAAGATTAAAAAAGAACGTTTACCTGTAAGTAAATTAATTTGTAGAGAAGAAGAAGAATTTTATTTCACCTTCATTAAATTGTTTGATTGTTATTTAACCATTTCCTTATTAAATATTATAATGCTGGAAAAGATACCAAAACTATAAATAAACAAGAAATTTTAAACAAAGACAAAAGAATTAAAAAACAAAAGAATAAAAGGAAATAAAAATATAAAAAACAAAACATAAACAATAATAAAGTATAAACAAAATAAAATTATTAATAAAATATATAAATATAAACAAAAACATAAACAAAAAATAAAAGAATAAGCAAAAAATCAAAATATAAGCAAAATATAAAAATATAAATAAAAAATAAAAACCTAAATAAAAATAAAACAAAAAACAAAAATATGTACTAAAAATAAAAATAAACTGCATATAGAAAATCAAAACATAAAGAAAATTAAATTATAAACAAAAAAGAAAACTATGAACAAAAATAAAAGCTTTAAACACAAAATAAAAAAAGACAGAAAATAAAGGTTAAAAAATAAAAGGTGATAAAAGTTAAATTAAAATTTCAGCTAGAAAATAAAAACATTGAAATAGAAGCATAAAAAATAAAAGCTTAAAGTTATAAAGCAAAAAAAACATTAAAGCTATAAACATAAAAAATAAGTCTAAGCTAAAAAATAAATAATAATAATAAAAGTATAAAGAAAACTTAAGATATGTCTAAAAACATGTTTGCATTTCTTGATGCTAGATAAAAAACATTTGTCCCTTGAGATAATTTTAAGAAATGAAGATTGAATATAACTCTAAAATACGTATATGTCAACAATCAATGTTTGAGTATCGAGGGATAGTGTTTGATTTTATTATTTTAATAATTATTGAAGCATCTTCAGAAAATTATAATTGAAAATCTTCTTGTGTTAAATAACCTTTTTCTTCTTTTTATGTACTGTGTCCTTTCAGGACATAGGTGATCATGGCTCTCCACTTCCCCCTATCCCTTGTAGCTCTCAATAAATTTTGTGCCTCTGCCAACTCCCCCAGACCACATTCTGTGATCCACTTGCTTAAGGCCACCAGGTATATCATGCATTGCTTTCCCTTGTCTCTTTTTTCCTCTATTTGACCTGTGAGTATCAGATTCTCCAAGCCCTCCTTTCTCAATATGTGTGCCAAAAATTTCATCTGCCTCTTTCTTATGTTAAGTATAAGTTACCTCCATGTTTGCATCCTCTCCAAGATTTCATCATTACTCACACGCTCACTCCATGATATTCTTAGCATCCTTCTGTAGAACCACATCTCCATCGCCTCAAGTCTCTTCTTCATCTTTGAGGAATGCATCCTTGATCATCCCAATCTGTCTTCGAATCTCAGCATCGCACATACTGTCCTCCATCAAAACACTTCCTGGATATTTAAACTTCCACACATGCTTGATTTTAGTATCCCCAACTTGCAAATTGCATTTCAGACTCATCCTTTTACTGATGACCATGCATTCTGTCTTCTTGCAGTTTATAGTTAGTCCTTCTTCTTGCTCTCCTTCACTACCTTCTGTAGGAGATTTTGTAGTTTCTTTTCTGTGTCTGCTATCAGTACTGTGTCATATGCATATCATATGTTGGTAAGATTGTGGCTACCAATGCTGAATCCTGGTAGAATCTCCAATTCTCTCAAAATTCCCTTGCTGTATAGGTTGAATAAGTCCAGTGAGAAGATACATCCTTGCCTTACGCCCCTTTCTGTTTTTGTATATTCGCTGAACTCATTCTCAATGCACATGCATGCCATTTGCTGCCAGTATAGATTCTTGATTATTCTAATATCTTTCCTGAATATATCATATATGGTTGCTGAGCAGTTCCAGCAGAACCTTGTAGACACACAGAATCAATTGGTAAATGTCACTCAAACTCTAAAGTAAATGACTAGATGGTGGTTTTCATCAACAAGAGTTTACAGACCTTTCTTCATTCATGCAAACATTATAGTGAAAATTAGTTGAACAAATTGTACTATTGCTTTTTATCTACAACTCTCCTAGATGACTTTGCAAACAACAGTCTTTCAGCAGGAAATCAATCATCAGAGTTCTTAAATAGAAAATTACCAAATTGAAAGAGAGTGGCAGCATTGATTTTGGCAGCCAGGTCCTCTGATATTTTGCCTCATTTAAAAATGAAAAATATGCTTTACAACAGAAACCTGAAACATGTTAAGTTTTTACAAATTTAAGAAGAGGCAGGTTTAAGATCTTAAAATGCTATTAAAGTTTTTATGAAAGATTGAAAATTTGTATTTGCAATTATGACTTATCTGTTGAGAAATATTAACTTTAAACAAACACACATGCACATATAATTGCATGCAAAATTATTCAACCTATAGATTATTTTTCTTATTTTTTATTAATCATTCCACATGACATACTCAGTATAATTAAAACAGTGAATTGATTATAAGCAAGAGGCAATTAATTATTTGATTTCCACAATCATTTAGCAATAATAAATTTTGCATTGAGAAAATGAATTTGGCAATAGATTTGGTCATAATGACAGCTGTAATTTAGCCATCCTTATACCACCCACATCTTGTGATGTGGGTGGTATAAGCATCACTTTAGAAAGCAGATATTAATTGATTCTACAAATTTTAAAAATCATAATAAAAATCAAACAGTACACTGACGACTTGAAAAAAACAATTGACAGAGGCCCATCAATATGAGAAAGGCTATAAAAAAATTTCCAAATGGTTTACTATACATCATTCCATTGTTTATGTATATCATGTCAATGCTTGTAAAATCAGTTGATCTGAAGATTTCAACATGAGGAATGACTAAAGTTTAATTGTAAAAAATAAGTGTAAGAGATATTCAAAAACATCAAAAGAATTCTGGAAAATGTGTACAAATCTCATCAATTTGTAGAATATAAAAACTACAAGTTTCTATAGATTGCATAAAAAAGCAAAAACTGAGGAAAGCACATACTGTATATGCTGGCATCAAGGACACTCTGACATCAAGGATGCACCCTAAGTTTAAAGTGCTCATTTTTGAGGAAAAAGAATAAACATGGAAATAAGATAATAGATAAACTTCCTCTGGGGTTATCATAGGCCTAAAAAAATCCATTGCTTCTTTATATATATATATATATATATATATATATATATATATATATATATGAGTGTGTGTGTGTGTAGACTTATTTCAGGAAACTGTGTCCTTTGACAAATACACTAAGTCTTATTTAGCATTCACTAAAAACTTTTTGGGTCAGTCAAATTATTACTAGAATACAATTATTTTGTGAGACAGAACAAAAATTCTGACTAATAATTCAAAAATCAACTCAGAATGGATTAAGAAAAATAGGTTAGAATAATGGACAGTCTTTCTTAATCACCTATCCTAAATTCAAATCATATAATATAAGCATGAATTGAAAATTACTCTTCATAAACAGAAACCATCAAATTTAAATGATACTAAATGATAGTAAGATATACCATTTGAGAGATGCAGAAACCTCATTGAAGGATATAGAAAAGGTCTATTAGCAGTGATCAATATCTGTATCTCTGTGTCTGTGTGTGTGTGTGTGTGTGTGTGTGTGTATTTAAGGTCATATTATATTGAAATATCAGTTTGCATTCAATCACCAAAGTTAAGCAATGTTGGGTTTGATGGGTGACCGTTTGGGAATACCAGATGTAGGATGTGCAGGAATAATGCCTCAGAATAAGAAATTGGAAATTCTAGTTGAGTTTGTTACATCCACAGATGTGCAAATACCCTTGGGAAAGGTATGAAAACATCTCTTCTCTCCCCAGCTATAGGTAAATAGCAAGACAGACTGTGCCCTATAGCCTTGGTTGGCAAACAGTCTAGGAGAAGGAAAACTGAATCCAAACTAGCCTGGAGAGAGTTGGCTTCTTATATGAGACAATGGCCACTGAGCAGCAAGAAGATAGAAAACTCCTATCCAAAAAAAGCCTATGATTGTAGGCATCATCTGATATGTGATACACAATGCACTAGTACAGAGCATGGTATGATGATGGCAAGAAATAGTGCACTGGAAAGCACAAGCAATTGCTCACTTTAAACAATTCACTTGTGCAGGCTATGCAGTAAAAATGTAGAATTATTGAGCCCTCATCCATCGTTCTCAAAGGCAGAATCTACATATATATAAGTACCTAATATATATAGGCACCTCCTAAAAAAAGCAAAAAATAAAGTTTAAAATGTATTTTAAAAATGAAAAATTTTTATTTTAGCTTTAATTCCAGTTTAATAGATTAAATTTAATATTTCCAATAAACAAAATACTTTGCTGTATTTCAAGGTGAATTTATATTCATTGGAATTTCCTTTTTTTATTTTATAACAATATCACTTGACCACTACAAATTAATACAGAAATTTAAAAGTTTATAAATTATTCTAATTAAAATTTAAAATAAATGAAAACAATTCTTGTAAAAATTCATTATTCATCAAAACAAATTGTATCTTAAAACAAAAGTTATTCATAAAAGCAATTAAAAACTTTTCTAATTAATGTCTTAGTTTTTTGCATTTTTTTATTTTATGATTCAAAGTAACTGTGGTTCCTGCTTGACCAAAAGATAATTCTCCAAGGTCTTGTCCTTATAACTAATATAAATATATTTTTTTTATTACTATTTTTTAATTGTTTTATTCTATATATATATATATATATATATATATATAAATATATATATAAAATATGTTTAGTGGTACAAAATTTTATGACTGCCATGAACAGAGAAAAATTAGTTTTATTGTAATAATAAAACTAATTTTTCTCTGTTCATGGCAGTCATAAAACTCATGATAATAAAAAGTAAAAATGAAAAATGGGCTAGCTAACCAGTTTTGTACCTCGCTCAACAGAGCTAAATTGAAGTAAATAGAGTAAATTATATAATAAAAAAAATGGACAAAGTGTATTGGTGGGAGAGAAAAAATAATTATTTAAATGGTAATTAGTTGGAGGCTTAATATAAAGTCCTTCTGTTTACAAAGAGAAGGCCTTATACTCTATCATTACATCATTTTTTTTATCTAAAAACATAACTTCAAGTGAAACTCAATGTTAAGCTTTAAATTAATGTTTCCTTTTTTTGTTTTTAGATTGATATTCATGAACATAGCAAGAATTTCTTTCAAGATGCTCAGGCAGGTGTGGCTATCAGTGTTCAAAAGACTACCTCTCAACAAATGCATGTTGTAAGACTTGTATTATTTTTTTCTTCCAAAGCCAAATGATTTCTGAACACAATTTTTATTTAAATTTCAAAGATTATTACTTTGTTCCTCTTATTTAAATATTTTTATGTCAATAAAATATTTCTTAAAAGTCAAAACCTGCAATGGCTTTGACCACATTTTAGAGATCAGAAATAAATGTCATGTCATTTACTAAAATAAAACTTATTAAACAACACATTGTATTCTGTTGAGACTTTCTTAATTCTGAGTCCACGTTATATGAAGAGGTATGGAAAAGTTCTCAGCCCAACCTATTTCCCAAAATCTAAGCATCAGAATTTTTCTAGAAAGCATTTTTGATTGGATCAATATTTTGAACAGTTCTCATAGATATCAAACAAGCATTAAAAACAAATGGAGTTTTTAACTATTTTATTATCAATAAATGTGTTTTTCACATTTTAATACCATTGCTTTATTTTTCAAGGCTGATGGAGAATAAAATATTTTGTAAAGATTTTTAAGGATTCGGTGGAAGGTTCCATGTTTAAAAATGCTTTTATATTCTTGGTTTCCCTGAACAATCTGTGTCAACTGGTATTTGTTTCAAGCAAAATGTTTTATTTAACTTCTGAAATGTAAAATTAATTTATGTAGTTATTTTTTGTACACAAGTAATTTTAGATTTTTATCCTACAAAATACCTTTTCATTTTAAATATAATTTATATTTACATAAAAAATTGAAATATAATTTATATCTAGTTATATAAAAAAATTATATATATATGTATATTAAAAATTTTATATATATTTAAATAAAAAATAAAAATGTTCATTTGGTTTATTAAATAAAAGTTACAGTCTATTATCAATTCTGATTAATTATAATGCTATCTTTAAGTAATTCTTTACACATTTCATCAACTATACCACTCAGTTTGTCTAATTTGGAATAGTATTTATTTGAATCAATCATTTCTTTTCTCAAAAATAGTTCATAATAGAGGATTTCTTCTAATCTCACCAGACAACCAATATCATCTTTATTAAAGGAAGACATGATTTTTGCAGTATTAATTGGCATTTATTTTGCCTGCACTGTGATCTCTTGTATGTTATGTTGTTATAAAGTATCCACTTTTGCTTGCCTATCACAATTTAATTAAAAAACGAACATTTAAATACAGTCTAGTACTTTTTTCAACTATATGGAAGCCATTCATCAAAGTGACTAACATAGACAAACTGGTGAAAATGATTTTCACTATTTGATTTGGATATTTTTAAAATATTAGCTTATCATCCAACATTAATTATTCTGAAGCAATGCTGTGATTTGATTGCTATCAACCTCAACTAGTCTACCCAGCCATAGAGCATTCTTTAGAAATCTTAAGCATGAAACTTCACAAACAACTTTTGACATGTTTGATCCTTCCCAATTCCTTCTCCAAAAAATCTATAAATCTTTTGTGCATGTGTTTCCATCACATTTTTATTTTACTATAAGGGTAAAAAAAGTTCATTGTTATATTCTGGTAAACTTGAATGTCTTTTAGTCTACCAATTGATGTGTCTACTTACACTTATATCTTGGTCAGCCTATGAACTTTCCAGTTGGCCCCCATATATTATGCTAAAAATGTTATTAATCTTCAATGCTAGATTCAATAAATGAAAATATGGTCATTTTGATAAAAAAGTTTTTGAAAATGCATATTTATATGACAGATGTCACAATAAAATATAATAAAAAGAGATCTTTTTGAATAAAATTAATTAAAACTAATGCAATCTGACATCTAAAACAGAACTAAAATTTTGACTAACCCCATAATTGAAAAGAAGTGTATGTTTTACAGCTGATTCTGAATTTAATATCATTAATATCATTTAATATCATCATGCATAATGTTTTAATAATAGAAATAATTCACAGAAGTCAGTTTATTTTTTACTAGAATTTTATTTAAATCTCTAAAATATCAAAATAATAGTCCATATTGTTATTTGGGAATCTATCTTTAAAATCCAACAGAATGATGTTACCCAATATGTCTACCACATTCTTCAAAACCACCCAAGGAAAAGAATATGTTCTCATTTTCTAGGCAGCTGGAGAGAAAAATGATTATTTGCAATTAATGACATTTCATCTCATTATTGGAAGAGAAGATCAAGTTTAATTTCATTTGTTCTTAGTATATGACTTTATTTGATGACATAAATCTCTCAATTTACAGTTTCTACATTTAATATTGCAGTATGGTGGAGTTAGGCTAAGTACAAGTAAAAGCTTATGGTGTACTGGTAAATATTAACCTACAAGATATCTTAATTTTGTATATAAAACCAAGATATATTTCTTAGTCTTTTTTGGGGAGAAAAGTTAGCATTTATATATATTATCAAGCATGGTAATTTGACTTGTTTTGAAAAAGTGAAGCATATTAAGTAAAAATGCTGAATATAACAAATGAACTTGAAATTTTACTTTAATAGTTTTGTACAAATTTTAATTATGAGAATTTATATTTTGAAAATTTGAAATAACTTGTACTTCCATTTGAGAAGTTTGATTAATGATTTCTTTCTTTTCAGGAAGGAATGGTAAGTGACGAATTATTTCTTTTACCTCCAGGAGACAGTGTCCGTCACAAACGATCGGTGGAAATTGCTTCTCACACACTTTGGAAACGGCATTTTCCTGTTTCTATTCTAGATGAAGTCATGGGTGAGTCAGTCTCCTTGCTATCTCTCCCAAGTCGCTTTCTTGCTATCTCTCCCAAATTTTTTTAGCTATTTCTCCAAACTTTATTTTTGCTGTCTCTCCAAAATCTCTTCCTTGCTATCTCTCCTGAGCCCCTTTCTCTCCACAAGATTATTCCTTGCTGTCTTTCCAAATATTCTTTCTCATGTCTCTTCAAAATCTTCTTCTGAATGTCTCTCCCAAGATTATTCTTTGCTGTTTCTCTCAAATCCTCCAAATCTAAAAAGTTTTTAGAATTATTAAGAAGAGAAGTAAAATTACTTCTCTTCTTCTTAATAATTCTAAAATCTTTTTGATTCTCAATTTTGTTTGATTTTCACATTATCAGAATTTTCTTTTATTGTTACTGAATGTTATTTCAGACTTAAAAGCAAAATTGGAAAATTTCTTTACTTTTGTTATCCCCAAAGAATAAGTATTTCCACCTGTCTAATTTGGAATGGTCACCTTTATCACATCTAAATCTTCAACCTCATTAAAAGTATGCTTCAGGAAAAAAATAAAAATGTCTTTTTTTCTAAAATATTTGCAAATACTGTAAAAACTCAGCTATTCACAGTTCAGTTCAATAAGAAGAGAATGTAATTTGTTCCAAATTTGAATAGAAATATCCTTTAAATTATCTTTGGTGTTAATCTATAATTGATACACCAATATTATAGGCTAATTAAAATAACTCAAAGTAAGGCTAGGTTAGATTAAGTCTATCTTATGTTGTTATGGGATTAGTTTAATAACAGTACAACATGGTAATAATGCCTCAAGCAAATAAGAGGAACAGAAAGAAAAACAAGGACAAAAAGAACAAGAAAGTAAGTTGGTATTTTCTTTTATTACTTTAATGAGTTAATTGAACCTTAAGATCATGGCTGAGTCAATAAGATTTATGATATTAAATTGATTGAAAGATTCTGTAACAACTGATTCTGATAAGAATGCTGAAATTATGAAAAGCTAAGAAACAATTTATGCCGAAATTTGTGTCTGATGGAAATTACTACTGAGAACTTCTTGATTTTTGTGCTTCATAGAAGGAAAAATGAAAATTAAACAGCGATTTAAGAACAAGAGGAATTGATTGGCATTACTTAAATCATCTTCGTTTCATAAAAGATAAAATGCTTCTTTTACAGGAATTCCACTGCCAGAAATTGTGAGAAACACAACGAATAACCGTGTAAAGAGACAA
The DNA here is from genome assembly GCA_903632075.3 of Acanthosepion pharaonis. NCBI lineage: Eukaryota > Metazoa > Mollusca > Cephalopoda > Sepiida > Sepiidae > Acanthosepion > Acanthosepion pharaonis. The sequence continues at coordinate 172,507 of CAHIKZ030002006.1, read as the reverse complement.
TCTCAAGGCAGCAGCACTCCTTATATTGATGTCGAAGTGTGTGTGCTTATTGATTATGCTCTTTACCTGAAGGCAGGGAAAAACCTGAGAGACTTGGCAGCATACATGCTACATTTTTGGCATGCTGTATGTATTACTGTTTTATTACTTAAAAATATGATCCAAACTCACACCTGAAAGATGTCTCCAAGATACAACTTTCAATAGAGATATGTGACTATACTGACCTTTGCAATTTTGGCTTCTTTTCATAATTGCTATAGATATGCAACACAGCACAGACTGAAGCTGTAACTCCATCTACTGAATAATGAAACCATTATAGCCTTTCACTTCTTTCAATACCATGCCTTGCTGCAATCCTCAAATATATAGAAGCATAATTAAACTAAAATTGTGATTACTATTGACATTTTGGTAAAAATGGACTTATAATTCAGTGACTAAGAAACAGATTCTTAAATAAAATGTGTAATTGTCAAATAAAGTTTGTTGAAGCAGTTAATAAATATTTAAACTAAATGACTTTCAAAGAAATTATAGAGTCAAAATTTAAAATGTTCTTAAATTTTTTATAAGAAATTCAAAATTATTATTAATAAAACCTTTTTATATAAAGTCCATTAAATATTTCTGTATTCTTTGCAAAAATCCAAGCTGAACCTAAATTGTAATTTTTGCGTAAATAGCTTTTAATAATGTTAACAGAACAAAAAGAATTTTGAAAATGGCAAATTTTATTTACTGTGTCTGACATTTAAACAAGACAACCATTTGGTGAAAGTCGAGCAATTAGAATCATTAGGGTTCTAGAATTAATCCTTTTATTAGAATCAATCAAATTATGAACAACCCTCTCTTTAAGATATTTTCTTAAAATATATTTGATGTTTTTCAGGTTAATCTTCGTTTTGCAACAATAAAGGACATGAGAATTAACATAAAACTGAAAACAGTTGGTGTTTTTCAGGTAAAGCAATTATTTTTAGTTTTATCTCACAAGATTTACATTTTTCTGTCATAATTTCAAAAGAGTTACATTTTATTGTTTCAACTTGATAAAACAATAACTGCTGATATAATCCTCTTTTTTGGCTTTAGGATGAAGAGTCACAAGTATTTTTAAAAAACAACATGCTCCAAGGGAAAAAAAGAGTCTTTGAAGCCCGTCATGCACTTTCAGATTTGCAAAGATGGTTGAGCTATCATTATAATGATTTTAGTAAATTTGATGTCATTTTTTTATTGACAGGGTGAGTACTTTTTGATTTGAAATATTTACCAAAAGAATGATTGATTTTAATTCAAGAATGCATGTTCATTTTATTAATTATGTTAATCAAAATTTTTTTTATTGGCTGTTTAACAAAATTTTTCGATTTTCCTTTACAGAGATGATGGTTGTGTGTTCAGTGGACAAGCTTGTGAAAAAAGGGTGACTGGTGTCTCTTATGTGGGTGGAGCCTGCCGTCGCCATTGGTTGATGGGGGCCTTAAATGTTGCAATTGGAGAAACAGATTTAGTATTTCGAGGAGTTTTTACAGCAGCTCATGAAGTTGGCCATTTGTAAGTCAGTTTCATTCTGAGCAGGAAATCTTGGAAGTTTTCATTTTTATTTTGAAAATTTTGTTTCAAAATTTTGAATTCTGTTTTATATACAAAATCTTTACTATCCCAGAAGCCTCTTCTATTTTTGTTTTTTAGTGTTTATTTTAGATTTTAGTCTCTTCTTTATAGAAACACTTACTTTTTTCTTATTTTCTTTTCTATATCATCACAAAATATTTAGACATCTATATGAGATATATTTGTTAGATACTTCAATTGTATGTATAGATACTATACATATTATTTAGTTCATGTATATTGGTAATAGATTAGTTGCCTACACTCATCACTTATATATTTATGTTTTATCCTGTATATATATTCATGCATGTACATATTAATCACAATGGTTTCTCTAAAAGTAAGGCCTCCTATTTTATTATGTTAACCCATGACATCAGTGGTGGATGTTGGTGGTATGGCAATAGAGGGTGAACTTTCCTGCCAATAACTCTTTTTCGCCTTTTTCCTATTAACAGCTGAATGAAAATCTGGCAAAATAACATTTGACATGAAAATGTGCATGAATGCATGGCACGTAATTCATTCATGCATGAATAATAGTAAACATTAACATTTAGTGATGCTTGCTGAACATTTAAAGAGACCAAACAGTGAATGTGAGTACATTTATATGGTGGGTATTGCATATCAACTGTGGTGGCATCAATGTGTGTAAAAAGTCATATTCCAGGTAACCTTGCACAATTATCAACCCACCAAATGAAGAGCATCTCAATCAGCTCATCTGAAGATTACAAACAGGGAACTGTGTATAGAACTAAATGCCAGCTTTGCTGTGTTGGAAACAACATTGAAACATTTCTTGGAGTGGTGAGATAAAAAAATGTTCAAGACGCAGTTATCATTTTGGGATAGGAATAGGTGATCTTCCTGGAACCCTATCAGATAAACAATTGAGTCAGACCATGATACTGTGTAATCTGAAGTCCCAAATTTCCAGCTTCAGGTCAAAAAAGAAGACAACCTTTCTATTTTAACATGATAATGACAAGCCCCATCCAGATCTGAAGCTGCTGGATTACATTGCAGATTTTGGCTGGACTGTCCATCCACATCCACCATATAATCTGAATTTGGCACATTCTAACTTTCAGCTACTCAAGCTGATGAAAAATGGACTACAGAGACAAGATTTTCCTGACCACAATGCTGTCATTGCTGTGAAAAAGTGGGTTGCCTTTGTTCATTCAGATTTTTATAAGCAAAGCATGCAGGATGTTTCTCATCACTGGCAAAATGCATAGGCAATGGTGGTGAGTAGATAAAAAAAATAGGGTTTTGGTTTTGTAGCTTGAAACTTACTCTATCCAATAGTGATACTATGTTCACAATATTTGTTGTTTCCATGGAAATATATTAGAGGTATTACATTCAGAGTATCCCTCATATATATGTGTTGTATATATTGGGTAGCCAAAACTTCATATTGTTTATTAAGTAAAAGAAAAACATTTTTTTAATTTTTGACATTAATTGTATTGAACAACATATTAATTGTGAGAGAAGATAGAACACTATTTATTTCATGAATTATTTGGATAAATATCTTCATCATTTTTATCATGATATTTTAGCCAAGATATAAGTTTGAAAGATAAGTGTATGAGTTGAATAATGTTATGAAATAGCAACAATCTTTCATCTCAGAATTTCAGACTACATTGCAAGTTTTTTTTGTTCTGAATGAGAAAAAGTTAAGGACTTGTTCTGAATTTATTTCTTCCAAGTTGCAGAAAGACATGAAATATTTCAAACCATTTTTGTCTTAAAAATAAATGAAGCCAGTTTGCTCTTTCTTAAGCATTCACTGATATTTTGCAGACTTGGAGCTCCCCATGATGGTGAGATTGGTGCAGAGATTTGCACTACAAATTCAGGGTACCTGATGAGCTACAACAGATCTGATCCTATAAAAGCTCATAGATTTTCTATCTGTTCCATTAACAAATTTAAGGAATTTCTCAAGTAAGTCAAGACTTTTCAAAGATTATTTGGGGGATTTTTCTTTTCAAACTTCTATATTATTTATTACTTTAATTTGGGCTATGACTGCTGCATATTCAAGCCTAAGTAAAAAGTGAAGTGATGATTACAGGTTGACCCTCTACACCATCACCTTACCCTCTACACCATCACCTTACCCTCATTTAATAAAGAATTATTATCAAGTCATCCTATAAGTACTATATTTGATAGCATATAAGTCTTCCCTTACAAATATGTCTCATTTCTTATATACTGTAATATTAAATCTAAATGTAGGCAAGGATAATAACCCATCAAATATAGCACGTAACTCAATTATCATTAATATTAAAACTATTAAATGACTGATTTAAGCAAAAGACAATCGTATGAAGAAGCAAAACTATGTGATGTATGCCTGTGTGGCTATTTGGAAATAATTTTGGATAAAATAAATTAAACTGAAGGGCCAAAAACTTAGAGGGAAGGAGATTTTTACATTGGTCGATTTTGCCCTCCCCTATTTATAGATATGGACTAGCTGGATTATTTATATGTGACCTAAGAGGTAAAAAAAAGTAGTGAAGCTGTGACAGCTGTGTGAGGCTGACAGGATGTAACACTATTTGACTGAAGAAAGATTTTTGAAACAAGGTGCCAACTTCTTTGTGTTCTTCTAGACTGTGGGTATCCATGGATGATGCAAGAAAGGACTTACTGGCAACTGACAATGATATTAACCACCCAATGAAGGGGGACATTGCATTAAATCACATTCTAATTCAACATTAGTGCCATTCAATCCATGTCTATACACTGTACTGCATACATTGTATTCAATGGTCATGATGAAGGGTAGCCTTCAGAGAAGTCTTAATAATTTAGTAATTCCTCTTAGACGTGGAAGAGGTCTAGAACTTTGTTCAGCAACCTTCCTAGAGATGGTGTCTCAATAAAAGTACCCAGCCTCCTGTGCTGTGAACAAGTTAATGAGAGTAGATAGGTTTGCCTATCACCTGACCCATACTCCTTCCATTGAATAAAAGTTTCCCTTGTTTCCTGTTTTGGATGTGGTTTACTGGTTCTTTTCTTCCATGGTTTTAATGACTTAATCACATTTTGGTGATCTGACAGATCAGTGGCTGTGAAATTTTCATTTTGAGGGTACTGGGTATAACAATTTTCTGATTGCTGCATCCTGACTGGGAGTAAGGAGAGTGAACTAGTGCTTAGAGAGGCTGCTCTGGTCAACAATCACATAATATTGAGGTATTTGCAGTGCCATGGATAAATTGTCCCTGCATGTGGGCAAGCCTCAGGTTACATTATACTTTAATCTTCTAACTGGTTTGTATGACCATGGATGATGGGCAGTAACAATTATTTTGGCCTTTTACTGAATAAAGATTAAAATAATCTTCTCATGACAGTTAAAACTAAAAGAAATATGAGTAAACCAATAAACAAAAAAAATCACCTAAATCAAAAATTCAGTACTTGATTGGCAGATAGGTCTTATCATTTTACAGTTAAAATTGTTAGATGTAACTGTAAGTTCTATGATAATAGTTACTTCTCTTGTACTTATAAATTGCGGGACTCTTCCAGCTTTCCAATCAATTTTGATCTTCAAAAGTTTAAATCCAATATCAATTGTTACCTTCTGTCTTCTTAATTCTTGTTCTTTTATTGTTCTCTCTCTTTAATAATGTTTTCTTTTTCTTTTTCCTGTATTCTTTTTGTACAGTCAATAAAGCCACTAAGTCACAAGAGATTACCCATGCATCTTAGAGTCTTTATTTCCTTGCTTGGGATGAAATGATTAAAATAAAATACAACTAACAATCAGCATTATTGCCACTATGGCATCAGTTATTGTTTGCACACCTCCACTAAGACAGAAATCCTCAAATGAAACACATTTCCAACTCTTTTGAACAGATGGTCAGGTTCATGTGTTGATGAAACCACAAGATGCTATGTAACAGGTCAACTGGGAATTATACAATTTAGAAACAATTTAAAAACATTTTGCTTGCAAAAGCAAATCCAAAAACTGACTGCAGGTATATTCACCTTATATGCAAGCTTAAGGTAAAATTACAGAAGCACAAAACAATGTTTTAATTGCAACATGACTACAGTAACTCCTCACAAACAAATATATGTAGTCACAGTTAGAAACAAATATGAAGATTTATTATAGACAATTCATACAATCTGAGAAACCAATTTAATTTTCAAATATTTCTTCTCAGTCTTTCTAAAATAAGTTGTTCTGAATTAAATAAACAGAATGTTTTTAAACATACATATTTTCCCTTTTTCCTTTCCCATTTGTTTGTAAAATATTTTTCATAAAATAAATATTTCTTACAAAATTCCCATGCCATTATTAATCTTTATGTTTCGCTTTTTAGAACTTCATCAGCAAATTGTCTGTGGAATCGAGCAGTAGAACCAATTCCTTATCCAGATGTTTTACCTGGACAACAGATGAAATTAAAAGATCAGTGTTACAATTATGTCAAGGGTGACCCCTGTGAAGTAAGATTTTTTTATCTCAGGATCAACTTGATTTTATGAAATAATTCAATTCATGAAGTTAAAAAACATTCATGAATCCTAAAAAAGTGCTAATTTCTTTTTCAAGTTTTCAAAAATAAAATGTTAAATTGTCTTAACATTTGAAATTGATTCTGAAACATTTTATCACTAAGGTAATGTCTGAATTTTTATTCCTAAAACAACTCCATAAAAGTAATCTAGAAATAGTTGAAATGCAACATTTCAAGTAGCTCCAAAACAACAATTTCCTTTGTCCCAACAAAAGATAAAAAGTTGAAAGAATATTTTTGATGCTTATTTATTAAGCCTTGTAAATTTATTAATAAGCCAACAGGCAATGATTAGAACTACATTTTATTTGAATAAATTAATTTCCATTACATAAAAACATTAAAGAAAATAACTGCTTATCAATGTAATCATTATTTTGATAGTGAAGAATAAAACAATTTCAGAACCAAGCAGAAAGATAACTGCTGTGTTTTCTGCTAAAAAATGTGTGACCATGTATAAAAGCAACATCTGAATAAAACATATTGCTGAATAGGAGAGTATACCATAAACTAGTAAAAATCAAGAAGTCAGCATTAATACAATAATGAAACAGAAATATTGTTTTGCACATATTTAGATTAGAGCTTTCTTTACAGTTAATAATGTATTTTTTTAATAAAAAATATAATTCAGCATAACTTAATAAAGTATCATCTGCTGACCTGAATGTCAATTTTATAGTAAAATATATAAGGAAATTTTGATGATTAAAAATATGATGTTTTTTGGTAATTTACTTTTTGTTTGGTTACTAAATATTATACATTTTTACATGTCAGACAAACATGTCTACTTCAAGTGATGCATAAGATACAAGTGGATTGAAATGTATATCATGTGACTTGCAAAAACATATTGCAATTCAACTTGCAGAAGCCTGTTCTTGTTATTTAATAGCCACACCTTGTCTATTGCTTCTGTGGCACAGATTTAACCAACCAAAAATAATTACAATCAATGTGTGAACATTTTGCTAAATTCTAAATTTATAATTAAATAAAGATGCAATATTTTATTATGAGTCAATGAATGATTCTTATCTTAACAATTTTTAATTACTTATAATTTTGAGATGTTCAGGGAAATAATTTAAATGGAATTTTTCTCTTTTTGAAAATTTCTTTAGTAGCAAGATTGTAACGTTCATGTTGTTTGGATTCAGGTGAGTGAATTCCAGTGCCATCATCTGTGCTGCTATGATGAAAAGAGGAAATACATTTTTACTCGAGAACAACCAGCTGTTCATGGCACAGATTGTGGAATTAATTCAGTAAGTATTTCTCCAATCCAAGTATTTCTCAATATAGTCAAAGTTACATTTTGTGAGTTTTTATAAGACATTTTTCTTATTAATAATTACTAATTTGAATGTTTTGAATCAATAATAGAATAATGGAAATTATTTTGGAAAAGTAATGATAAAGACAAACTCTCAGGAGAATGAAAATTGATTGAATCAATTAAAATGGTTGATTCAACCAATTTTTTATTATTTATTATTTTATATTATTTATTGATTCAGTTATTTCAAGATGACACTATCTGACTTGTATAATGTATCATGCATGCTAATCTATACCAGCAAGGGTCTTTCAAGATTATATAACATATAATGTATTCTGAACCAGAGGCCAGAAAGAACTGGTCAAGGTTTGTGTAATGTATAATGTATCTTGACTCATAAACAGCAAGAGTCCACTAAATCAATTCAGAAATATTTATGATACATAATTTTAGATTTTATGCAAATCACTGTTTTTATAACAATGTTGGTAAAAGTTTCAGGACATACTCATATTTATAAATTTCAGTTTATAATCTTTATCCTTATTAAATAGTATTGATAATAATTTGTTTGTGATGGGATGAGTGTCAGATTTCCTTATGAAAAGCATAATTTTAATTATCTCTTCCAAATATGCTTTATTCCTTCATTTCCATTTCCATGGCAGGAGATTTACATCTGTGAATGAAAAATATTTTTATAAACATTCTTTCTTCTCAGTGTACACTTTAAAAAAAATGCATCCATGCTCATTATTTAACAAATTATTTAGGCTGATATCCTACATGCAATTCTTTGGTTTGTTTCTTAGATGACCATTTTTTTAGATCTTGCCATTTTTTAGATCTTGCCATTTTTTAGATTTTGCTACCCCCACCCAATCAGAAAAATTCACAGATATCAGCATTAAAGTATTGTGCTTATACAGGAAATTCATCAAAGGCTAAAAACATGTTAGACAAAGCAACAAAGATAAAGATCATCAGCTAATTATTTCCATGTGAACTATTGTCCTCTCTTTGTTTTTGTTATCACAATGTTTTGATTGTAGTGACCTCTGTTCTTCATCTGGAGTTTGTTGTTCTGATTAACCTTCAAAGAATTTCAAATTGAACCCTTTATTTGATCTATGGTAATATATTGTTCTCATTCTGCTGACCATATCTAAGGATATTTTACCTAGTTCTAATTTAAGAACTCTTATTGCTCACCTCATTTTATCTATACATGCTGCCCAGCCCAGGAATTGACTTCACAATTACAACTTGGACTACACAGATTAAATAAAGAGTTCAGTTTGAAATTTCTTGAAGATTACCTGGATCAACAAGCACCCGATGGGGGCACAATGGCTGAAATGCGGTGATAATAACAACAAAGATGGGGACAATAGTGTGAATGCAAGTAATGTAAATAATGATAAGTCCTCATCCCCAAAATTCAGACATAAATAATAATTCAGTAAGTAAAATGTATAGATCAGACATAAAGAATAAACTCCAGGTGAGAATCAAGCTGACTTTGAGTAACCTGCATATGTATGGAGCTTTTATGGTTTGATGATCAAATCTAGCCTTTAAAATCAATCTTTATTTTTCCCTGATCACTCAATGTTGTAGTTTCAGTAACAAGTGAGTTTTCACAGGGTGGAGTCGCCAATTCCACACTCAATGTTTTGTTTTGTTTTGTTTTTTATTCAGAGCTGTCCTTCTAAACTAGTTAAAAGCCAAGGTTAGAAGAGCCCAGCCTGCCCTGCTATTTCACCTCTATCTAGGGGGAGAAAAGACAAGAATATTTGTGCATAACTGAATGCAATGAACTTGGCTGGAATTTGAACTCACCATGTCAATTCCATTTTCTATATCAATAACTATTATGCTATACATACATCTAAGCTTAAAAGATGAGAAATTAATTAAAAATTAATAATAAATTGAAACAAATATAATAATAGAAATGAAATAATAATAATAATAATAGAAAACCTGTTAAAAAATTTTATCATTTCTTTCACCATTATTTTTAATATATGTTTGTTGTTAATTTTTGTTTCTTGGCTAAAATGATGACAACAAATTATTATCATAAAATATAAGCTTTACAGGATTTTTAAAAAAATAAAAAAATATTACTTTAATGACTGAACATTGATTTCAATTTTCTTTTGTAGATTTGTTATCATGGTAAATGTTTATCCAAAGATAAACTGTCCGGACTTCATTAATGTTTTCAACAGAGAGGTTCTGGTTCTATTTGCATCATAGAGTGGGGAAATAAATGAAGCTTATGAGAAAATACTTTGTTTCTTCCGTCTTTTTTTTTTTAGAAAAGCACCATTCCATGATGGCAGAGAAAACAAAATCAAACTGAATGACATTTGTATACTTTTGACCATTCTTTTGATTGACCCTTAAGCTCTTGAGTTTCAAGACAGTTCCTCACTTCTTTGAAAGTTATTTCTAGAAATGTTTTTAGTTTTCAGTTTTCTAGTCTTCAATCTAAAAGTTATTGATTGATTTCTACATGTAAATCCTCCTTTTTCCAGAAAAGCTGTAATTATCTTTATCATTTCAAAATGATAAAACAAATTTTATTTAATTTTATTTAAGTGAAGAATTTCATATGTTTTAGTTTCTAATATATTGATTTTTTCAGAATATTGGTCTAATACTCAATATTGCATTTTGGGGAGGAAACATAATTGTGTCCACCAATAATTTGAGTGTTACATTAAAGCACTTAAAATACATTTTTCTTTTTGTAATATAAAATCACTTTATCAAATTGGTTCTAAACTACTACATTCCTTACCAGAGTTGAACTTCTGTTCCTGCAAACTCACTTTTACCTCATCCAATCAACAATTTGTACAACTCAAACATCTTTTATTTCCACCAATAAAGAAATGTTACAGAAACGGTCTTTTTATTTATGAAAATAATGGTTTCAGCTAGTTTATTAGATTTATTTTGTCATCTGAAAATAAAATAGACACTTGCATTTGATATAAATTGCATTTCTGTATGTTTAAAAGCAATGTACAACAAATTAATTATAGAAGACTAATCATAATTCTTTACAATTTAGTGTAATTCCTTTTTTTTATAAGAGCAGTACAAAATAATTGGTTTATTTGCATTATTCTCACTTCTTGAATATCATTTACACCTCTTAAAAATCATTTACACCACTTGAACATTATTTACATCCTTTGAACAACAGGATTTTCCTGAACTGACTAAATTCTATATGTAATTTCTTTTTACAGTGATGTGAGAGGAAAATCCTAATGAAGTTGATCTAATTGAAAGCATGAAATAATTATTAAGCATATTAAAATTCATTGATTCATTGAATTAAACATACAAAAATTGCATGAATATATTTTGAAAAATTGCCTTTTTCTCTCAATTGTTTTCACTGTAACTTTTATCAGTTGGTTTTACCTAAAATTCTGTCAATTATTTGTACTTTAACTCGTGTTTTTACATTCACTTCTCTCAGTTGTTTTGCCTTAACTTCTATCATTTTTTACTGTAACATCAGTCAATTGTTGTTGCCTCATGTCACTTGTTTCTGCCTTAAATCGTCTATTGTTTTGACTTAATTTCTATCAATTGCCTTAACTTGTGTCAATTGTTTTGACTTGATTTCTGTCAATTGTTTGCTTCTGTTGTGACCTTTTGATTTCTTGGTTGTTTTAAAAAGAATTTTATCATTTAAAAGTCATTTATTTGTATGAAAACTTTCCCTTTACCATTATCAAACAAGTAAAGGAATAGATTTTGTCATTAATAGAAATGTATTCAGGAAACCAAGTCATTTTCATAAAAATCACATCAAATCTAGATAAGAAAATCTTTTCATACAATGATTTTTTCTGAATTTCGTTTTGTTGAAATTCTTGAGTAAGATTGTTTTTATATCAAAAGAATGTGTACAAATCAGTTGTGAAAGTGGATCCAAGAACAGAACAACAACAATGACAGAAAAATATTTTATCAAAATCAGAAATAATGTTACAAGTTGAAAGGGACACAGTTCACTAAATATTATTGCATAGTCATAATGGCCAACTTTATGGACATGTTATAAGCAAGGAATTTTCAATTTTCTTTTTGTAATTTACTCCTTTGTATACCTCAGAAATAAAACTGATTTTCAGTACCTTTTACAATCAAATTCTGTGTTTTGTTTACAATATGCCTTAGTGAATTGGTGTAGAGAGATTCACAACTACAAAAATGTTTTTCCAACAAATCAATTGTAGAATCGTAAAATATGTTACCATTCTAATTGTACAATTCCTAGTTATAAAGTTTAAATTATAAAAAATTAATACAAAATATATTGATTGAAATTATTTTTTATTTCATTTTAAATAAAGTATTTAGACTGATTTTGATCATAATAATCAACTGAAAATATTATCTGTGATTAAAATAAATGACTTTCTCTGTCAATATGAATTCTTAGTTATTATATACAGATTTAGGAGGGATTATTTTAGTATTCATTCACAATATAAGCTTCCTTTTGATAGAAATATACTTCTTAAGTGATAGCCTATTAGGTTTATTAATTGTAAAACTTACTGCATGCAAGAAGAGAAATTGAAGAAGAAAAAAAGAAAGTGTCCAACTCACAACTCACTGCAAGTAAGAACTTCCATGTTACTAAATAAAAAGTCATAAAAAAAAATGTTTCCCAAATCTACCATTTTAGTCAGAGATGAACATGTAAAAACATCAATCCTATTACAAATAGGAAACTGTCTCCCAAAATAACAATGTTAACTACAACTTCAAACAAGCATCATAATTGTATCCCAGGTGATGTTAACAATGCCTATTATTAACTAATAGGAGCAGTAAATGCAAGAAATTCAGTTTTGTTAGAGCAAGCCTAAGAAGGAAATGTATCCATGACTAATCATGTTAACCAAAAAAAGTACAAGTGTAAACTCAGTATTATTAGAAGAAAAAACAGAAAGAATTGTCTCCTAGACTATTTTAGCCAGAACAATACCAATAAGAACTTCTACATTTTTGGAAGAAGTGTGAGAAACAATTTTCTCCAATACTTAGCTGTTACAATGCTTAGCATGCCATTTTAGAACAGTAAAAGTGAAGAACTCTTTGATATCTTAAGATAAAAATCAATAGTTCATGGATCACTTATTGGATTATGAGCCTCATTGTATGGACCAACAGCAAACTCATAAAATGCTTTAAACTAGATTTTTAGTGCAGCTATCCAAGTATCATGAGTAAAATGTTAATTACGCAAGCCAATGTGAGTTCTTTGTTAAGAGCTTTGTAAATATGGCCCAGTTCAGAAAATATTTTATTATTCCAAACTGCTAATGTTTTTGTAATCATCTTTGAAACCATTCCCAGTTTTCTAATGATTTTAGATTCTGCTTCTCAAATAAAGATATTTATCTCTTTTCTTATTCCCTATACTTTCATTTTCATATTATAGTTTATTCCCTATACTTTCATTTTCATATTATAGTTTATTCCCTATACTTTCATTTTCATATTTATAGTTTATTGAAACAGCAGCATTGACTTTTTGATTAAGTTTCTTTTTATTTAGAAAAGTCATATTCTCTTTCTTAACTTGAATAGAATGGGTTATTTGCAATTCAAATGTCAAAGTGATTTACTTTTATTTTTCTAAAGAACAATAAAAAATAATAAAAAATCCTAGTCATTTTCACAATTCCCAGTGATTCAATTAGTTATGTCTGTTTTTGTTCCATCCTAAAAATTCTACAATTCTTTTATTTGAAATATCAATATCAATAATAATTGTACAATGATAGATGAGGAAAACATTTGATCCTATTAAAATTTTAAAAACATTAACCATTGGAGCAACTGTGAATTAAATTTGTCATTTTTGTTTTCATTCATTGGTGTTTAACAAATATTTTATCATCACTTAACCATTTCTATCCACTTTTTTTAAAAAAAAAAAAACAAATCAGTTTTTCATTAGAATATTTTGGCAAAAATACCTAATCATTCATTTATTTTCTGTTGAAAATAAATTCAACCTTCAGGTGAAGTTATTTTAGTATATTATTCTAAAAAAACAGCTAAAACCTTGCGTTTGTAATTGTCATAATTAGTACTTTTACCAGTCTAAAGGACATTCCAATATTTGTAGGATGATTGCAAATTGCAATTCATCTTGACCTTGATGTTTGTTTTCCTATCAACAGTTTGACAAAGCAGGCTATATTATGTGATATCTAATACCTTATTTGATGATGCATAAGACCTCCCACATCCCTACATAGCAAAAATATCACCTATGTTTTACATATAATGTTGAGATATCTAGTAAGATAAGGTTTACATAAACATCACAGGTTACTAGTAATTTTACCTAAAATAATACTATAATATTAGATGTGAATATGCAACCAAATATAGTAATATACTGAATATATATGTGTGTATATACACACACATATGCATGCACTTCATTTGCTGGTTTATAAGATACAAGTTTTACAAATGATATTTATACTCACACCAATTTTTTTGTTGGACAGTTTGAGTGCCCTAGCTGTTCAGTCTCCTATCCATAATACCATAATTATACCTGTATAATTTTTTCTAGCCCTTTTTAAGCCCAAAAATTAGGAGTACGTATTATTCCCAAGAACTAAATAACTTTTTCTTTGGCCATGTGCATCACCATCTTCATGACAGTATGACCAAAAGTAAGTGATATGGTCTAAAATAAGTCATATGCAGCAAAGAGTTTTTAATTGCTAATGAAGCACGGTATTTTTTTTAAAGAATTACTCATGTAGATATTGAGCAAATTGTTGTCAGCTTCATCACTATTAGTATCAAAGATTTCTTCATTATCATCATTTTTTAAAAACAGCTGGAAGAAAAAGCTTAACCAGTGTTGCTGTAAGACTGATGAAGGATATAAAGAGGTCTAAAAAGCCACCAAAAACAGGCAGTCAAAGACTCTGATCATATTGTACTATCTGTTAAGCTGTTAAGACCAACTTTGTGCCGGATAAAAATTTGCAAATATTTATGCCAATGACTCATGTGTATGCACTTGGGTTCTCCACATTAAATAACTGACATTGTGTAGCATACTTTTTCTTTGAGGAGGCATGGGAAAATAGGAGTCTGCCACAATCAGCGATTATGAATTGTAGTATCTGTTCTCCTGCCATGACCGACTAAGACAAGCTTTGTGTCCAATCCTGCACAATATTTTGACCAGTGACCTGAGTATATACACTTGAGTACCCCACATTAAATAACTGATCTTGTGTTGCATCCCGTCTTGGTTGGGAGGTATGGGTAAATAGTGTAGTATCTGTTCTCCTGCCATGACCAGCTAACATAAGCTTTGTGCCCAATCCTGCAAAAGCATGGGATGGATATAAATTTACCAATATTTTGATCAATGACTCACGTGTACACGCTCAGGTTCCCCATGTTAAATAACTGATCTTGTGTCACATCCCATTCCAATGAGGGCCCATGGGTAAACACCCAGACGTTACGCAGCTCAGATGACTAGGATCAAAGTGTAGTATCTGTTCCAGTAGCTAATCGCTTGCCCATGGCTCCAGCCATCAGCAGTAGTTCCAGCTAGCCAACAATCATCATCATCTTTCCATCATCCATTGCTTCAGCAATCAACAGCCTCTGCTAGTCCAGTAGGCCACTGGTTGCTGCCACTCCAGCCATCCTTGCCAATGATATACAATAAACTGTCCTTTTCAGGACACCACTCTCTAGTGATCATGAAACTGTTCTTCTCAGGACAACGCTATTCCTACCCTCTACATGAGTTTGCAGAGTTATATTTTGCCTGATTCACACTAACATTATTTTTGTTTATGTATTTTTCTTTAACAAAAATAAACTTGGCAAATATTTTTTTTACACAAATATTTGTTTTGTTTGTTGTTGTTTTCTGTCATTTGCTCTCTGTTTGCAGGCCAATATATACATTTGCCAATATATACATTTGCCAATATATACATTTGCTCTCTGTTTGCAGGCCAATATATACATTTGCCAATATATACATTTGCCAATATATACATTTGCTCTCTGTTTGCAGGCCAATATATACATTTGCCAATATATACATTTGCTCTCTGTTTGCAGGCCAATATACACCCCCCCACCTGCAACATCATTATTCACAAAGTTTTGTCCTTCTTCCTTGAAAAGGACCACTGACATCCAGTATGTTCCACTACTCACTGGAAAATATATGTTCATTTATAATTTTGTTTCTCCACACCTATTTTCTCCGCAAACTTGTTAAATTTTTGTATGAAGAGGCCTTCTTTTAAATACCATGTAAATTTTGTGTTTCAAATTAGTCAATACGTACCGAATAAAAAGTTGAACAAATGTTAAATGTAAATGCTCCAAATACTAAAAGGTTTGTCAGTTTTATACATGTGTGTTGTTTTTTCCAGAATTTCATTGACCAAAGCTGGGCCTGTGAATTATACACGAGTGTGTGTTTTTATAACCAAATTATAATTACCAAACTGGATAAAACACAAATACAGTGTACATGCACACTGGTGCATATACAATGATATGTGCTTATGATTTGATCAATGACATCTTGCTGCACACACTAATAGCTTATAAGTTACTGTGTTACCTTTAATATATGTTTAAACACTCAATTTTATCAGTTGATGATTTGAAAAACAAATTTTAAAAACTTTCAGTCTCATATAAAACAAAAACATTCTTAAATAGAACCCCAACTTCTACATGTTGGTCATTGTGGCAACATTCAAAATTATTGTGTTTCATATTGAAAAAATCATCTAAAAGTTTAAAAATTTAATTTCAATTAGAAATTAATGTTATTTTATATTTTAATTATGAATTTTCTTTTAGATTAACTAATTGAAAATTGATTACATTTTTTTTCAAATTGTTTTAATTAGTTTTATATAAGTAATTATTGGCAAAGGTCCAATTTGAACAAAGATCAATGATTGTGTCATGTAACTGTAGATTTAATAAGTGTTAATAATCCTAATATTTCACTGCCCATTGCCACTGATTAGGCTTAGATACCCCACCTAGGATTATATTGATTGGCTACAATCACAGATATGCAAATCACTAGAAGCTTAATACTAAAACCATTAGGATCATCTCTTGTGCCAAACATGAAATAAAATTTACTAATCCAGATTAATATCGAGTTCAAAACCAAACATCTTCCTTGTCCTTCTTGCATGTTGAGCTGACATCATTAGAGTGTTAATTTATTCTATGCTATCAGAATGTTAATCAATCTAATCAACAATAAATAAATATACAATGAAGCCTTTTATAAAACAAATGTTTTCAGCTTGCTAAGGTTTTATTTTATTTTCTACTTATTTAATTACTTGCTTAAAGGCTGTCATCAGTAAACATGCTAATTCTCAATGCCAGTAAATATGTATCATAATTGACTGACTGGATGGATGAAAATAAATAAGAGAAATAAATAAAGAAATGGTAGTGGTATTACTAATATTAGCCGTTTCCCTACAAGGAAACATTTGACATTCATTGACCAAGCTGAAATTTATAAAATCTTTCTGTTAAAACAATTTTTCAGGAAAATAGGTTTCTCAAGTCCAGTAGCTGCTATCACTCTTTTCAGTATTGATGCAGGGTTTCCTTCCTAACCTTTTATTTGAAGTAGTGTGGCATGTCAACATCTTCATTACGTCATTATTTCCTCCTTGTATTACATATGCTATCCAGTTTAGTTATTGCTGCTGTTGGTAGTCCTCAAGTGATGTTTCTATTATTTAGTTCAGTTCTTTGTTTGTGATTCTGTAGTGATGGTCTATAATGTTCAAAGAAAATCAATACTGCCAGGCTTCACATGCTCAAAGACATTTTTAACCACTGATCTTAGAAAGCAGATTGTATACAGCTGACGGTTTAGATATTTCTGAACCGTTTTGGTGGTATGCGTGACATCCATATGAAAATTTTCATCTTACCAAACAAGGTTATTTAAGAATATGTCTCGAGTTTTCAGGTTGATGTTTGGTTTTATAGCAATTTGCAGTGTTGGACGACACTACCTCTGGCTCAGCTTATTCTATGTTCAGTTTCTTTTTATCCTATACTAAATTTGTTATAACTGATCAATACACTGAGGTATTTGAAGTGTTTAGTATTTACTAATTCCACAACCCATTTTCTTATGATGGATTTAGGATATGCACCACCACCGCTTTCATTCCAACTCCTGGTCATATTTTCTGCTTTTAAAAAGTTTATCTCAAGTCCTTGGAACACTTGGTAGAGGACGTTAATTTACTGTTCAAGATCATTTTTATCCCAACTATGAATACCTATACTATCAGCATACCCCACACCCCACTTCATCATTAGTACATTAGCCCCGGGAAAGAAAGCAGTATCGTTGTCTTCTATTGGTAAATTCATTTGGGATGTGGTATGGAATGCTTAAATGATCAGTGCTCATCTGTTTACATCAGTGTTTGTAAATGCACGGGACATAGTCTAAGAAAAGATCTGGAATTGAAGTTTCGAGTTTGTTAGTTGTATAATTGATTTTCACAAAAAAATTTAATTTTGAAAAAATAAATAAATTTATATTGCATATTGACTACTTACGTCCGTGCGTGCATTGCTTAAGAAAGAGATGTGCTAAAAAAATTCTCACTTTTGGTTGTTAAAAAGAGATTTTGTGTATGAAGACACTACCTTTTCATTGGATATTTAAGACCTTATTTTGTACATTCACTGAATACACGTTTTAAAAAAGTATTAACTCCGACAAAGTACAGCAAAATCAGACACACGTACAAGGACAAAAGGATGTACGGCTTGTAAATGGGAAAAAAATAATACTATACAAAATCGGAAATTGCTCAGTTTCTGATAAACGTGTGAAAGGTTGAAGTGGGTGAAGATTTGGCTTTCTCAAAAGATTCAATGTATCCACAGAGAAAAAAGAAAAGAAAAAGCAGATGCAAATACAAACATTTATATTTCAGAATTGTTGAGGTGTTTTACAAAGAATGCTTTGAATCGAGTATCTTCTTTGAAGACAAATTTTTTGTGCATCTGGAAACAGACTAGACAATAAAAGATTTTTTATGACTAAATTATGACTCAGACTGTCTACTTGATATGTTGTCTCTTATTTATACTAAAAAAAAAAGCACGATCTGAGCGGTAAACACCAGGATCCGCGCGAATATATAAGAAAAATGTGTTAAGTTCTATTTGAAAGTGCGTTACTTGTATTGCATAAAATGTCTAGGTACTATCAAAGAAAAGGGATACCTAATGTTTAAAATGCATTTTTAAAAATGAAAAATCTTTCTTGGAGCTTTTATTTTAGTTTTAATTTTAAGTTAATAGATTAAATTGATTTCCAATAAGCAAAATACTTTGCTGCATTTCAAACTGAATTTAAATTGATTGGAATTAGTTTTTTCTATTATCACGAAAAAACGTTAAAATCGACCATATTGAGAAATTTGTAACATAACGGAATTCTGTTTATAAAAAACCGCTTTTATTTTCTGGGAATCTGTATTATTTACAAAAATCTATACATTTAGACATATATAAAATAAATTAAAAATTCTTTTTAATATTGGGGGTTATTGAATTATAGTGAGCTTTTTCATTTATGACTAGTAAATACAGTTATTAATAACAATATCCTTTACCTATACAAATTAATACAGAATTTTAAAAGATTTAGAAGTTTATAAATTAATTATTCTCATCAAAATTTAAACAAAATGAAAACAATTCTTGTAAAAATCCATTATTAATCGATTTTTTTCTTAAGACATATAATGTCTATATTTATTTTATACATAAAATAAAAGCAATGAAAAGCTTTTACTAATTAAATGATATCTTAGTGTTATTAGTTCATTTTTTTATTTTACGATTCAAAGAAGATTTTCTGTAACTGGGTGTCCTGTTTGACCAAAATGTTCATGATTTAAATTTCCCTTATAGCTAATAATAATAATAATAATAATAATATAAACAAAAAAAAGTTTCTCGAAATTTCATAAAATTAAATAAATGGTAGTTAACAGATTAAAAAAGAAAATATTTTTACAAAGATTTTCTAAAAACGAAACATTTAAAAAATATTTTTTCCGTCAGCGGTCGACGATTTACGATTAGAGTTTTAGCGCTTTTTTTCAAGTGAAAAACTAAAAAACACACTGATTTGGAAATTCTTGCAAAAAAATAATTGTCAGAGTTTAATGATACTTTCAGAACAAATGAATAAAATTATTGTTGAATTTTTGTTTAGAAAATATTTTTTCATGTGACTCCCACCCCCCACTAACTTAATTTCATGAAATTTCAAGAAATTAAATATATCAATCTCAGAATTTGTTTTATTAGTTAAAAGTACGACTGTTTGGAGAATGTAAATCAAATTTTTTTAAATACTGCTCATTTCCCGAAAATCTGCTCCGAATCGTAAAATAAAAAGTGCAATAAAAATATGACATTATTCAGTTAGGAAAGCTTTTAATTGCTTTTATAAATAAAATTTAAGGACATTATTGTCTTAAGAAAAAATTTTTTTCGATGAATAATGAATCTTTACAAGAATTGTTTACATTTTTTAAAATTTTAATTATAATAATAATTTATAATAAATCGTTTAAAATTCTGCATTACTTCAATCCGGTTAAGGAATATTGTTATTAAGTGAAAAACTATATTTACTAACCAAAATTTGAAAAGCTTAATACAAAGTATTTTCCTTCAAGATTTAAAATAATTAAAAAAAATTTTTTTTATGTATATAAAATATTACGTAACGTGTCCCTGTTTGAAATTATGGTGATCATACACGACATTATCAGAAAATAAGAACGATGACTATAGTAATTACTTAAATTAGATTAAGGGAAATATTTTCCAACATTTTTAAGATTACTTAGTACTTAAAAATTATATTAAAAAAAGGCGCCCACTCGTCATTTTCTTAAATTATGTTTTAACAGATAAAGTCACCGTAGAACAACAAATTCAACACGTTCCAGCGCTTGTTAAGTGATTGATGAGTGATAAAAAGCGCGTAAACCACCGTTAATGTTTGTTTTAAAAATCCACTTATCCATTATTTTACACATAAAGTAGTTTTTTGCAAATTAGATAAATTATAATTTAAATCAACTAATATTCCCAAAATAAAGTTTCAGAAAAGTATACTTTATTTTTGGAAAAAATTAACTTTTGTTAAGTGTCAGACTCAAAAAATGAATGATTTAAAACGATTTTTGAAAGCGACGAAACAGTTGAGATTCCAGTCAATATAATTAATATTTAAAATACATAAGGGCATTTTGATTACTGGAAACGATAAATTTAATCATTTAGCTTTAAGTTAAAGCTAAAAAGAAAGCTTCAAGAATGCTTTTTCATTTTTAAAAATTCATAAACCAAGGTATCGAAACTCAGTGGAGGTACCTAAGTTTAATACTGATATGATAATTGAAGCTACATGTTTTATTTTCATTTTACTGGCTAGTTTTGTGAATATATCTGTATTGTTGCGTCGTGGTACAGTGTAGACGTATATTGCCATCATCAATTTGAGATCTTATATATTGATATTTCACATCAATGTGTTTGATCTCTATATTTATCCCTAGTTATAAAGATAATAGAAAGATATAGTTACTGATGTTTCATGTCTCATCCCTAATGTCTCAGTTGTTTTAGGAAATTGTCCTCTTTCTTTGCATAAGACAAAAAACACATATTCTGCCTCACAACACAAGTTAATAAAGCAACAATGGTTTTCCTCTTTGATTTTTATTTTGTAATTCATTACAAAATCAAAATCAAAGAGGAAAACCACTGTTGCTTTATTAACTTGTGTTGTGAGGAAATATCCAGAGATAGTTCTTCTGTCTTCAGAATTTGCCCAATTTGAATCACAAAATCCGATTAAATTTATTCATTTTCAGACCTTTTAATGTTGAGACTATAGTGTAATTTTCCCTTAATATATTTCAAGACAAATTTACACAAATTTTATTGTAAATTGGTATTCTTTGCTAAGTGCTGAGATAACTTAGTAACTACACAGCATAAATCAGGTCAAGGGCAAGTCATTGCGTCAATTTAACTACCTTTCTCTGCATATTTCTGCCATCTGGAAGTTCTTTTGTATCTACACTATTACTCTTTAACATTTAGGTATCATTCATTGATTTCGGATTACAATCGTTCACTTTAAATTTAAGTAGGTATTTTGTGTGTGACTCATTTTACACTGTCATCTCTAAATTCAAACTCAACATCTAAAAAAATGTGATAACTAGCCAAGATCTTTCATCGGAAAATTTCGAGATAGATTTTTTAATTTATATTATTCATACTTCTCAAGTTTGACGCTACAATAAGTTATACACCCAAGTCACTAATTGATTTTATTATTCGAAATGTTTGTTTATACGCAATAATCGTTTTAAAGTTATTCCAGTTCTTTCCGCTTTGTTTTTAAATTAACTCCATATAGAGATTTTTGTTTTAATTTAATACATGCTTTTCACCGATTTCCTTTTTTTTTGTCTCAACAAATTGTTCTACAATATTTCACAGTCAAATTGACTTATTTCACCTCTTATTGTTTTTTTTTTTTTTTAACTTTTTCTTTCGGCCGTTGTACGCTCCGGCCTCCTTCAGGTGGTTGGAATGCCCTTTATTTCGCTCATTGGTAGACTGTTCTAGTTCCACGTGCCATGTTTAATCTCCTGTTAATTTCCCTTAACCGGGTATTGAACTCACATTCTTTGGGTCCTGTCACTGGATCTAACTAACGCCTTTATCCACTGTCCTTGAGGATATCTGTGTATGAATTTCTGGGTATTATAAACCTAATGTCTTCAGCAACCATTTTTTACCAGTGCTCATATTGTAATTTTTGCTGTTATCATTGCATTTTTTTTTTTACCAGAGTTCATATTGCAATTTTTGTTGTCGTTATCGCTTTTCTCTGGCACTCCTTATTACTGGTTCCCATATTGTATTCATTCGGCCTGTCTCCCCTTTATATTTCTTTTCGCAGCTGCACTGGATAGCGTACACACAGTCTCCTCTATGTTCTCCTCTATGAGGTGGGGTCTTACTCGGGAGGGATATCTGCGAAGTGTTGTCCAGCTTTTGAAGGTTGTCCTGATGTTATATGGGCCGCAGATCCTTTGCATTTTCTCTGATAACCCCGTCACATAAGGCAGGCAGACTGTCTTCTGAGTGTTGTTGTCCCCCTCTTGTACCCGCCTATCCCAGTTTTTTTTTTGGGGGGGGGGCTGCTGCCATGTACCCAGGGTAGTTGTTACGTTGTAGGGTACTACTTATGCTGACCAATTCTTTATCTAATGTCTCTGGGTCGCCACTAAGACTTTTGCTCGGTGTTGTAAGCAGACGATCCCTTTCTTTACGCTGTATGGATGGTGGGAGTTGAAATTGAGGTACTGTCCAGTGAATGTTGGTTTGCGGTATACGGATGTCTTGAACCCATGCTCTGTTTGAGATATTACAATATCCAGGAATGGGAGTTACTCTCTTTCTCCATTGTGAACTGTATCGGAGGTCTTATTGAGTTCACATGGTCCAGTAGAACCTGAACATCTTCCTGGTGTGGCCAGAGTATGAAGGTGTCATCTATGTACCTTAACCATAGAGTTGGCTTTAGAGATATAGATTCTAATGCCATTTCCTCAAAGTATTCCATGTATATATTCGCCATTGCTGGTGATAATGGCGAGCCCATTGCCATCCTGTCGATATATGTATGATCCCATTCCGAAGTGTGTTGCTTGTGTACAGAAAGTCAACATCTCCATCAGATTATTTATTGGAATACTGGTTCGTTCTTCTAGGGATGAGTCAGATGCCAACCTGTCTCTGACTACTGAGAGTGCCTCCCCCGTGGGTACCTTGGTGAACAAACTCACCACGTCCAAGATCACCCTCTGGTTGGGATGGGAGCATCTTTGATTATTTCCATGAAACAGGAAGAGTTTCGAACATATAAAGGAGACTATCCAATCAATGAGTCAATTATATCTACAAGAAAGCGACTCAGAGGATGGCATACAGAGACTTGAACACAGAGGAGAACATGACTAAAGACTGTGTGCAGCTGTGGAAAGAAATATAAAGGTGAGACAGGCCGCCCCCATAAGGTAAAGCCTCAAGAACACCAGAAAGATGTAACACGAAGGGAAGTGGAAAAATAAGGAAAGAAAAGGGAGATCACTGCCTTTGTGGGATAAGGCTGAGATCATAGACAAGAACACCATTGGAAAATTCGTAAACTTAAGGAATCAGCACATATGCTACGCCACAAAAATTTCCTGAGCCGACCAAGCATAGAAATGAATACAATATGGGGACCAATAATAAGAAATGCCAGAGAAAAGCGATAATAACAACAACAATTGCAATATGAGCTCTGGTAAAAAAAAATGCAATGGTAACAGCAAAAATTGCAATATGAGCACTGGTAAAAATGGTTGCTGAAGACATTAGGTTTATAATACCCAGAAATTCATACACAGATATCCTCAAGGACACAGTGGATAAAGGCGTTAGTTAGATCCAGTGACAGGACCCAAAGAGTTCAATACCCTGTTAAGGCAGTGGAGAACTTTCAGAGGGAAATTAACAGGAGATAACTGATAACTGACATCCATTAAACATGGCACGTGGAACTAGAACAGTCTACCCCAGTGAGCGAAATAAAGGGTTCAGTTCGACATTCCAACCACCTGAAGAAGGCCGGAGCGTGCAACGGCCGAAACGTTGTAATAAATATGGCAAGAAATGATGAGGACAATAGTCCGAATAATGTATATAGTGTACATAATACCTCATCTCAGAAATACAGACAGATATATAATTAACTCTGTCACTGATTTCAACTGTTAAGTTCAATACATGAAGGCTTAACAATTCAGTTTAAAGGAGATGGCCAAATATGACAAGAAAAAACTTATTAGCGATGAATTTTGTTCAAAGAAGGCATTTCTTCAGACAAAAAATGGTTTTATGGATGAAACCAGCCTTATACATAAAACGAGGAAGGTGGAGAAAATGTTTGTTACAGTACATCAAAATGATACACAGACTTTTATTTGTATCATTATTGTTTTTAATAATACATATATAAAATACAATTAAATATAATAATTATATATAATATATTATATATTATAAATGAAATAAAAGAAATGATAATTGTGAATTATGTTAAATCATTAATTTTAAGCAATATTTACGGTTAAATTTCGTATTTGTTATTGTCTGGAGCTACGACAGGGCGTTTCATATCTACTCGAGTTCAGAACGCGTATCCTCGGTATCTCCTAGAGAGACAAAGTTACCAACGATGTTGTGCTAGAGAATAAGCAGACTCCTGGAGTAAGTGAACTCCTGGAGCAAGCAAACTGCTGCAGCATGCATCGTATTTGTCAACATCGTCTTCGATGGCTGAGTCACGTACAACGAATGAATGACGGCCGTATACCAAAAGACATCATGTACGTGTACGATGATGACACCGTCGGGTAGGCCTGTCGCGGCCGCCACTAGCCGCTCCTTAGAGAAACGACCTTGACCTTTCACAACTCTTGATCTCGCAGATTTAAGTCAAGCAACATGCGAGAAACCGGACGACTAGTCCAATATGGTTGAGTCCAAACCGTACCTCGTGAGCATCGGATTAGGCAGCGCCTTTTCAAACAACATTGGGATTATATCTACGGATTTCTACTCCCTCTAGCCAGGGAGTACTTGAACAAATCGTTTTACATATTATTAGCCGCTTTTTTTCGTCCAACTCGAGGCTGCTCGGCCCGGAGGCTAGGATCAAAGTGTAATACGCTATCTTTGTGAGCTCCCGGTGCCTTCGTCGAGAGAATACTCTTCGGCGCGATCCCGTCTCCGCGGTCGATTCGCCGTAGAAGACGTATGACCTCTCTGTCCAGCTTCGTCAAGTGTTACACTTCGGCGAGATCCCAGTCTCCGCGGTCGATCCGCCCTGTGAAGTCGTATCACTATACTGACTCGGCCCTATTTAGGGACTCGTCCTAACCGATACAACGAATCTTCGTGCGACATGGATCAACCTGCTGCTGTTCCTGACAATTCTCCCGTCCGGCAGTCGACCAGCTACCGCCGACGACCAACTCTACATTCTTTTCGCCGATACGACCGAAATCTACTACCCCTGAAGAAAACCCAGTCATACCGGACCCGATACCGATACGAACATATTTCTCCAGAGTACACTCTTGTACATTTTGGATAAATAAAATCGACATTGTTGTTTCTTAAACCTCTGCCTTTGTCACCTCATTGTCTTAGCTGTTCACACCTTTCTTCGTGAAGCTTGCGGGGGCGACATCCTTATCATCCCCGCAACAGGCTACCCTACACTATGTGTCAAAGATGTTGCCAGAGGAACCTGAAACTCACTGGCATAGACTCTGGAGCTGGGAACAGCTAGCAGACGATCGCAGCGGCTGGTGCCATATTGTTCAATGAGGAGTCACGGAAGCCAATAAAAAGCGAAATTAACTGTTGACATGTCGCGGTCGCCGATTAGCCGCTCCTTAGAAAGCCGACCTTGACCTTCACAACTCCCGATCTCGCAGATCTAGGTCAAGCAACATGCGAGAAACCGGACAGCTAGTCCAATATCGTTGATGCCAAACCATACCTAGTGTGCATCTGACTATGCAGAGCCATTCCAAACATCAGCAACCATAGACAGTAATTTATTATCTACGGTCTTCTACTCCCTCTAGCCAGGGAGTACTTGAACAAATCTTTCCAAATATTCTTGGCCACTTTTTCACGTCACATCGGGGTGGTTTCCTCAGGAGCCCCTCCTGGTTAGGTTAGAACAAAAAAATTGGTGTACCTAGTTAATGTGAGTAAATGTGCTTCCCGGCCTGTTCCTGGCCACTTCTTTGGTTATGATCCAGTTTGAGATTCCCAACCTCCCCAGTTTGTTTTTGGTCCCCCCTTTTTTATCTCGTCTGGGTCAGCGTTATATTCTCCCATGCCCGTACGATTTTTCTTATCTGTTCCCCACACCCTTAGTGAGAGAGCTTCTTGATTTTGTCCCATGGGCAGAATACAGCGGCCTCTTTGTATTTGAGGGTTGGACGGGCCCTACTAACATCAGTTATGTTCAATTTGACTTATGTTTATATTTTCAGTTTATTATTGGGTTCATCTCCCTCCCCTCTCATCACGAGATTTTTATATATATACAATTATCATTAAATTTTTAATTGCATGGGGCGCGTTTTTGTAGGTCCCCCCTTGTGAGGATGTGGTATTATGGTGTAAGGAGGATTGTTTGGTGATGGATGAGTTCTTGTGGTGAGTGGGCAAATTGTAATGAGTGAATGGGTCGTGAATCGGATTAGCTAGGTATAGGATAGTCAGTGAAGACCAGCCTCAACCCTCCCCCTTTTCAGGCCTTGTGCCACAAATTGTATTTTTCGATACAATAAATACATCAAAGTGTAGTACGCTGCCTTTGTGAACTTCCGGTGCTTTTGTCGAGAGTGTTACTCTTCGGCGCGATCCCGTCTCCACGGTCGATCCGCCCTGGAAGGTATAACACCTCTCTGACCTGCTTCGCCTAATGATACACTCTGTCGCGATCCCGTCTCTACGGTCGATCCGCCCTGGAAGGTGTAACACCTCTCTGACCTGCTTCGCCTAGTGATACACTCTGGCGCGATCCCGTTTCCGCGGTCGATCCGCCCTGGAAGGTGTAACACCTCTCTGACCTGCTTCACCTAGTGATACACTCTGGCGCGATCCCGTTTCCGCGGTCGATCCGCCCTGTGGAGTCGTATCACTGTTCTGCCTTGGCCCTGTTTAGGGACTCCGTCTTCGCCTGGTGATACACTTTGGCGCGATCCCGTTTCCGCGGTCGATCCGCCCTGTGAAGTCGCATCACTGTTCTGCCTTGGCCCTGTTTAGGGACTCCGTCTTCGCTATTCGACCGAACCAGCTACGTTCGCCGACCAACCCTAAACTACCAGGCCAGTTCAACCCTAAACTACCGGACCAGATCAACTATATTCGACCGAACCAGCTACGTTCGCCGACCAACCCTAAACTACTGGACCAGACCAGCTACATTCGACCGAACCAGCTACGTTCGCCGACCAACCCTAAACTACTGGACCAGACCAGCTACATTCGACCGAACCAGCTACGTTCGCCGATCAACCTGTCATACCGGACCCAACACCGATGTAAACGTGTTAATAAATTCGACACTTTTGTTCATAACAAAAACCTTTGCCTTTGTCCCGTCATTGTCTTGGCTGTTCACATTTATCGTACATAAAAACCTTGCGGGGGCGACATCCTACTCGGCCCCGCAACTGACATCAGAAGACCACAAAGGAAGCAGAAAACAATGCCAGACCTTCATTCCACATTCCAGCTTCATCTGTTACACCCGCAGAAGAGAGTACCATACAAAGATCGATCTGTCGGACCACTCCAGACGCTCTTCGCAAAAGCACCGACAATTTGACCAAAGAGGGCACCATCATTATCTCGCAAGATAAATGGATACCTTCTACTACTATTTTCAATTACGATACATTATACCAGTAGTAATTTTGTGAATAAAGGAAATATGTTGTATGACCCGGGATGTAAATTTACTGTAGATGATTTTGAAATTAGTGCACTTTCAATACATTTTCACCTTAATAAAATTCATTATCTTTTAATAAAATTATCAAACCTATTATGATGAGTATGTTCATGTGATCTTTTATTTAAATTTCTAGATATCTCACCAATGTATTAAATGGGACATTTTTGCAATCTATTTTGTAAATTCCGAATTTAATTCCAATATTGCTCTTGTTTTGTGTTGATTCAATCTCTTATTGTTTTAAAAGCAGTTTTGACAAATTTTATATTAACGACAAATTATTTTCAATTATAGACATTTACTGAGTTGGTATGTAGCATTATCCTCCTAATTTTGTAGAGATATTTGTATTATTTTCTTTTTTTTTTTTTTTTTTGTGGAGTGATGAATAGATCTCAGCTTGACCCACTTCCCAAAATCTGATCAACCAAAACTCAGAAAGTTTATTTTAATCCTTTCTTGGTTTGGTTGAGAACGTTTCAACATCCCCTCTCACACAACACACACACATATATTCATGATGTTTGCTACAGCAGTAATTCCTTCAACTTGATTATGTTGGCCTACAATATCAATGGTGGACTTTGTGATATGGAAGAATAGACTGAACTTTCAGTCAATAACCTATAATTTTTTTAGCCTTCTATAGGCTGGTAAAATGATGTCTGACATGAAAATATATACAAACCAGAGATATATCATTGAAATTTGTCATTTGAAAAAATACACGATATTCACCAATGATTGCTGAATGTGTAGCGGACCCCCGAGCGCCCCCGTATCACAAAAGGGTGATGAGGTCACGAGAGACCCGCTAGCATTTTTGAAGACGTTAAATCTGACAGGGTTTAACAATATAGACGACAGAACGAGGATATATAGGATATGTGCTAATTTATTCTAGAAAAGAAAATAAGGTGGTCGGAACAGTAGAGATGCAGATGTTCCGGTGCAGACATTGCTGGTCGAGGTTGGTTGTTACAGATGATTGCTGTAGTTGAAGTTGGTCGTTGCAGGGATGATCGCTACCGGTCACTGTAGTCGGAGGTTGGTGTTGGTCGTTGCCAGGATCATCGCTGTTGGTTGTTGGAGTTGATGTTAGTCGTTGCCGGGATGATCGCTGATGGTTGTTGTAGTTGAAGTTGGTCGTTGCCGGGATGCCAACTTGACGTGTTGGGAAGGAAAGAAGAGCTGGCGTTGTTCTGGCATGTCACAGGTCCAGTGCAGGCGTTGCGTGTTGCCTGTCGAGTCCGATGTTAGTAATCTCCCGTAATAATTACAAACGTTGTGTACGGGAAAGGTTATGGACGACGTGCAGGCAGCCAGTAGGGACGGAATGCCGAGAGTCGAACGGGGCCAAGGAGCCAGGAGTAGTAGGCGAAGGAGAGAGAGAGAAGGGAAGTTTCCAACTATCGTCGAGTTGGCAGACAAAAAAAAAAAATACGCAGCCGACGTTCCTGGACGCGAAGGCCAGGGGCCTGTGTATCCGACCGAGATTTATTTTGTAAAAATACAAAATTGTGTCACAAGGCCGAAAAGGGGGAGGGGGTAAAAGGCTGGTCTTCACTAACTATCTTGTACCTAGCTAATTTGATTCACGACCCATTCAGACATTACAATTTACTCATTCACCATAAGAACTCGTCCGTCACCAATCAATCCTCCATGCACCATAATACCGCATCCACTCTAGGGAGACCTACAAAACGCGCCCCGTGTCACAGTAATTTTAATAATCCTAACACATATGTACAAAATTCTAAGATGAAAAAATGAGAGGGTGGGGAGATGAACCCAATAACGAACTAAAATATTAACATAAATGAAATTAAACGCTAACTGATGTTAGTAGGGCCCGTCCAACCCTCAAAAGGCAGGGAGACCACTGTATTCTGCCCATTGGAACAAAATCAAGCAGCTCTCTCGCTAAGGGAGTGGGAAAGGTGATAAAAAATCATACGGGCATGGGGAAGTATAAAGCTGACCCAGTCGAGATAGAAGATGGGGGTTCAAAAAACAAACTGGGGAGATTGGGAATCTCAGGCTGGATCATAACTAAAGATGTGGCCGGGGGGCAGGCCAGGAACAACACTTACTCGCATTAACTAGGTACACCAAAGCTTGTCTAACCTAACCAAGGGGAGGGCACCACAGGAAGCCACCCCGATGTAACGTAGGCTTGACCTAAAAGCGAAAATCAAGGCTAGCACCGTTCATACGAACCAAGCTCGGCTCAGTCACCCACCTTTCGCTGAAGACTGTCGAATGCAAGCGTTTTCTATCAGTTCTAATCTTTATCTTGAGCTGATGCTCAAAGAATCGGATCAGATCCTGATGAGAAAAACGGGTACCCCGCAAAACTTCCTCCTCTCGCGTCGTCCATATCACCATTCGGGCCGTGGCAAGCAGCGTGAGAAACACCATCCGTTTCACCCCGGAATACGGGGGCGACACATTGTCACACGCGTATGCGCGATCCATGGGCACAAGCTTTTCGGGAGCGAGACGAGCCGTCAGCGCGCCGACATGGTCCCATAAGGGGCGGACCCGGGGGCAATGGTAGAAGGCGTGCGAAGCCGTTTCCTCTAGACAAAGGCCACACCGTTCGCAGTCTGTCAAGTCCGCCAAGCCCCATATGAAGACCCTGTCATTGAGAGGCAGCCGATTCCGAGCCAGTCGCCAGGTAAGCGAAAACTCAGGGTTACTGAGGTAATCCGTCGCTGGCGCCCAAGACCAGTGAGAGCGAAACTCATCCTCCGACATGTCGAGATCCTCGCGTAGGGGATCCTTCGCGACCCCCTCCACTAGCAAACGTCCTTCCTAGGCCGAGAAAGGTCACTGGACCGAGGGACGGCCAGCAAGGCCAACCGACACTCGCGAATGAAATCCGTTTCCTCCCGGGGCCTACAATGGCGCTCAGCTCGCGAGATGGGGGGATTGATAATAAGGGAAGGGAACGCGTCCCTAACAATCCCCGCCATGACCGAATCTCCTGTCAATGCGCGGCGTAGGAAAGCCAACCTCGAGGCACGTTTGTGGCTCAAGTGTGGCATTCCCAGCCTCCCATGACACGGACGCTGTGCACAGACTTCTCTGTCGACCCGATTCCCGCGTCTCCTCCATAGAATGGAGGTTAGCGAGCGCTCGAGCGGCTTCCTGTGGTCGTCACAGAGAGGAAGTACGGACAATCGATAAAGGACAAGAGGGAAAATGTATGTAGCACACACCTCCGCCCTGCCCTTCAGGGACAACCTCCGTTGACACCAAGTCTGACCGGCGGCGTCGACCTTTGCTCGTACTTCAGACCAATTCTTCTCCAGCTGGAGGTCGGGTCCAAACCACACTCCGAGAATGCGGACAGGACCGTCCGTCCAACCGAAGGGCCCCGGAAGATCGACCCCCTTCCAGGCACCTAGCTGCAAGCCGGACGACTTGTCGCGGTTAATCTTGGCCCCTGTCACGTTTTCGTACCGATCAAGCGCCTTCTGTACCGCCTCAATGCCTCAGCGGGACAACACGAAAGCAGATACGTCATCGGCGGACGCGGAAACCCTGGCTCGAGCCCCGCCAGGAACAGCGATTCCGCGTAGGGCCGGCCTGCACGCCCTGTCCCTCAGCCGGCGAAGGAGAGGCTCCAACGCCAAAGCGTAAAGTAGGGGCGACAGCGGGCAACCCTGACGAACCGACCTAGACAGCGCAAAAGCGCCCGACAGCTTCCCGTTCACATGTACCACAGCACTGGGGGAGCGATACAGGAGGCTAATCCAGCGGCAGAAGTCGGGTGCGAATCCGGCGGCCTGCAGGACAGTAGCAAGGTAGCGATGGTCAACCCTATCAAATGCCTTGGTGTTGGGGCGCACCCACCTTCTAACTAGTAATGGACTGGTCCCTCTTATATAAGTTAGCTCTGGGGAGAGAGTCAGTGTCAGCAGTCCAGATAACATACCGTTGGACTATAGACTTTGGATATTGTTTCGTACTAACCAACCTTCGTTCTACTAATTACTCTATTGTTAATTGCTTTTATGAATATACCAGTATTTTCCTCTACAACTGTGTTTGTCTTGATTCATACACCGACAAATGCAGGTTGCTCTGAATTGTTCGACCCCTCACAGCACAGGTCTGCTCGGGACCCAACAGAGACTCTGCAACTGACTGCAAGCGCTCCTGCAGGATCTTGGCCATAATCTTTAACTCTGTGTTTAGCAGAGTTATGGGCCTGTAGTCGTCTAGTTTCCCCCCGACACCCTTGCCCTTTTTCAACAGCGTGATCACACCCCTGGAGAACCGTCGGGGAGGGACCCCTGCCGGAACCAGTTGTTGAACACGACCGTCAAAATCGGGACAAAGATGTGCGACAGCCTCAAGTACACTTCATAGGGCAAACCATCCAGACCGGGCGACTTGCCTCTACCGACCTTCTTCAAAGCCGCGTAGACCTCGCCCTCGGTAATCTCTCCCTCGCAGCTAGCCGCTTCGGTCGGCGAAAGCCGAGGAAAGTCAGCCAAATAGCTGCGAAATTCGTCCTCCTTGGTAAAGCGACTCTCGAAATGCCGCCGAAACGCCTCGCACATGTCGTCAGTGGCCCGAAGGGTACGCCCCTCCGGGGTTTCGACTTCACGAATGTAACGATCGCCACCTCGACGGACCTCTTCCTTGCGCAGATCTGCGCCCATATTCACGGCTTCGGAAGACATCTTGCTTAACCTATGCCTAATTACCTGGCCCATGTAGCGCTCGCTATTCAAACGGCTTAGCTACGGCTATCTCCAGGGGATCCCCCCAGCCACCGCCCGGGAATGACTAGCTTTAAGCGTCCTCACCTTATCAGCTCTATCTAGGGCGAGCCGTTTGCTGAAATCAGTGGTGAAGGACCTAATTCTACATTTAAGTCTGTCCCACCACCTATTCCCCAATAACCGCCCCCACTAGCTCCCTTTGCACTAAGCTAATCAGCTGCTCCCGGAAGTCCCGCCTGTTCAGTAAAGACAGATTGAACTTCCAGTAACCAGCCATTCTAGGCCTATGTTTTAACGCCACACGGGCACAAACGAGTTTGTGGTCCGTATAGCCTACCCAGTGGAACGTGGGACAATCTAACAAATCTGTGTCGGCCCTTCTGACTAACATTCTGTCAAGGTAGCTAACCACCTTGTCACAAGGCCAGCTAAGAGCCCACGTCCACATTTTTCCCCCGGGATGATCGGCCCGGTATCTATCAACGAGACCGAAATCGCTGATCCGATCGACCAGGCTACGATTGCCCCTTTTCCCGCTAGCACCCCGCCCCCGATCTAGCTTGGGGTCTAGGACGGCATTCCAGTCCCCCATATTTAGTGAGAAGTCACTATCTTGCTGTAAGGGAGACCAGCAAGAGAATTGGGTAACCTAAACAGTAAAGTCTCTATAAAAAAATAAGTCGAGGTTAGCTAAAGGGAATTATGGCCTAAAAATGTCTAGAAGTATATTACAACTAGGTTTGTAATATAACTAAACTAAAAAGGGAACTTGCTATTCTCTACCACAGGTTTACAGCGTGTAGGGAGCACAACCGAGAGGTCATGGTCGAAATGACCTGTTCTCTTACTTTAAGGAGCGAAGGAGGAGGTAACTCCGACAAATGTTTATGGAAGCCAAACAGTTGATTTGAACACATTTCGGCGGTGAGAAATGCTATTCATCAGTGGTAATAATGATAGCCACATTGAGGTAGCCATGTACCAATGTCAACCAATGAAATGAAGAACTCTTGTTCCTCACTAGTGAAAATGCATTGCCAATGGTGAATCTACCGTAATCCTTTATAGATCGCTAGGAAGTACGCAGTTAAAAAAGCAGAGAAATTCTAGGGAGTAAAGATTGTTTTCGTGTATAAAACACTCCTGGTTTAAGCACAAAAAAAAATGACCAAAACTTGTGAAAAAGGAAGAGAAAAAAATGAAAAAAAACCATACATTTTGTTTATTTTTGTGATTCGTAAGCATTATGGAAACGTCGGTAAAACTAAAAAGGATGTTTAATGTGAAAAAGTCATTAATTGCCTTTCAATAAAAAATGTTTTTGATAATTTTATTTTGAAATTATGCATCATTTTGTATTTTCTCTATCGAATATTAAATAATATTTTTACCTTTAATGATTTCCAAATGTACGTAGGTGTCTCGTGACTCATCAAAATTCAGAAAAATCCCGCACGATTTAGAGAGAAACAATATGAAAGATACCCTTGTTGCAATACGCCATTATATCTCCAGCAATGAATCCAATTAGACCATATTTTGTCCGTTTTGAGTCCTGGAAAATATGGGATTGAATTCTAAACTAAAGTATAAGATATAGCTGACTTTTGGAAAAAAATTTTGGATGAAAAACCTGCGTCTTATAAACACAGGATTATGGTATTCGAAGAAATTGTGTTTTGGAGCTAATGATTTGTTTTTTCTCCAATAATATTGTATTCTTTCTGTTAATTTCATTGGAAATATATACTTTCAGAAAATTCCTTTCATACCACAAGAAATTTTGTATCAGAATTAAAAAATTAAATAGAAGGTTTGCATTATACACAACGGTAATATTTGGCAAATTTTGTTGTCAAGTATCAATGAAATAACTGTTTTGTACATCGATTCTATTTTTAAAGAGCTTGTCTCATAAATCTTTATGCTCACCAGTAAATCCTTTTATGTGACTGCCTTCTTTCATCTCTACATTCTTTTAAGCAGTCAAAGATGTTCAAATGCACCTGACTTCTAAAATTCCCTTAATGGTAAGATAATGTTTTGCACAAAGTCAACACTATTTTATACTTTATAAAATATAGTGCCAATAAATATGCTAGATATTATTATACTCTATATTTATATGACATGATGCTATTTTTATATGAGATTATTATATTTATTTGCCTATAATTTTATTTAATAAAACAAACATCTTCTAAGTTTGAATCTTTCAATATATGCTGCATCTTCTGTGCTGCAATGTTTGACTTTTATGTCTTTTGGCTTTGCCACTAAGCCATCACTCAAGACCTATTTTATTGCAGGTAGGTAATTAGTGTCAACACCTGCATAGACTAACGTTGAAGAGAATAGAGCAGGTCCATGGGGCAGGGAAAAGGGGACAAGGTCACAAATCAACATGACTTTTATGCTAAATGCCATGTGTCCAAGTTAAAAGCTTCTTTTTTTTTCTATATCCCTTCTCTGATGACTTAGAAGACTGTAAGGAATGGGGTGGGGTTAAAAATATAAAAGTTTTCTCATTAAGGCTTTAAAAAGAGTTTATTACTTTTTGTCATCAAATGTCAATCAATTTCAGGAAGTGAATAGTAGAGTGGGGATAAACTGACAAGCAGATTCCAAAAGAAAAAAAAGATAAAAACATCTCAAATTCTTGGGCTTTTTATAAATTTATGAATAAAAATCAATTTTGTCTTGTTTTCATTACATCTACCAGGAACCAGTTTCACTAAATAGTATGTTCCATTTCCTACATTTTCACATAATCTTAATTTCACCACTGATCTTAATAACAGTTTTATAAGTTGAATGAAGAAACATAAAAATAATTGTGTTTGACAACTTATTTTTTTTTCCAAAAGAGACATTCAGTATTATCTTAAAGTTGATTTGCATGGCCAAATTCAAAGATGCTGATAGTAATGGGAACTGACATTCATTTCCTATATTTATATAAAGTGAATACCATGCTAGGCAAAGATATTAAAAAGCTCAGGCATTTCCTAACATTTGTCATGAATACTAGATTCATTAGAAAGGTGTGATATGTCAGCCATTTACTTAGACTTCTACCAAATGCTAGGATGGTGTAAAATTTGAAAACTCTAAATTTTTATTTGAACTTTGACAACACTGGAAATGGGCCAAGTACATGTACGCTTGATAACAATATATATTGGTATATTTACCATATACTCTATACTTATTTTGGTGGTTTTATTGCATTCAGTTTGCATGGAAACAACTAGAACCAGATACTCAAGAGTAAATATGCCTTTACCCAACAGCTTGAGAATAATCTTGCCAGAATATAGCAGAGAGGTATTAACTTGTTTAGATTGCTCACAGATTGAATTAAAATTTGAATTACCTTAAAATTGGTAAAATTTAAAAATAAATTCAGTTTGGAAAAGATTAAACTCAGCAAAACACTCATAAATAAATTCTTTTCTCAAAAATATCTTGGCATGTTAAAGTATGTTGTTATGTTTTTTGTGTTCCATTTGAAACTTAAGTGTGGGAACAAATATACCATCTGTATTTCATTAAAATGTGTTTTTCTTTTGAGAATAATTTAGGGGTTAAATTTAGGATATCAATAATTACAGAAATATAAATTTTAAGAGTTTGAAATTGGTAATGAATCACAATTAGCATTAGTAGAAGCTCATTTTGTACACATATTAGTCCATGTCACTCTAATAAAGAAACTCATTTTATTGTTCATGTTACTCTAATAATCACCTTACTCAGTATTCTTACACTCTCCAGCACTGTCATGGTCTGAACAATCCCAGTTTTTCCTTGAATTTCCAATTCCTCTAATTCTGACTGATGTTCTGACTCATTTCTAAGAATTCTAATTTTTCTTGGTATAATCTTAATTATATTCTACAGCTTCTGTTGTTCTTAGACAAGGTACTAGTATTTTTATTTCACTTTTTGACTTTCTCCCATCTTCAACTTATAGTTCACTGATATAATCACATTTATAATCTGGCAGAATTTTTCCTTTTCCGTCACATTGGGTCTACTTGAATGTTTGGAGTGGTAAGCTTAGATCACCAAGTGCCAGCATAGTTTACTCTTTATTATTATTAAGTGAAAACATCAACAAAGTTACATTTGGTTAAAAACCATATATTCATAATGAGATTCAGCCAAATGTGCACAATATGGTGAAATGTTTTGATAAAATCAGTGCATAACCTTGCAGGCGAGGCCTAGTTAGAAATACCATCAGGTCAGGTACTCCATTTTGCTCAGCCAATCTCAAGTTGAGGGTATTCCCAAGTGTCTGGATGTAATTCCTAAGTTGCCTTGGCTGCCTCATCCTTCAAACTTAAAAAACAATGCTCTTGACAATTGGCCATGATGAATCCCTACTCATGAACAGAGATGCATAGAGTGTCAGTCCCTAGGGGACATACCCAACTGATTAAAGTCAATTGACAAGCAGATCTGTGGTACTGAACAGGATATTTACT
Source organism: Acanthosepion pharaonis (assembly GCA_903632075.3). Classification (NCBI taxonomy): domain Eukaryota; kingdom Metazoa; phylum Mollusca; class Cephalopoda; order Sepiida; family Sepiidae; genus Acanthosepion; species Acanthosepion pharaonis. The sequence goes on along the minus strand of CAHIKZ030002006.1, from coordinate 135,002 downwards.
ATAGCCTGTTTTAATTTACCAAAACAATACATGTACATGTTAACACCTCTAATCAATAAACATTAAAAGGCATGAGAGCCATGCCTGTTGTAGCATCAAGGCATTCATCATCATTATTATTAATTTTATTATAAAAATCTTTTTGAACTGCATTTACTTTATAATTACATTTCATAATCACTGGCCTAGAGCAAGTGAAGGATGTGATTTTTTGTTGTTTCAAAAGACAGTGACAAACAAAAAAACTTAAACAGACAAAGTTCTTTGTAGGATATGGACTGTGCTTGTTCAAACTATTTTTTAAGATTTTCTGGAAAGATGGTCTACCAAAGATTTTGATTTGTTGTTCAGGTTCTTTCTTCATCAGACCCAAAGCTCCAACCTCAATAGTTTTAGTGCCACACTTTGTTCTATTTCCATCTCCAGCTCCTTGTATTTTCTTAGTTTTTAAAAATGGTTGCGAGATGTTTTTGTCACTTGGGACACTCATATAATGTCTAGGCAATTTGCTTGTATTGTTTGATCTGTGTTGATAGAAAAATCCCACATGATGGTAACATCTGCTCCCTCAACTACAGATGCAGGATGAATGTTCATACTAGTTTTCAGCTGTTTTTATCCCATACTAATGACAGATCTTTCAATGCAGATATTGACCTACTCTGACATGATGGATTTGTACTCATAGAGTGTGAGTATTGAGCATTCTAAGATAAATTGATCAATGATTTTGATGTATTGGTGACAGGGCCTACATTTTGGGTTCATACAAGGAACAATGCAAGATATCAGGCAAGATAGTTTTGTAGTTGCATGTAAACAGGCTTTGCTTCTGTGCAGCATGAATAAACCCTTCAGTCTCACCCTTAACTCCTGAACTCCTTAACCACTGGTGGGTTGCAAATTGATCTATATCAGCATTTTTGCTTTGGAGATGTTTTTGGCTCTAACTTTCTTCTATTTGCTTTTTGCCTATCTTTTTCACTTCTTGTTTCAGTTTTCTTGTTGATTTTTTGGTAGTTGTATCTACTTTAGCATTATTTTTAAGATTTAACCAGAATTCTCTTGTATATTTATCTGCTTCTTTTCATACATTATAAAGCCTTTTACTTTTTTCATGCTCCATTATGAGTTGTAACATCCAATCTTGTATAGTTGCAAGATGCTTATAATTCCAGTCTATTTTGACTGTCCCTTGGCAGATACAGACAGTCAGCATCTGCCTTAGGGGTTGGTGCATTCTGTTGCATGTGAGCTGTTTGCAAATTTTTACATCAATTTTATTGAGTTCCTTTAAGTTCTAATTTATTATATTGATGCTATAAGTTACAAGCTGGATAGCAAATGTATTAATAGCCACTATTATATTTTTTGAATTCAGTTTTCATTATTACTTGCACTGGCCAGATAGATTCTTTTCAGATTTTTTTCTTTTATCTTCGAATGTCTACCTTTAAACCCAGATACTTGAAGTACTTTCCTCCTTGAATTCCTTAAACACAGTATCTAGATCAAGAATTATATTCTTGCTACTGAAAAGCTTTCTTCATTTGAAGGTGGCCTTTGCATATTTATCAAATTCCATGCAGTTACCATTACTGAAACTTTTCACAGTTTTTAAAAACCCTTCCAATTCTTCATCATGTCTTGCATATAATTTCAAGTAACCCATATAAAATAGATGATTTATCATTTTATCTTTGATCTTGTACCCATATCCTGTATTTTGATAAAGGAATTCATGTCAGGCAAAAAAAGAAGACAAAGTCTCTCCTTGAAAGATTCCACATTTAATTTTCATGTCTTTATTTAGGAGCCAACCATAAGAGTGCAAGATTAAGAAATTTGTGTTCTAGAATGACATATTATGTTGTAAGAAATTCACAATTGTTGCTGAGATTTTGTATACTTTAAGGGCCTTTAATGATCCTTGAGTGTGAGATGCTGATGAAGGCTTTTTATAGTCTATTCATACTATACTGAAATTTTTGTGCTTTGTGTAAGTAGTTTCAAGAATCTTCCTATGTAAAAGCAACTGTTCTTTGCAGCCATAGAAGCCTCTGTGACAAACTTTTTACTCAATAAAACACACACACACAGATAGATAGATAGATAGATAGATAGATAGATAGATAGATAGATAGATAGATAGATAGATACGAATTGGTTAATGTGTTTTATTTCTTTAGTTGTAATATATTGTTATTGGATATTTCTTGGATGTTGGCTGTTTCCTGTATTTTTCTCCAGATCCTTTAACCATTTAGCATTCTCATAATGACCTTTGTCACCTTTCCATATGTTATTCCAAAATATCCTTATTTCTCTTTTCAGTGCTGTTTTCTTTATTGTAACTGTTTGGCTTCCTATTTCTTTGTCAAATTTCTTTGTATCTGTTTCAAATATCTTGTTTTCTCTATAAAATTTTTATTATTATCATCATTATTATCATTATTATTATTATTGTTGTTGTTGTTATTATTATTATTATTGTCTGTACACTTACCATTAATATTTCTTTCTTTTCTGCATATGATAATAAGTAGATTGGATTTATATCCAAATGAGTCACATTGAACTTTGAGCTGGCTGTATATATTTGTTATAGTGAGAGATTTTTTTAATTAGGATAAAAAAGCCAAGGAGGAGAAAGTGGGGGAGGAAGAGGTAACTATTGGCAGTAACTCCACCCAACAGCATCAAAACAACAGCCAGATTCAAACTAAGCTCATATCTAACAACATAAGAAGCTTTTTGGCTCATCAGTTTTTTTTCTGTCTAGCTGGCAACACCCTTGGGTTAGTTGTTCACAAAGAGCTCCGTACTTGTGACCTTGTGCCATACCTAAACCAAGTTTAGTAAATAACTATTGAGTGTTAGGGTTTCATGATTGTTAAAAACTTTTCTAGAATTTTATAGCCAAAGAACATTTATTAAATTTGCCTTTGGGGTCAAACTAAACAATTCATTCCTTAGATTTATATGATTAACACTGAATAACAATGTCTGAAAATTTTAGATAAAATTTAAAATGAAAATTATAATTTATGAAAATAATTTTATTAATCATTTATTATTATAATACATATAAATTACAATTGTTACATATATATTTGAATATTTATATATAAAAACTATATCTGTGTGTGATTATATAAATATAAATATTTTCCAATGAAAATGATTTTAAGACACCAACAAATATAGCTTGCAAATTACAAATATTGGCCAAAGAGTATAATCCATTTCTTTATTCTTTATATATGAAAAGTGAAAATGGAATCCAAATTTTAACTATCTACTCTCATATATTAAAATTTTGAAAAATTACACATTTCAAAGGAGAAAATAAGTATCAGACATTGAAAAAAATTATTTTCTGATTTTTTACAGAAATGATTCTAAAAGTTATCAGTTGTTGTTTGAATACTGCATGTACAATACATACATCATTTTCTTTGTGTTTAAAGATCACAACAGTAACATATCTTATTAAAGAAAAGAGATAAAAACTTTGGTTTATTAGGAAGAAAACAATGGTATTATTATTATTATTATTATTGCATAAAAATGAATTGAATCTAGAACAACTATTAGCCATTTCTGATATAGTCAGAAACACATGGACTAAATCACTAAGAACACCAACCAACTTAACTGCTGTACAATACTTCATAATGATAAGCTTCTAAAAGGAATGCTGTTAATATGGGGGTTTGGTTATAGGCTGGCCTGTGAACTCTACAGATTGCCATTCCATGGGTCATCTTATCATGATTACCATTCTTATGGGTCATTTTATCAAGTTGTGTCTATGAGTAAGAAATGTAGTTGAAAAATATGTATAACTTAATATCTTGCATAAAATGCTGTTGGGCTAAAATTCTGCTTAAAAACTTTAAAAATCAGGTTTATTTAAACTTCATAGTAAAAAAATCCTTGATTTTAAAACTAAATTCACAGCCATTGAATTGATCAATATCAATCTTTTTACAAACTATATTTGTGGGATCTTTTTATATTTACACCACTTTATAGGTATATAGAAATATACATGTTTCCTGGCATTGAAGATGCTATTTTCCCAAAGATATGACTGGGAAAATTTAACCTACATGATACAGGTCACAAGTTACTTTTTATTTTATATAATTTTCTTTTTACTAAAATTTTTCAAGTCAAAATGTGTTTCAGGGTGGAAAGTCCTCAACTCTATGATATGCAGTATTTATATCTATGTACAAAAAACATTATATATGCATATATATACACAGACATATAATAACATATCTTTATATTTGTATACATGTTAATATGATGGCTGCAACTCAAATGTGAGCAATGCAATCACTCATTCTCAAATAGAGGCAGTGTGAATGTGGCTTTTTAGATCTGTTAAGGACTTCCATTCTCTTGTGCAAATGTAGCAGCATTGGATATCTTTTGCAGTAGTTGTTACATTAATATTTTAAGTAATAATTGTTGACATTTTAGTCTGTGAAAGCACACTTGAAAAATCATGCCACCTCTTCCTTGTTGTCACCCCAGCCTATGACATTTTCCACCAGTACCTCCCCAGACTTTGCACCATCTATCTGGTTTAGCAAGTGTAGTACAGATTTTGTTTATGAAAGCACACTTAAAACTTAACCATACCACATCTGTTTTCTTGTCACCTATGATGGCAGTTTTCACCAGTAGCTCCCCAGCCTTTACTAAATTTCTCTGGCTCAGCAATGATAGCATTTGTCTATGAAAGCCACTTGAAAAATCACAGTTTGGAACGTTTTGGTGCTAGCATTTTGGCATGACCATTTGGGTACCAGTTGATTTGGTACCAGACTTTTTAGTATGGAGCCATGCTTTGCACTGGTGTTTTTTCTCACAAATTTGTCAAAATTTAAACTCGTCATCAGCTTTGCACAAGTGTTTCATTCTTCTGACATCTTTTTATATATTTTTAACTAAATGCCATCATTTTATGATGGCTGAAGAGGTATTAACAAAAAAAAAAATTGGACATAATGGATTCTTCTATGTCTCTGCCAAAACAAGCAAAGCTGACAGCAGGTTGAAATTTTGGCATTGTGAGAAAGAAAATATTGGTGCAAAGCATGCCTCCATACTAAAAAGTCTGGCACCAAATCAGCTGGTACCCAAACAGGCATGTCAAAATGCCAGTACCCAAAACAATACTGGCTGATAGAATGACAGAATGGAAAAGATTTTATGTAACATTTTCATCCTTTAAAAGAATTCATTGATGTTCTTGTTGAAGGAGGAAAACATTGTTTCTAATTATGCACTGAAAGGAAACACTGAAGATGTAGGGACAATAAATTTTAAAATTTGGGAGCATCTGATGTGTCTAGGCACAAATGCTCAGCTGATTTTATTTAGTTTCCCCATGTTTTTGTTTTTATCACTGTTGATTTTAAATATCCCACACTGCAACAACAGAAAATATCTTAAAAAAGGTGAAATATCGTAAGAACCTGGATGCAAATTTACCATGGAAGATTCAAAAGTTAGTACATTGTCTATACATAAAAATGTATAGAAAGTGCACTAAAAGTGCCCTAGTAAATTACTTTCTCTTTTATTTAAAGCAGTTGAAGTTATGGTTAGATTCACTATAATGAACAACTAATGCATTTGTTTTGTAAAAGATCTCTTTGTATTCATAGAATCTTTTCACCAATATATTTTTGTGACATTTATAATATAAATTTATAATGCAAATTTTGTGACATTTTTAATGTAAATTCCTGTTTTAAGTTATTTTGTTTTGTATTAATTAAGTCTCTTATTGTTTTAGAAGTAGTTGGTAACTAATTTTATATCAAGTTTAGATAAATTATTTTCAAGCTAGCTAGATAGATAGATAGATAGATAGATGCAGCTATGATGAGAAAAGAATAAAATTGCAATGTCCTGAAGGATGATGCTAATTCTCACCCCAGTACAGTAGGTAGATTTTCAATGTCATCTTGTGATATAGTAATATTGATATCAATGTAATAAATTTCAGTATGATGCTAGCAGGTGTCATGGCACAGAGGCATACACATGTGTCACTTTTGTTCAATTAGAACCATTTGAGAGAGATGTCAGATTTTGGATCATCAAGAGGTTGCATGGTCATTTTGAAACATTGCAGCACATGACATATTGGTAATGTATTGATATTGGTATCAGTGGCAAAGTGAACATTGCTACACACATAAACAAGGGTCTGAATGTTTTGAAATCGCAACAGGAACAGAGGCATGCCTGCCAGATTTCTATTTATATCACAACACTATTGTTTGTGTCTCCAATAGTTTCATCTTTACCTGGGAGACTTAAATTGCACTTTGTACTGTTCATTGATTAGAACAAGTTCTGCCTTCATGCAAATAATGGTCTTTTGCACTTAGAACATGGACTCAGCATACAATACATGAGCTCAGCCCCTGGCATTATAGAGTTGGGTGTCATAGGTTACAACTCTCTTGGTCTTTGTGGAGAGAATGTTGAGAAGTACTATATACTTTGAAATCACTGTTGAATCTGTCATTCTCATTCCTGCAACATGAAGGAAATGTGCTGTTCCAGCAGGATAATGCCTGTCCACATTATGCCTGTGCTACTCAACATACTCTTTAATTATTTCTCTGGCTGGCATGATTGCCAGACATGTTCACCAATGAATACATATGGAATATGATGGGACAACACTTGACATTTATTAGTTAACCCAAGTACAATTCTTGCTATACTGTATCAACAGATGCAAGAGACATAAAATAATGTATTACAGAATAGTATTTGCCATTTGTGTGATTTTATGTATGTCAAAGTACAGGCCTGTGTTAATTCCGATGAAGGATATACAGTATATTAATATAATGTTTGATATGCTACTTATTTTGGAACCTTGCAGATATAGTGAACTGCATAGATGATCATTTATTGTAATTCAACTTTCTTACTGTTTAATCTTGAGTAAATTGAAACAAATATTCTAGGTTTTTCATTTTATGTCAGTGTATATTTATAAATATTTATAGGTAATTATCAGTTATATATTTCATTGATATTAGATTTTATGACAAAAAATACAGACTATAAAATCAGGAAATGTTTAAATGCTTTTCTTAACTATAAAACAAACCCTAATAGATAATTAAGGATGTTTAAAGATGATTAAAGATGTTTAAAGATAATAAGAAAATAAATATTTATATTTTCTAATCATTTAAAAAGGAAGATAGAAAAGTACTACCACTGTTCCACTATGATTGTTACTTTCAGCATATAAAATGTGTACAATATTACTAAATACAGTTATTAAATTCCCAACTCTCTCACTAAGGCTGTGAGTGTCTCCTCCTTTCAAATCAGTTTCCAGGTGGCAAAATATGCTTTAATCTCAGCTTAAGAGCTGCTCCTACTGATCTCTAAAAACATGTGATTACTGAAATGTAAATTTGTCAGTGGGTGTGGATCAAACTGAACAAATAAGCTGAAAGAAACATTGGATTATTTCCAGCTCATTTAGACTAAATATTTCCCCAAAAAAGTAAAACAATTTATTGTGACAATAAATTAATTGTGATTCATCTTTCTCAGCAATTATTAAAATCAAAGAATTGACAGTACAAAAAAGTACTAATATATTGTTGCTTTCTTCATTAAAACTTTGTCTGATAATTATTATTATTTGTTATAATTATTCTCATATATTAGGACCCTGAATAAGTTCTCACTGATTTTTCATGAAAAGCAATGTTTTATTTACAAAAATTAGTAAGAAACATGTCACTGAAAATACCGTCCATCGCTAGCCACTACTTTTTCCCATCTTTCTGCCAACATTTGAATTCCATGTCGGGAAAACGATACGCTTTTTGAGGCTAACCACAAGTCAATCCATTTTTTGGTATTGCCATAAGAATGAAAGTACTGCTCAGCCGGGCTATGTGTCATTGATCGGAACAAGTGATAATTGGATGAGACAATGTCTGGTGAATACAGCGGGTGGGGTAGGACTTCCCATTTAAGCATTTCCAAGTAGGTTTTCACCCGTTTTGCAACATGTGGCCTAGTTTTGTCATGTTGTAAAATCACTTTGTCATGTCTCTGCTTGTATAGCAGCCATTCTTTCTTTAATTTTTGGCTCAAACACACCAATTGTAGTTGATAGTGATCTCCTGTGATGGTTTCGGTTGGATTGAGCAGCTCATAATAAACTACACCCAGCTGATTCTATCAGATGCAGATCAGAAGCTTCAAACCATGGATATTCAGCTTTGTTGCTGATGCATGGATGGACAATCTTCTACACTAAGGGTTGGCCAAGTCATAATTTCTAAAATTTTGTTTCTTTTTTTGACTCAAGTTAATTTTGATGTAATTTAGAAGAGTGTTTTGGATTTTTGACTTTTGAAAGGTGATTTTTTTTCCAATTATGCATAAACCAGATGGTATAGCATGTCTTTGCAAAATTGAATGATATTATTCTTTTTTTTAGGATTCCTTTTACCTGAATAAAATCTCCAGTTCTCTCTCACCCAAAACACCAAAAACAGACCCCCACCATGCTTAACTGTTGGAGCCACACATTCATCATTTTGTCTTTCTCCTGACTTTCTTCTCACATTTCTCCTGACTTTCTCCTCTTACTACCAAAAGTTCAGATTTGGACTAGTCTATACACAATTTCATTTTGTTACTCTTTCAATGTCCAGTTGTTATGTTTTTTGCTCATAACAGTCTTTTCTGCTCATTCCCCTTCCCCTGATGGCTATGTACCCACTGAGTCCCACTGATCTAAGTTGATTTTTCACAGTTGAGAGCGACACTGATTGTTGTTGAGCTGTCAAATCTGGAGCAGTTTTTCTTTTGCTCTCAACAATCAGCAGTAATTGTCATTTTTGGTGCTCCAGATCTTTTTTCTGACAACATTTGTACCAATTTCTAACTACCTTTTGTAATGAATATTGCACCCTATGCCTATAAGTCTTCAACTTCTTGGCAATTTGTCTTTGAAAGTAGCCTTTGAATAAAATTTCAATGCTGACCTGCTTTGATTCTGCCATTTTGTGCAAATTACTTCAAATTTAAAAAATAAATAAGAAAATACTATGAAAATAATGTCATAATGGGACATTTTTTTTCTTCAAACAGAGACAGCTACATATGTTTTGTTTAAAACATTAGTCAATACTAAGTTAATATTTAGAACCTGTATTAATACTTAACTTAGTTAAATATTTTGGCAATCTCAAAGTCTACTGAGGGGCTAATAGTGAAAACAAAATATAAAACATTTTCATACCAAATATTCATAATCCATATTCATATTTCATAATTTAGCAAAATGTAGCCAAATTCAAAATTTGAACTTTTTGGTAGTAAGGGGAGCCTTAAAAGCAAAGACACTGTAGTTACTGAAATCTTATATTTTACTTCAAAAATACAAAAATATTTCATTTTAAGGTATTTTTAAAGAAATGCAGGGTGGCCCTCAAATTTTTGCCTGTAGTGTATATCAAAGACACAAACAATATACCAACCAAAAACATACGAAGATATGAGGGGGTGCTAAAAATGTATTGGCCCAGCCCACTTCCTAAAATCTGAACAAATTTTGGGAGAAGGTTTTTCTTGGTCAGGCTAAAAACTTTTCAGCTCACCTCATTTTTTAAGACAAATGTCTTAACTGTCTTGTATTTAATATATTTTTATGAATAATGATTAAAATAATTTTATAATTTTGATTTTTATCATAAAAAATAACTTGAATAATAATTAAATATACTTTTGAATTATTATTTTTTAAACAGTTATAAGTAAATAATTTAGGTGCAACTGTAATAATGGTTAACATATTGAATTCAAATTCTAGCTAAGACAGTGCTCACTTCACATTAATATTCTTGTTAAAGATATATAAATTCATTTCTTCTCTCTCTCCCAGCTATGAGTTAAATAACAAAGTAGGGTGTGTTATTTAGCCATGGCTGGTAATCAGTTTAGGAGAAGGACAACTCTAAATTCAAAACTGTAGAGAAGGCAGCATGAAACTACTCTATTTTTTTCCCAAAACAATCATGATTTTGCACAGTTTACAGATATTACAGAAATGGAAACTGTGGAGAGCCATGATCTCCTACATTCAAACGTCTTGGTATGACAATAAACTACATCCAGTGCAAGACGATTGAAAGTTTTGAGGAGCGTGGAACCACTGCTTAATTGCTGTTGTTCCCAAGTCCACTCTGACCTGGGTGGTAGCACCTTTTAGGGTCCTAGCTATGGGCAAATAGTGAACTCTCAGGCAAAAATCAATGGTACATTTTTATAATAAAATCACCAACAATACATTTTTATAGAAAAATGACAATCAATGTAACACTAAAAATGTAAAAATACATTTTATAGTAAAATTGCCAACAATACATTTTATGACTTACAAAATATCTAAAAAAACATACCTTTACCCTGAAAACATAAAATTATGTACAAAATATTTGTAGTTGGAAGCATAAAATTACATACAAAATATTTAGATTTTGGCATTAAATAATCCATAGCGGTTGATATAGCACTAAATAATATCAACCAAACAACCAGATGAAATTCAGAAGTGATAAAAGAGAAATAAAAATAAAAATCATGTGATAATATCAAAAAACAAGAATTAAAATTTGAATATTTTAAATGCTGACTTTGACTGTTCCATTTATTGTTTCAACATAAACTCACCATTTGCTTGCATTTATTTCTAGGATTTTGGGTCCATACCAGTCTCCATTGTTTATAAAATTATCTTGTCATATGCCCCAGTCGCATTTGTAATGGGTTTATAAAGCGATTTTAGAGATATATACATTCTCACACCTGTGGAGAGATATAAAATTATCTTGTCTATCTTTCTCAGATCGTGACACTGGACAATTGGTAAACAAAATTATTTTAACAACACTGTTCGATTGGGATAATCGAACAGTAATCTTTCCCACGTCCACTTCGTTTTCAACACGAATACTGATCCACAATACAAGGATGAACTATAAGGCTTAGCGATTTTTGATACAAGAATTTTAATATGTACAAATATACAAATATCAAAATAAAAGAACAGATAAATATGAGTTAAAACATCCGACGACCAGATCTCAAAACTTACATTGGGATATCAAAATTCGCCTAACACCAAATGGATTCAACTGAACCCGAACATACAAAAATATAAGTATGAATTGAATGCAGAAGCCAACGTATACACAAAAGAGATGTGATAGGAGTTACAATTATTGTTTTTACATGTGGAAAGGTGTTTGCAAGAACATAATATTCATAGATGTATGTATATCTTTCTACTACGGGTTCAAAATATGATTACTTATCTTTTATATTCAGTTCTCTTTTTTATCATTGTCCTTTCTTTTCTTTTCTCGACACAAACACAATTTCACACTGTCCGGCTGTAACAGAGATATACACTTTCTTCCTCTCTTTGTTTTGTCTTTTTCTTTCCTTCCTTTTTCTTCTGTAGACAGTTCGGTTTCCAAACCCGGGTCACTGCAACAGGGATGTACACTTTCTTTCTCTCTTTGGTTTTCTTCTTTCTTTCCTTCTTCTTCTTTACACAATTCAGCTTATAACAGAGGTATACACTTTCTTCACTGGTTTTCCTTTTTCTTTCTTTACACAATTCAACTTGTAACAGAGGTATATACTTTCTTCCTCTCTGGATATCCATTTTCTTTTCTTTACACAATTCAACTTGTAACAGAGGTATACACTTTCTTCCTCTCTTTGGATATCCTTTTTCTTTTCTTTACACAATTCAATTTGTAACAGAGATATATGCTTTCTTCTCTGGTTTTCCTTTTTCTTTAAACGCAGGCTGAATCCTCAGTGTATAAATTTCTCTGCGTCTTCAATTTGGGGTTTTCGAACAGGAATACTTCTTGTTATATTTCTTGTCCGGAGTTGTCTGGGTTGAACTGGATAAGTTCCATCACTATCAAATGAGTCTTATCTTTCCATTCATAAACTATCAGCGCTTCAACTCCAGGTCTTGCCTCTTCAAAGTCAAGATAGCAACTGATTCTCGAGTGAATCTCTGACTATCACGTGTCTTAAGTTTTGGCGCGAATTCCTGCTTACATCAGTCCCCTGTCTAGCTTCTGTCTAGACATTTGTCGCTACGGGTAATTGGGTCAGTCAACCTTTTGACCTGCCTTCCCAAAATGTCATAAGACTCCCACGTGACCTTTATTCTGTTGCTAGGTGGAAATTAACCCTAATATATGCGTATATGCGTGTTTAGGCTATCTGCTTTCGTCACAGTCTACCTGAGGACTTTTCTTATGTTTTTGTGCAATGAATACTGTCTAATTTGCTGCAATTTTTCATGCACAAGAATGTAAGGATGGACAAAGAAAATGATTCTCTCTTGTGGATGCTTAATTTTATTTTTATCACATTAAACAGTTTTTATGGAAATGTTACCCTTTCTTACAATTGTTGCAGTGTAATTGTTTTCTTTTTATTATTGTAAATTTTCTTTTCATTCATGAAAATTAATTTATATCATAAATAATCTAATTCCCTTTATACTGATCTGTTCTATATGTGCATCTGTTTATTACTAAATGAATGTTTTGCCAATTGATAAACTCCAAACTGTATTTAATCATTTACAGAATTAAGTTAGAGCCATCCATTTTATAAACCCATTTCAGACAGTCTAATAAATTGTTTCAAGTTTGTCAGAGAAAATAAAAGAATAGAAAAGAGATGTTTTCACAATGCTCAAAAAATCTAATATCTAAATAGCAGTGAGTTTCAAAATATTGCATTAGCAACAGTATTACTGATATTATGCAGTAGCATTCTATTAATTGATTGTCTTTTTCTTTCTTTCTTTCTTTCTTTTTTTCTTTCTTTCTTTCTTTCCATTCTATTTCCCTACCCTAATTACAAAGAGACAAGAAATAGGCTCCATCAGAATTGGGGTGTATCCAGAAAAGAATCTACAAAATACATTTTTAGCCTAACACATGATTTTTTTTGTATTGAGTAAGTAATTTTTTTATTTATGAACATCTGTGAGCCTTAATCATTGTATCTAGGTATTTGTTATATGTAGTATGACATAAGGCCATAATAATGTAGCACACAGTGAGGATAGAATTCACTACAGTAACAATAGTGAATAAGACTAGCTTACAAGCAAACAATACTTTGCATTAGATTTTTTCTCAGTGAAGCTCCTATAAAAGATTTAATTCTTGATTGGTTAAGAAAAGACTAGTTTATTAAACATCTCTCTGTCATTGGTGTTCTTCTAAGCACTGCCTCCACATTTTTTCCTTTGCTATCTTTGATCTCTCTATCTTTCTCTCTCTATTTTTCATTTTTGTTTTGTTCTAATTTACTGCTTTTTGTTATATCTTTCTTTTGAATTTTATCTTAAATAAATTTTAACAATGTTCAGCATTATTATCCAAGAAAAAAAGGTTTTAAATTTTATTTCTATGCATTATAAATGCAAAGAAATTGTTTCTTCTGTCAAAGATATTTTCTAAAGTTAACAGTAAAACCTTTATTTGATTCTTATTCATCCTGATCTGAAATCAGGCTCATGGAAAATAATATATTCCACACTTGGCTCACTTCCAGCTGTTAAATTCTTTCTTATCATCCCATATCAAATTCCTGCTTTTCCTCTGGATATAAACATTGTAATTAGTCATCAGTTATATTTTTAAGAAAAAATATTAAAAAAATGTTTGCACTGAGGTTTTGATTAATAAGGACAAGATGTTTTAATTTTATTCTCATGTTTATCATAGAAAAACTTTTGTTTAAGTTTTAAGATATTTTTATTTAATCATCCTTTTAACTTTGGTATGGAAAAAAATTATTATTTTAAATAAGTTCCATGTCAGTATAATAAATATCTACAAATTTATATTTTTCAAGATCCTAAAATTCTGTTCATTACCAAAGCAGATTTACTTCCAATATTCAAATATTGACTAAATTATGACTAATGCCAGGCAACATCTCTGGGTAAAATAATAATGCAATGTATGCTTACTTCTTACATATTATTTCTTCTCCTCATAATATTCAGTCAGTCAGTTATGTGCCATGTGTGATACACACTTAGACAATCATGTATCTTTCGATACATGACTGACAAGGCAGATTTTTTTCCTGCAGTAGGTTGCCATTTCTTTCTACAATAGACCAGTTGCCATCCAAGGCTATAGAACCCAGTCTGTCCTGCTCTTTACCCATAGCTGGGGGAGAATAAGAGGATTCATATCTTTCCCAAAGGTATCAACATGTAATGACTTGAACTGGAATTCAAACTCAGCTCTCCGATTCCTCAATTCGAGCCACTATCCATTACTCCACTGTATGAATATGAAACAGTCAGTCTGAAGTTATTATGTGAATCACATAAACTTCAATAACTCAAATTTGCTTTGAAAAATTTTTGTCAAATTTTAAACAATTAATTTAAGTTTCAAAACAAAGCTTGGGTTAAATTTTAGGTAGATTCAACATGTTTTATTAAAGTTATTGGATTTATTATAAAAAAAATGAAGTCTGAAGTTATTCTGCAGATTAAACTAATATTAGATCTGATAATCTAATAAAAACTATTTTTGTCATTTTTTTCCATAATGTATGTTGAAATATGGGTAAGGGTCTAACAAATGCTGAAAAACAGAAAATAACTAAGTTATTGAGTGAATGAATGTTCAAACTGGATATATCAAAGGAGCTTCATAAAGATCATTGAATAATAAAGAGGGCTGTTGAAAATATAAGTAAGTTGAGAACTAGGAGCAACTTTAAGAACTTGTCTCCTCAAGGGCAACATAAGTAAGTTATAGAGAAACAACCACTTTTGAACAGGCTTTTGTTGAGAGAATCAAGAAGGGCAAAAGGTGTAGAATACTTTGAAAATTGGAATCTGTCAAGAAATATCTGAAGCAAACTCCTCTCAGTAAAGCAAATATTTTAAAGCATCAGAACTGGGATAATACCTCTTGAGAGGCGCAGTGTTTATAGTGTCAGGAAGAGTCCATTATCATTATAGGTAAGTTCTCATAACATATATCTTTGTTATTTGTTCTATTATAGGTGTTCACCAATTGTTGATAATTTTATTACCTTGCTATTGAAGTAAAAAGTAATTTTCTGGTTTTGCATAATAACTTCAAGCTGCAGTTTTTATAATAAATCCAATAACTTTAATAAATGATGTTGAAATTATCTAAAACTTTAACTCAAGCTTTGTTTTGATGTCTAAATTAATTGTTTAAAATTTGACAAAAATTTTTCAAAGCAAATTATAGTTATTGAGGTTTATGTGATTTGCATACTAACTTCAGATGAACTGTATATTACTTTCTAGAGTTTAACAAGGTACCAAATAATTCCTTTTAGTGTAACATTGTCCTTTTGTAACTACTTATGAACCTGCAGAGATAATCATATCTCTATATGTATGCTCATGAGTGTATCACTAATTCCATAGCCTAACACAGTTATTAACTGGAATTTTCATTGTATAATACTATATATATATATATATATATATATATATATATATATATATTAATTAATTAAATAAGAATAAACTGCTCCCAAAAGAGTCTGCCTAAGCTTGCACACAGGAAAAAAAGTGCTCAATGCCTTAATAATAGCAGAGCTTTAATATATTTTAAGTCAAATTTCAAGTTGGCAGTGACCAAGCACAACTGCCAGTTTTAAGCACTTTCACGCAAACTACAGCTACCAACTGCCTGATGATTATTCAAAAGTGCATGAAACTAGCAGTCATGGTTGGTCACTATACACTATAAATTTGATTTAATATATATATATATATATATATATATATATATGAATTGAAGATATGAATTAACTCTGACAAAATTATTAAATAAGGTTTTCCTACTTACTCCTTGTTTAATCATAGATAGATAATTTGTTATATATTCTTTATATAATATGTAAACAACAAGGGAAATATAAAAATACAAAGATCACCATAGCATAGATTGGTTTATTCCATACTGGAATATTGTTCTTCATGACCTTTTAGAGAGTAACAGGGAAGGGTTAACTTAGCAATATCCATCTTCTATTCTCTTCACATTCTAATTACTTCCATGATGACAATATGGAAGAATCTCTGTCTCAAGTATCTTTTATTTATATTAGGCATAAATCCATTTCTCCCTGTGGCAGACTAGAAAGCTCTTGACATTTGTATAGCCATACAAATATCAAGAGCTTTCTAGTCTGCCACAGGGAGAAATGGATTTATGCCTTTTCTAAGATAAATTAGTTCAAAGTAAACAGTGATAGCTGCTAACCCTCGTTACACTGCAGGAAATTAGAAACTAGATAGAATTCTTAGTATCTCACTGCATTGCACTTAGGAAAATTAAAACAAATAAAAAGCACAAAAAGATTAAAAATTCAATTTTACCTCTTTCTATGAATAATTAAACATGCAAGTTTATTTTGGTAGTGAAAAATTGCTTTTGTGGAATGGTAAGAAGCAGTGTTCACTAATTCTGATGAGTAGTACAACTTTAAAGGTGAACACTGGGGTAATTACTTCATGCACAAGTTTCTAAGGAAGTAGCAGCTGAGGTAGATATTTATATAGAAAGATAAATCCATGTGACGTCATGTTTGCCAGAAACACTTTTAAAGAGATCCAATGTCAGTTCTGAGTCTGGTGTAAAGTCTGAATGTTTTTATAATTATTGTTCTGAGTAGTCACTGGACATTCATGGATTTCTTTTAAGGAAAACACTTATATCTAGAATTATGGTTAATTTTAAAGGTAAGAATTATTCCTTTTATTTTGTTCTTTTTTCTATTTCATTGCTTGCACTATCATTTCAGTTTGAGATTGCAAAGAATTGTTTTAAGGAATTTTTAGATATCAGTTTTGAGAAATTTTCTTTTTCTTCTTTGTATCATAAAATTATCAAAATCAGATTTCAATCCAAATCTTATAAGAAAAGGACATTTTCTTTTTGCAAATTTATATTTTAGTGAAAATGCTAATTCTTAATTTTGTTATCTTGAAATATATTCACAGCTAACTTTATTTCCCCAAAACTTTCTGCTTGTGAGTGTGTGTTTACAGGTCTACTATTACAAATATGTGAGACAGAGAGGAAGGAGAATGAAATAGACAGAATTCAGTCATTGAATAATCCAAAAAATCTAATGTATTCCTTTTTTAATTATAACCTATGAGCAGGGGTTAAAAAGGTCTTGACACTCCTCACACTTCTGAAAATCTGATCAAATGACCAAACATCAGAATTTGTTTTTAAGTCTTTTTGATCTAAGCAAGAACATTTTTTTGCATTCTCATAAATAACTCTGCTGACCAAAGATGTACTTTTTATGAAGCCATTGTTTATATAATTGTTTGCTAAATCTTCTGACTGTAAAATTTCAAACTTTTGTGATTGGCCTCCGATCTGTAATACCAGTATACCAATGTGCTGCAATATTTTTATACTTTTTGGTGGGGTAAAAATACATTTTGTACACTCGCAAATATTTTTCTTTTAAATAATAATAATGTTCATTTTTTCAAAAAATTATCTAATAGAAAGAAATGAATTATTTAATAAATATAAGGGTGTCTAACGGCACTATTTGTTAAATTATGTGTCATGTCACAAAAATATCCACTGTAATCTGATTCAGTGTGTGTATTTATTAAGCAAATTTAAAGTTAAATCTCAAAGATTCTAATCATTTCCAATGCTTAATTCAGATTTTACTGATGTATTTTTTGTTTTAGAAAAAAAAAATCTCTATTAGTTTGTGCATAGGGCTAGAAATTTAAGAACAATTAAATTCTACTAAATCTAGATGCCTGTATATTTTGACATTATCTATAATAAAACAAACTTTGAAGTTTTGAAACTGACAAAATCTGTTACACTGGAAATTTCTGCAGTTGACTACATGGTTCTATACAAATTTTAAAAAAAGCATACTCTTCAAAATATAAGAATTCATTTTTCACTTCTTTCCCTCCATATGCGCAGCATATAAAAGCATCAAAACTGGTAAACCATGCTTTTTATTGATGAATAATGTACTATAGTTACAAAATGGTTTTCAATGTTTTGTAACTAGGATGTTATTCATCTTTCCAGTAATAGACATAAAAATATGAAACCAAAAATTTAAAAGAGAAATTAAATTTTTATGCCACTTCTACTAAATGCAAACACCTATGTATTTTGACATTATCTAAAATAAAGCAAACAAAAAAAAACCCAATCCTTTAAGATATTTAAAAGTGTTAGAATTTACTGTTTTATTTGAAACAACGCAAACATTTCTTCAATTCCTAAAGAAACCATAATGATAACATTCCTGCCTGAAAACAGTCAGAATTCAAATATTTGCTTTCCTTCCAGAATAAATGAAGCTGAATTTATGTGCAAATTAAACAGACATTCAGCAAAAAAAAGTGAAAAAATGAATTCCATTCTTATCACTATTTTTTTATGTTGATCATTAAACTTTGTCATGTTAATTGATGTTAATGAAATACTAAAATTTTATGATCTTTTTCAATTTTTAATTTCTTACAATTTCAAAAGGTGTTCTGTGACTAGTGATTCAATTTCTACTTTTTGCAGCTTTAAAATGCTTAATGATTTTCCAAGTAATAATAATTTTTAAATGAAACACATGTTCTTCCAATCATAATTTTCTCTTTTTCTCATTGTTTATTGAATTATATTTAATCATAGTTTGTTCAACTATAGTTGTTTACATAAATATAATTAGACATATTTTGAGTAAATTTCAATTGAATTATTTTCACTTGTTTCAATTAAATCTAACAAAGTATATTTGTCCAAAACGTTTGTGGATTATTAATTGAAATTAAAATAATAATTATAATGAGTTTTGAAGAAGTTATGTCATTGAGTTCAAGGGAATACAATTAACAGATAGAAAACTCATGAGTTCTTCAAAAGATGAAGAAAGCTCTTGGTATTCTACAGGCCAACAATTTTTTAGGTTTCTTAACCTTTCCAACAACACCTTTAAACTCTTCCTAAAAGACAACACCTTTAAACTCTTCCTACACTAATGTCCATTCTAACCACCCAAAGCCAATTATACAACATATACCAAAAACAGTCAACACAAGAATAAACAGGTTATCCTCTAACAAAAAAGTTTTTAGTGAAAGTAAGTTTATATACAACAAAGCACTAAGAAATAGCAAGTTTAAACAAGTACCAATACCAAGATGAGCCTAAGAACCTAAACTCTAAAAACAGAAAAAGTCGTATGGTTCAACCAATCCTACTGCAAACTTTCCAATATTAATATAGGCCATTTCTTCTTAAAACTAATAGATAAACATTTTGATGACAAGAATCCTTTATCAAAAAATTTGAATAGAAAATTACTTAAAATTAGTTACTCTTGTGTTAATGATGTAGAGAAAATAATCTCAGTCCACAATAGTAAGCTATTAAATAAATTTCATAACAGTGAAGTAATGGATATTAACCCCACGTGTGTATATGTATATGTGTATGTGTATATGGACAGATGAAAACTGATAGGGTTATTGATCTGTAATTTGTGCTTAAACTAGATATATATATGTAAGGATATATATATAGGAATATGCAAATATATAGTACTAACTGAAATTATTGTTAACTATGCATGTTATGAATTTATTATGTTATTTACTTCTTTATACTAGTGATATGTCCATTATGACTATCCTTGTTGCAGTGTATGTATTATAGGTGAAGAAAAAAATATATATGCATTTTTTGACCAAGTTGGATGCTACATGGTAATCAGGTTAAATAGGTCTCCTTTAAATTAATTTAGAATATGTCTTTAACTAAATTCACAAACTTAATAAATATACACTAGGGGATTAACCCTGTTCTAACTTTACCATAGTTTAAAGTACATTCATATCCTGCTAAATCTTAATAAATACATCTAGGACTTTTGGTGTGTAACCTTTATAAATATGTTTCTCTGAATATAATTAATAATCTCTTAATTAAGATCTCTTAGTCAAATATGGGCTTCCGTAGAGTAATATAGGTTCAATTCCTATTGAAGAATGTATATTTTCCACAAAATTTCTTGAACATTCAGGCCATTAAATGTAATTAATACTGTTTAATTAAAAACAGAGCATTTGCTTAAATAAATTATATCTATAAAAATAACATATAAACATAAAATATATTAAATAATTGTCAGACTTAATCCATTTCATTATATGTTGTCATTGTTTACATTAAGATACGTTTTGTAAGCAGAAATGATTGATCAAGAAAGATTGCCAAAGTCAGATGTTTACATACACCTTAGCCAAATACATTTAAACTCAGTTTTTCACAATTCTTCACACTAAATCCAAGTGAATATTTAATCTATATCTTACTACTATATATATCTACTTATTTTAAGAATGTAAATTGTCAGAATAATAGGAGCAAATGATTTATTTCAGCTTTTATTTCATTCACTTCTCAGGAGTACGGTAGTTTACATAAAAAATACTTTTGATATCATGGCCTTTAAATTGTTTAACTTAGGCCAAACAACTTGGGTAGCCTTCCACAAACGTCTCACAATTAGCTGCTGGAATTTTGGCCTATTCTTCCTGACAGAACTCTTGTAACTTAGTCAGGTTTACAGGTTTCTTCACTCATGTATACATTTCAGTTTTGCCCACATATTTTCTATTAGGTTGATATCAGGGCTTTGTGATGCAACTCCAATATCTTTATGACATGAAGCCATTTTACTACAACTTAGAAAATATGCTTGGGGTCATTATCTATTTAGAAGACCTATGGTTGGGCTGCAGTTTACATTGTTTGTAATGTCATCTATAATATCAAAGAGGCCTTGTGGAAATTGTGTGGGAAAATCATCAATGATGAGAAATGAGTTTATGTGAATAAATGTAAATTTTATATAACTTAATTTATTTAGAAAATGAATGAGTGATCAGTGGGGGAACATGTATAGGCACTGTAGAACTGTAGCACCCCCTATTTTTACTTGATATTATTGATAACATTCAATATAATGAATCTTTTGTTTCTTTAATTCTTCCTTTATATTTGTACATTATATAATCCTTAAGTTTTATGTCAGTAGTCATCCCCTCATTCATGAAAAATAACAAAAATCCTTGCATAGAACAGTGTTTTTTACTGTTCCAGTAATGAGAGAAAGAAAGAATGTTGGTTAGAGAGAGCACTGTCACTCACACAGTGCCAACTCTGTCCTCTGAGCATAGAGTTGTGTTTACTTTTGACTCAGCATGTGTTGTTCTTAAAAATCATGTACCAGATTCTTGAGTATGATAAACTGTAGATGACTATCATGCTTCCAGTTATTCTATTTAATTTTTTGTTTTTCAGTTGTTTTATTGTAAAGAAAATTTTAATAATTTAAGTCATGACCTCCCCAAGAAAATAAGTTCTGTGATAGTAAGTGAACAACAACAGCTTAAGTTTTCACAGTTGTCTTGCCATGAGAAAGTTACAGTTAAGAAAAGAAGCCATTCAACAACTGATATTCAAATATCTCAGCCAGGAATAAGGAACAACAAGAAGAAGAAGAGGTATATTCATCATAGCTTTAATTCTGAATAGAACCAACAGAAAAGTTAGATCTGTGATGGTAAAGTGAAAAATGAGTTGTTTTGCTTCCTGTGTTTGCAGTTTGGAAGTGATGTAATGTGGACAAAAGTTGTTTTTAGATATATAAACTAAATGAAAGAAAAAAACTGAAAAATATGAAGTAAAAAAAAGCATATTGAAAATGTGGTGTCACTGTCACTTTTAGGAAATGAGTTCATGAAAATTTGCAACCTTTAAAAAGCTTCCTTACTGAAATTCAGTCAACACCAAATGCAGATCAAACCATTACAGAAAGAACAGGAATTTTATAATACCTGAATGATGATAATTTCATATTTTGCTTAGAACTTTTCCATTAGGTTATGCCTCATGTTGAAGTAATTTGCAACCAAGTGCAACTTCAAGAAATTACGGTGTTTAAAGTCAATGAATATATAAAAGATTTCAAAACTGCTATTTTAGAAATAAAAAACTCAAAGTTCTGTAAGAATCCTTCAAAGACTCATGCCAGGAGCAAAGGAAGTGTGTGACTGCATACGTGTTGATATAATAGACAGATATTCTTCCACTAAAAAGTTAGTAGCTGCTAAATTGTTCAAAAAGAAAAGCTTCACTAGTTTTAAGAATGAACTGCCTACAGAAGAGATGGTACTGACCACTGAAGCATATCCCATGATTGACAAAGAAAAGGTTGAAACTGAACTAAAAGTATTCTATTGTAGATCTGATATGCATGATTATTGCAAATTAATTGAGTTGCTGAAATTGGAAAATAATCTCGATGGTGTTTTTAGTGAAATTATGAAACTGATAAAAATCCTCTTGACAATTCCCGTGACGACATCAGAGTTAAAACGCTGCTTTTCATCACTGAAAAGAATAAAAAGTTTTCAAAGGAGCACTATAAATCCTGAAAGACTAAATGCACTTGCAGTGCTTTCAATGGAGAAAACTTTCCTCAACAATCATCCAGTGATCAAGGAGAAAATTATTAACCTTTTTACTGAAAGTAATACAAGAAAAACGTATTTCATATTTAAATGAATGGATCAAGCTTGAACTGTAACAGTTCATAAGCAAGTCAAAAATAATTTTTTCATTTAGGATTTTATCAAGTTTATGTATAAATTTTCTTTTCATTTTACATAATATTAAAACAATGGCTAAAATTTTTCTGAAGCAGCACTCCCACTAATTTTAACCATGTGCCACCATTGTCAGTGATTAATTTAGGATTCTCAAGTGTTCAAAGATTAAAGTTCTTTATATATACAAAAAAGATTGCTGCTGTGTATGCCTAAACGTGTGTAAATCTGTGAAAAAATTGTTGAAGTAGTTGGCAAAAAGTATGTATGTGTTTGTGTTTATATGTGATTTTGAGTGTTGCATATATGTGTAAATAATTTGACCCTGTGGTAATTTACAATGGCATTGGAGAACAAAGAATTCCATTTGTAAATTGCTTCTTGGCTTTTGATTGGTTCACAAAACTATGGTATCATATTCTTGGTGGAAAGACCATGTTTCTAATTAGCTTATGGAAATATAATGATAATCCCAAGGTTTTTTCTATTTTTATCAATTTCAATTTTCTTAGTGTAGTCATCACAATAGAGCCAATTGCAACCAAGCTTTAACTTTTTGGTTGATGTCTTGAGATGTTGCTTCAATATATTCACATAATTTACCTTCCTTATGATGCTATGTATATGGTGAAATGCACCCGCCTCTCCTACAGTAAACCCCATGATGCTATACTTCATGGTTGAAAATGGTGTTCATTGGCTTGCAAGCCTCTCCTTTTTCATGCAAACAAAAGGAAAATCATTTAACCAAATTATTGGATATGTGTTTCATCAGATCAGAGGATCTTTTCTACAAACGTTAAGATGTTTGGTGCCTGTGCATTTTTTAAAAATCTTTTTAATCATTTCACCCTAATTAAGGCAATAAAGCCACTAAGTCACAAGGTGGTTACTGAGTGTGAAAGAATAAGTAAAAGCAAAACATTATTAAGGAGTGAGAACAATAAATAAAAGAGGAATCAAGAAGACAGTAGATAACAATTTGACATTGTATTTAAATTTTTGAAGATCAAAGTTGGCTGGAAAGCAAGAAACTGAAACAGAGCTCTACAAGTGAGAAGTGTAAAAAAAGAAATTGTTAGCACAACATTTATGGTTACATCTTAGCTAGTTCAATTGTAAAATGATGAGAGCTTGTAGCCAATCTGGTACTGTGCTTAAATTCATAAAGTATAGGTACCATAGAGGAAAGTTCATCAGAACAACTACCATAAAAGTATTCTATAGGAAAAAGCACAGGGAAGCTAGATTACAGTGGTGGGAAAGTGACTAAAGATGAGATGCCAGGTCAAATCAATAACATTGCAGATTATTCTTTGGATTTTATCAAAAATTTCTAAAGGAGCACCAGACTAGATGTGGCAGGAATATGCAAAACATGGATGAATGGTAAACTTATAAATATGCAAGACAGATTCTGGAGAGAAAAGTTTTCTAGCACAATACAGTGGACCAACTTTTTTGTAGCAGACCTAGCAATTAATTCAATATAATATTTCCACTTAATGTCAGAAGAAAATGTTAGCCTGAGAAGGTGCAACAAGTCACTCTCTTGGAGGTTAGCATCAACCATGTTTATGGAAGGCAGAAAGGAGTCTCTCAGATGATTAGAGCAGCTGCAAAATATTTTGGCCCTCTGCTTACAGAAAAAATGATACAGTCATTCTTGCATGTTGTGCTGATGACACAAAACTGCCTCCTTTTCTGATTTTTAAGAGAAAAACTACACTGAAAGATAAAATGCCAAAAGGTGTGCATGTTCATGTTCATCCAAAAGGCTGGATGGACAAAGCTGGTCTACAGTTATGGCTACCAGTTGTATGGTGGATTATTATGAAAGCCCTCTCTTCTAGTTTGGGATCAGTTCCAAGTGCATAGGACTGAAACTATTAAAAAGAAAATGGCAGAATTGAAGACAGAGATAATAGTTATTTCTGGTGGATTAACAAGTCAGTTGAAACCTCTGGATGTATCTTTGAATAGACCATTCAAGCAAAACATGAAGGAACAATGGAACTTGTTGATGGCAATGCCTGATCATCACCTTACACTTAAGGAAGAATAAAAAAACACAGCATTGCACAAGTCTGCAAATGGGTGAAGCAAGCTTTGGATAATATTAGACCAGAAATCGTTGCAAAATCTTTTAAAAAGTGTGGCATTAGTAATGCTCTCAATGGAATGGAAGATGACACATTATTTAATGACAATGATAGTAGTATTGAAGATGAGTATCAGAGTTTAGATAATGAAGACGACAAATTTTTATGGATTTGAAGATAAATAAAATTTTAATGGTAACTGTACTGTTTTGCTCAATTGTAATAATTGCTTGATTTTTATTTTGTTTTCTTACCTTTGGATATAATAAAGGTTTTACCTGCTCGTGTTTTTTTTTCATATATTTTTCATTTAATTGTAGTCATGGCTTGTTTAAACAAAATAATACCTCATAAATATAGCCTAGGCTATACCATTTACTAATAATTTTACTAATTTTACTAATTACTAATTTTTTCTTGATTTGCCCTGCTGAAATTGGGGTGCATCTTATATACCCATGCATTTTATATGCCATCAAATATGGTAGTCAAAAAATAAACTTCCATTCTTAGACGTTCTTGTAGAATTTAGTAGTAACACATTAACTATTTCATTATACAAAAAACCCACTAATAGAAACTCTTGCCACCTTAATTTTATGAGTGGATGTCCACTCAGATATAAAATAAGCATTATAAAAAATTTCCTCAAGAGTGCACACAAGAACTCATCCTCTCATCTGCTTTTTCTTAAAGAACTCAATAGTGTGAAACAGTCGCTAGTTAATAACAGTTTTCTGAACTACCTCATAGATCACCTAATTAGACTATTTCTTTCTAAGGTAACCCATAGCAACACTGAACCTACATATAAAAACAATAACATTTTCTATAAAAGTCAAATACACATTAACTATAAGCAAGATGAATTTTCACTTAGAAACATTATAAAGAAATACACAACCCCAGTTGACCAGAAAAAGAAAATTAAATCATCTACTATAAAAAATTTAAAACAGCTAATCTTATCATCAGCAACAACAACTCACCTGTATGATCTAATTACAGAGAACCAATATTATTTATGAATTCAAATGTCTCATAATGTATTGTGTTCCTGATCAAACCAAATTCATGAATAATTATATTGGACATACTACTACATGCCTATCAAGAAAATTCACATTACACCTCTCTGACCATAGCTCAATTAGGGTTCATTTAAATACACATGGAAACTTAACAAATTCCATCTACAACATACTTGTAGAAAATACAAGTATAATCGCCTCGACCACATGTAAAAAAGACTAAAATAATGGAAGCACTAATAATTAAAAAAAAAAGCCAACACTCAATAACATTGACTATGAGCATGGCCACAATGTGCTGACTGTTTGGAAAATAAAAACATTCCCATCACTCTAGCAACATATATAAAAATCTGCACATTCCCATCTCAGAACATAATTTCTACAACCAAATTCAACATGTAGAGTATGATACAGATAGCCACTATGACTATTATTATCCAAATTATAATACTCCTCAATCCTTTTCCCTGAACTACTGTTGCTATCAACACTGCTAATGTTGCTCTTATCTCTACTGAGGACAGACATATATTGAACTACCACTTTAAAACCCTTCATCTCACACTGACAAATTTCAACACAAGCCAAAAAAAACTTTAATAAACCCAGAAGAAATTACTGGGGAATATTTTGCTATACATGCATGTAAAAAAATACTATTGTTCAAGATGTAGAACACAGCCTTCATTTATTTTCAAACTTCTATCAAATTCACAAGGAAATGTTAAGTGGACCAAACAAGAAAACATTTACAAATACAAAGTACAACCCAAATTTAGAAGAAGTCTATTTCTCAACTCTTTCCAACACATTAAAAGAGGGTCTTTAACTATTGATTCCCTGATGTTCAAAATTTACAAGAACACCAAAACTGTAAAAAATCAGTACTAATGTCAGATAACTTTTACAAAATTTTTCATGAAACATGCTTCAACATACTCAGTATTTCATCAGCATCAACTCAACATGAGTTTGTCACTCACAAAGCATTGTTCTTTTTTTTTTACAGTGAGGTTCACCCTTTACAAAACCCAGGGGCCACTTCAGGTAGAGGGTTACATTTGTGGGTCATTTGTGTGTATAGAAGTGAAAGAATAATTAATACTGGCTTTGAACAAGATTGTAGTGATCGGGAAAACATCCTGTTGGGAGTTGGTTCCACAGGGCAGTGGTTCGTGGGAAAAAGCTGCTTGAGTGTAACTTACTTCTCACCGATGAGATACGAAGGGAATGTGGGTGGTCTGCCATTATGTAAGTGGCATGGCATGTTCTTGCCATGAAGGTTTGCCTTGGTAGGACCAGGGAATGTAGTTCATCAAAGCACTTTTGATGGAAGTAGCAGTAAAGCAGTAAGAGGCTTGCCACATCCGGCCTGTGGGGGAGAGGTTGAATTGTGGAAAATAATTCATCATCTACAAGGGCTTGGAGATGCTTTTGAATTCTATCAAGGCTGGAGAGTGAGGTCTGGGCAGCATTTGTCCAAATATGACAACAGTACTTCATTTTTGGCCTGATCTGGCTCTTGTAAAGGTAGAGGATAGCAGGAGGAGTGAAAGAATGAATCACCTACCTCCAAAAAGAGTTCATGTTTTATGTGTGATCTGCCAAAGATTAAAGAATATATTTATTACTGAAAATACAGCAATTGTGGCACAGGGCCAAAGGGGAAGTGGGTAAAGGCTGGTCTCTGCTAACTATCCTAGTTCTAGTTAATCACAATCACTGCCCATTCATCCAATACAATCAAGTAGCAGACTCACTAATGGAGTGGGAAGGGTAAAAATAAATGACGGAATGGGAAAATCAGAGTCTAACCCAGCTAAGATGAAAAAAGGGGACCAAAAACAAACATGGTTCATAACAAAAGAGAGTGACAGGAACAGGCCAGGAGCAAAATTTATTTACATTAACTAGGAAAACAAATAGTGTCTACCTTAACCGGAGGTGAGGGGGTCACAGGAAACTGCCTCTTTGTGACCAAGGGGATTTTAAATAGGAACTCAAGGAGAGCCCCTTTCACCAACCTTTTGCGGAAATCTGTCGATAGCAAATGCTTTCTATCAGTTCTGATCTTCACCTTCAGCTGATGCTGAAAGAATCCGATCAGAACCTGGTGAGAATAGCGTTCATATTGCAAAATTCCCTCCATCCGCGACGCCCATATCACCATTCAAGACATGGCTTTCAGTGTCAGAAACACCATTTGTTTCTCCCCAGAATAAAGGGGTGATACATTATCACACACGTATGCGAGATTGATGAGCACGAGAACATCGGGAACGATAGATGAGGACAATGGTAGAAGGCGTGTGAAACTGTTTCTTCTAACCCAAGGTCACACCGATGACAGTCGGGCAAATCCACCCAGCCCCCTCTGAAGATCCTGTTATTGAGAGATAGCACATTTCAGATCAATTGCCAGGTAAGCAAAAAGTCAGGGTTACTGAGGTAATTCAATGCCAAGATCAGAAAGAGTGCAACTCGGCCAATGACAAGCCGAGCTGCTCACAGAGAGGATCCTTCCTGACCTCCACCAATAATTCACAATACAAGACCTTTCGAGGCCATGAAAGATCACTGGACCATGGAAAGACCCTCAAGGCCACTTGACACTAGCTGAGAAAAGTCAACAGTTTCCTGGACCTACGACAGCGCTTAGCCCAGGAAATGGGAGGAGTGATAGTAAAGGCCAGGGAAGGCGTCCCTAACAATCCCCTCCAAAATTGAATCCTCTGTCAAAACGCGGTGTAGGAAAACCAACCTCAAGGCGTATTGATTATTCCCCAAGTGTGATAATCCTAGTCCCACTCCCCATGACACAGACGCTAGATACAGGCTTCTTTATGGATCTTCTGCTTGTGCCCTCCACAACAAGTGCTCGATCATCTTCCTATGATCCTTGCAAAGAAGGAGTACAGTCAAACTGATAAAGGATGAGAGGAAAGACATAAGTTGCACACGCTTCAGCTCTACCCTTCAAGGAAAACCTACTTCAGAGCCAAGTTCTGACTGACACTCTGACCTTTGCCTGTACTTCTGACCAATTTTTCTCCAGCTGGAGGTTGCGTCCAAACCACACTCCAAGAATGTGGACAGAACCGTCCGTCCAACCAAAGGGCTCCAGAAGAGCGGCCTCCTTCCAGTAGACTTGTTGCAGTTAATCTTAGCCCCCGTGACCTTTTCATACCATTCAGCGCATTCTGCATCACCTCAATATCGCTGCGTCATGACACGAAAATGGACACGTCATCGGTGTATGCAGAAACCTTGGCTCGAGCTCCACTAGGTACAGCGATTCCACGTAAGGCCGGACTGCTCGCCCCATCCCTCATCCTATTCTTCAGATGGGGTGAAGCAGATTTGCCAGACTGTCATCAGTGTGAACTTGGCTTAGAAGAAACGGCTTTGCACGCCCTCTGGTGCACCCCTTCTGGAATTATGTTAGTGAGTTGACGGCTTGTTTCTCTCCTGAGCAGCTCATGTCCATTGATCGCGCGTATAAACGTGACAATGTATCGCCCCCGTTCTCCAGGGTAAAACAGATGGTGTTTTTTACGTTGTCAGCCGTGGCTAGAATGGTGGTGTGGACATTGCAAAAGAAGGAAATCTTGTGAGATGAACGTTATTCATATCAGGATCTGGTTGTTTTCTTTAAGCATCAGCTTAGGGTAAAATTCAGATCTGATAGAAAGTGTTTGATTTCAATGGACTTCAGCAAGATGTGGATGACTGAGGTGAGCCTGGTTCATGTTGATGGGGCTCGCCTTGATTTTCTCTTTTAAGTCTTTCAATGCATGGTGCTTTCCCAAGATGACCTCCGTTCATCCTGATTGGGGTGTTGTTCATAGTATAGAATGTAACCAGTTAGTTTTTACCCCATTGGGTAGTTTGGGGTAGATTGGAAGAGAGATCAGTTACCAATCTCTGACCATTCAGTTTTAGAGATGCACCCGTATATAGTCATATCGTCAGCATAAATGTTTACAAATGATCTGAGTATATTCTTAGGCAGTTCATTTATGTAGATCAAAAAGAGTGTTAGTCTGAGGAATGACCCCTGAGGGACACCTGCATTGACCTCTAGGGCTCCGTAGGACTGGCCATTGATAACTACTTTCATTCCTCAAACTGTAGGAAGGATTTTATGATCAAGAAGACCCTTCCAGTGATTCTATAACTGGAAAGCTTGTATAGTAAGCTTTCGTGCCACACTTTGTTGAAGGCCTTTGAGATATCTAGTGCTATCGTCCTTGAAGTGTGTTTGTCATCAAGAGCCTCACTGATTCTGGGAGTGATGGTAGTTAGGACATTGGCAGTACTACTCATCACTGATTGTTCTTTCATAGGTGCTAAATGACCATCTTATTGATTATGGCCTCACTAGATGTTATATTCGTATTACTAATTTCAAATCCACTGCATTTACAAATTCATTGGTCCAAAACAGTGCTATACTGGATACACTGGAAAACACCCATGAATTTTCTCACAGCTACATACTTTACACTACTGCTGCTCATTTAGATGCAAAACACACTACCAACATATTTTCTTCAGAACATGCTATATCTGACACAGGAGAAATTTGAACAGCACCACTGATACACTTTTTCATAGTACTGTTTCTTGTCAATATATTCACTCATATCTCAAAATGACCATTCAAATGTTCTTTCACTAAAAAAATGACAACATTTTCAAAGATTTTTAAATATTGGCAATATACGTGTGTTCCAATCTGGGAGGTGGGAGTACTGTGAGATTTCTTGTTTGTCAATTGACTTCTAATGGACTTCTGTAATGTGCCATTGTATAAAACAGTATAAAACTTTCTATCTCTTTTTTCTTTCTTCAGCTGCAGGATGCCAGAGGAACAAGATATCTTTTGGTTCTATTCTTAGTCTCCAGTAAACTACATGTTGTATAAAACACAATACTATCATTCCATTATCTCCTGTTCAAAAAAGCCTCATGCAACCATAATGATAAAAATCCACTACAAAAGCTATAATGTAAACATATATTTCTCAGCATCACAAGAAAATATTCCTCTTCAACATATGATGAACACATCAACAAACTGTTAGCCTAACATGTTAAACTGTGGAGTGTCATTATTATGTACATCCTGAAAGGACCTGGCATTTTTGGAGAATAAATGTGTTGGATTAGTAAATATTTGTACTTTACTTTTCAAACATACTACATGTGCTTGTTGAGATAACAAAAAAAAAGTAGCAGATGCAATATATCTTCAAGAAGGCAGATTATTTCAGCTTAAATGTTATGATTATAACAACAAAGATAATCATTCTAGTTTGAAATAATGGAAATATGTTATCTCAAGGCTTATGTTAATGGTTATTTTGAATGCTTCTTCATTTACAGTTTTCATATATTTCCTGCAAAACTTTTGGGGTTTAATGCATTTAAATTCTATTTAAAATTTTACATTTTCTACTTTACTGCAGTGTTTTTTTTTTTTTAAATCCAAAATGAACATGTTAAAAATGAAAATCTTGATACATGTTTTAATTATATATTTTTAAATGGTTTTATTCTTAATTTCAAATTTCTACTTTCTGGTTAATAATTTAAAAAATTCTTAAGGCTTTAAGAAATTCTCTTCATTAATTCATGAGAGTTAATAATACAACCTCTAAAAAAAATAAATTGGGTGGAACTGACTGCAGAAGAAATATTTAGTTGAGCTGCTCCTCTTATCATGAAAGTAGTAGCATCACACTCTGCTGATGACTGATATATAAACAAGAAGAGTCACTAACAAGTACTAATATTTTTAATGTACTGAAATTAATATTTCACACCTAAATTCTTGCAACAGTCTACATACATTATAAGGTTATCGTATCTCCTCAGCCAAAGTTATTTTTCAGGATAGAAAATCTTTTAGAAATATGGCCACCTTATTGTGATTGTTAGCAAGCTGATCTTGCAAATCATTACAAGTGACTTTGATTCTCACTGGGTGCTTCTTATTTGTGATAATATACCAAAACTAAACTATGCTTAGTAAATATCTAATGTTTCAGAAATACCAATTTCCAAATTACCATTTATTTTATATTTTTGTAAAAATGTTTTCATCATTTTTATCATTGCATGTTTTATGATGAAAAAAAATTAACTTTCTTTGAAATATGTTAATTTGAAATAATAAATGTTCTAATAAATTTCAAAGAAAATATCTACATTGATAAGAAATTGTTAAATAGTTAAATGAGTAGTACTTTCTCTGCTACCATAATGTTCCTCATCTCTGCAATTGCAGGACATCATGGTATAAAAGGTATTTCAGTGACAGCAATAGTTCTGTTTTTTTAAGTCTAGTCAAAGACAGTTGGACACATAGTGGAAGATATGTATTATAGTACAAGTAAGCATAAGTTGTTACAGTTCCAATCATATACAAATATGTTCAATAGTGTGCAATCTATGCTAAAAACAGTTGATTACAATATGAAAGAAAAATGTCAACGTGTAATGTTTTATCTATATGATTAATGGTGAAGTAATAGGCTAAGTGTATTGAAAATGAAAATAACACTGAAAAATAAAAGTTTTTTCTTCATTATGATTAGGCTATGGACTTATCAGTCTACCTACAT
This sequence comes from Acanthosepion pharaonis, assembly GCA_903632075.3. Taxonomy (NCBI): domain Eukaryota; kingdom Metazoa; phylum Mollusca; class Cephalopoda; order Sepiida; family Sepiidae; genus Acanthosepion; species Acanthosepion pharaonis. The sequence goes on along the minus strand of CAHIKZ030002006.1, from coordinate 102,430 downwards.
TTATACATGCATATGTGCAAGTAATGTCATTGTTAGTGGTTCAAAACAAGAGGTCTGCAAGCCAAGTTCAAATTCCAGGCAAATTTGTTACATTCATTTCTGCAAAAGTACCCTTGGGAATTGTATGTATCCTTGTTTCTCCCTCCAGCTATGGGTTAAATAGCAGGGCAGATTTTGGCTCTCAAGACTTTGCGGCACACTACATACCAGATTTCTGTCATCAGTTCTGAAAGGTGTGACTTGTTTCTTAGGGCTGGTTCACAAACACTAACCATTATAAACAAATCATATCTGGGGTAGTGTTGCAGTTTAGTTTTAAGAACTGAACTGTTATATATATGCACACACACATATACAAAAAGTACTTACTTTTATGTTTATTACTATCAAAATTAAAGTGAAAATGTTTTCCTCTATTTGAGAGTCTGTTTCAAGTAGTGATGGGATGATTGATTAATTGGAATTGAGAATCAGACATATTGGAACTTTTTGGGGTATCAGACTCGGCATTGGAATTGGAGAATTTTTAACTTAATTTCCAATTCCAAAAATGTTTCTTTTCATTTTTTTTTTTTTTTTGTTTAAGACGTATGACACTAATTATGATAAAAAGATTTAAACATTTATTGATTTTAAACTATCAGTAAAACTAAAATCAATAACACCTAAATTAAGTATGATGTATGATTAAATGATTTAATTTTACTTGTGTAAAAAAAACAAAAAATGTACAAGTTCCTACAGTTCTCGAACTTTCCATAAAGCCTGTTTCAGTTCAAAATAACATTTTTATTTTTAATTTCTTTTTTAAACATTGTTAATGTTAATTCACCCATTTTTAATATTAATCAAAATTATGTAATAAACACAAAATGAATTCATGTTGTTGTTCTGCCGGGCTCTCTTTTTTTAATTTATAAAAAAGAAGAAAAAAATGAGTGTATGGAATTCCCGCCAATGTCACATTTGATTTTTTTCACATAAAAATTGACCTTATGTCACAAATTGTCCTCATAGTGAGTCAGTTAAATTACAACAATTTGTTTTTAGTTTTAGTCTTTTCTCCCATAAAAAAATCATTTTTTAATCTCGGTTAGGATTTATTTTGGTTTAGTTTACTAGTAAACAAAAATAAATCTTTTTGATAAGAGTAGTAAACTTAAACATTCTTTTTTATGAGACTTAAATTTGTTTCTACGAAATTCATGTATTTCTTAAAATTTTATAGCTTTCGAAACGAATTTTCATCTTTATTTACTTAAAAAAAAAAATAAACAAAATTTTATCTGAAGTTTCCTGAAAAAAAAGCTTTTTCACACAAGTTTGTATTAAAAAGCCTAAATTTTAATTTCCATCAAAAATTGTATTTAATTTTATTTTAATGTTTTTCTTTGACACAATTGAACTTTCCTGTGTTAAAATGGCATTTAAAATATGAACTTTTTTTCTTATTTATTCTTCCTTGGAGCCAGACGAGATGCACGTTTTAAAAAAAAGTTAAATTGTTAAAAACAAGTATTTTTATCCCATATTTATGTGGCCTGATTAAGCTATAGTTTTTTCCACTTTTAACATTTGCTTTAATTTTTAAAATAAAACTAGTAAAATTTCATTTTCTAATAATAATGTAATTACTTTAAAAATCAATCCCATACAAAAAATACACATACAGTTGTTCTCATCCTTATGAAGATTTTTTTTTCTAATCATTTTAATCTTGTTTTTATAATGCTTTGTCACAGTGAATATCATACCTTATAAAATGATGAAGTTGGATATCATCAGCATTATTTAGCTTTCAACTTCTTAATATTTTTTAAAATTTATTGTAAAGTTTGCTAAAATTGCTTCTAAATAATCAAGGGATTTCAGGTGCACTTTTTTTACTCTTTTTTTTTATATCAAAAATAAAACACTGATTCTTTTTAAAAACTTAATTTTTTACTTGTGAGAAATTTTAGACAGTAAAACTTATTAATGATTAAATTTTTTAGGAAAGATTGAAGAAGACCCTTTATTTAAGTTGCCGTGATAATCCATTTAAAATTCTTATTAAACGTCTGTAGCAAGCAAATTTAAAATTTGCATTTTTTTTATTCATTGTCCTGCAAAATTAGATACTACTGAAAAGAAAAAATTATTAATAATAATAATAATAGTCCTAAATCAATATATTTTTAAACTTATAAATAAGACACAGGACTATACTGCCGATTTTGTTCTCGGCTTCTTCATAGGAAAGTAAAACAAAACCACTCAAAGCAGAGGATCTTAAAATTATTGGATAACAACACTGTTCACAAATAAACATTTATTTTAATAAATGAAAACTTACATGCATATTGTTCCATTAATAATTTTGTCATTCTATGTATCATTCTTAAACTGACAACTTTTTTCTTTTCTTTTTTTTTATACAATGAAAAACTTGTATTAAAACCTTTTAACTAACAGTCAATTTCTTCAGATTTTTTTTCTTCTTTCTTCCACAAATCCTTTTCTCTTTTTTTCTTCAAATACGTTTCTTTTTCTTCTTCAGAAATTCTTTTTCTCTTTCTTAGGAGTTGAAAGCGAAATTTAAAAAAACTATACAACACCTAACGGAACCTAGGCTAAGATCAAATTTTAAAACAAATATCTATTTAAAATATAAAATCTCATTTTAAATTATATAGAGAACGAGAATGGGGCAGCCTACCTCGCATCGAACGACTCTCTCAAAAAAAGTTGACTTTCCGAGTCAACAATACAAACAAATCAAAGGCAATAATTCCTCTTCTTGTGAATAAAAACACCTCTTCCAAATAAATGACAATGTTGAAACAAAACTCCAAAAGCCGCAAAGTACCTTTGTTATTTGCGTCATTATCTCTCAATAGGCCTTAAGACAAATCAAAATAAAAAATCTATCTTTTCTCAAATTATACAATTACATTTATTTTAAACGAACCAAATTTTAGCTTCGGAATTCTACCGGAGCTAATGAAAAATCTTTTGTACAGAGCCGCCCGAAACGAAAAACTAAAACTACCCTCTTCACATCCCTAAATAAAATCAGATATATAGCAATTAAAGTTAAAATATTAATTAACTATATTAAAGAAAATAATTACGACACTGTAAGTCGAATATTCGAAGTAACACGTTACTTTACATGGCAAACTAAATTAGTTGTCCACGGAGCCAGAATAAAGCCTCTTTAGTCTTAATCACCCAAAGAAAATTCTCTGACTGAAGAAAATATCTCTTGATGAAAGGGAGATGCTGTCTCCCGCTTCCAACTCCTAAAAAAAAGGCGGCAATCTCTCCCGATCAAAGGGATGCGCTATCTCCCGTCTTAAACCCCATAAAAAGGCATCAATAAAAAACCATCGTTTACTTTGCTATCAGAGGCGTATCGTTCCAAATTTCAATACATTAAATATTTCTTCACTGAAGTTATTGAAATGTCTTCGAATTTTAATATTCTAAAAATTTGCAAATTGTACTTTATCAAAATATATGCATGAGTCAAACCACAATACATGGGATGATGACTTTCTGCTTAGAGTATTGTTGCAATATTAAAGTGTCTCTTATTTTTAAAGTACATGCTGAAATTGAATTGTTCCATGCAATGAAAAATGCCACATAAAATTTTATGGAGATTGCATAATATTTAGAGGGCACTTTTGCTTGTTAAAAGGTGGACAAAAATAGACCGTTTTTTTTTATTTTACAATTAATAGTAAACCATTAGTTGAATTTTTACTAATTATACACATTAGAAAACTAGAAACATTTTTTATTTAACAGTGAAAATTTTAAATTTTAACCAATGTTTATTATTTTCAGACCCCAATTATGGCAAGTATAGAAAAGTACAGTTTGGAAGTTTTAAAGATTTCTGATTTTAACCAAAGTAAAGCAATATGTGAACTGTAGCTAGGTTGTTGTTGGAATTTAATCTGAGAACAATATTTTACAAGTTCACATTCTCGTTATTTTTTCTATCCTCACTCCAACCTCTTTTTACTTTCAAAACTGACTCCCAGAGCCTTGATTCTTATCAGAGATAAGAATATATTTTCTGACTAATGAGAGAGCTGGAAAATATAAAAAAGAATTCCACCACCATTATTCCATGGTGCCACAAAGTCTGGGGGAAACCTCACAGTTTGTTCACTCCAACCTGTTTTCATTACTTTCAAAATCGGCTCCCAGAGCCCTGATTCTTATCAGAGATAAGAATATATTTTCTGACCATTGAAGGGGCCAGGAAATTTGTTTAACAATTTTGGAGGGAAAAGTTCCCGATTCTTCTGAGCCAACTAAATCTCCATAAATTTGAAAATCTTTGCCTATTTGGAAGTGAGAATTCAGCCCACCATCTGTGAGGTTGACGATAGGAAGCACCAGTCAACTTCAGAACCACTTTCAACCAAAGAAGAACTACCAACTAAAGGGCTGTTGAGAACAAATGTCAGGCCACAATTCAAGACCAATTCAAAGCTGCATCCCTTCCCACTCCTTCTGTCATGCCCACTGGACTTCTGTCGTCAACCTACAAATTCACTCAACTGCAAGATTCCTATATCTACCAACATTTTCCTACTCTACAAGAACTGTGAGTGTTTCTAAACCTTAACAAAATTCTACTCATATAAAGAACTTTTTAGGTGCTCAGAGAAATATTTTGAGCAAACCTTTTTTCTGTTATGAACATTTTCTCTTCCCTTAAAGGACATTTTCTCTTTTCCCTTTCTTTCACTCTTAATTGTCTTTATCCCTTTACCCTTTTTTTCTGTATATGTAAATAAACACTTTCTTCCTTTATTGTTACACACTGAGCAGGAGTTTTTTCTTTATTCATCCACGCCTAAAAAAGGAGTTTGTCTGCTCTAATCTTGCTGTTTTATACTCGCATTTTTTAACCTCAACCCTTGGATGCGGGAAAGTCAGGACAAACTTTCCCCACAAGGTACTTAAGTGATTTACTTAAAGAAATTGTTCTCTTTATTGTTTAAACTCTTACCAATTTTTAAAATAAAAAGTATATCTAACTTTATTTCATAAGCTTTCTACTAAATGTTTTATTAATAAATGTACTTTGTACCTTAAGTTTCCAAAACTAACTGTAGGTCTTGAAAATAATTAATTTTAATCATTGTAGGTATTGGGATCAGAAATCATATTGGAATCAGAAATTTAGAACAGTATTGGAATCAGTAAAAATATTGCTATCATCTCATGACTAGTTTCAAGTATTGGAAAACTGAAAACTTAATCTTAGTGGCACTTTGCAAATGCTGCTTTTTATCAGACATTGATTTATTCAAATTGTTGTTCTCATCTTTGGTTGATTATATATATATATATATATATATATATATATATTATATGTGCTGTACTGAGTGGAAAGTGCTCAATATCTGTGATAGAGCTGACATATTCAGTTTTATGGATATTAGTTTGTAACCTTGGGTTTCATGCTTTTGTAATCATCAGATAAACTCTGATGATCTCAAAAGTGATGAGACCTAGGGTTACAAACTAATATCCATACAACTGAATATATATATATATATATATATATATATATATATATAAACAAGTTTGATTAAAAAGAGCCAACAAGTTTGTCTGTTTATTATTTTTATTATATTTTTCCAATTTTTGGATAAGATATTGATGTTGAATATTATGTTCAAATTTGTGAATAAACTGTCTGAAGTTCATATTTTGTTATTTTTGTTCAAGTACTATTGACTTTACTGTCATTAACAAGAACCTAATGTGGTATCTGCATCGTAATTTTAACTCCTTTGTCTACATATTGGTATTCATTAGGAAGCTCGACACTTGAAATGATCCAAGGTGACATCAAGTGGAACTGCTATTGGAAATGAGGCAATGCAAAAAGAATGCAATATATTTTATTTTATTTGTTAATTTTGAATACTAATATATGTGCGTACATTAATTTTATCACATACACTTGAAGATATCATCTCCTGTGGTGAATAATATTTTATTTAATGAGGACTGTTTATTTTGTATAATAATGGCTTCTAGAGTTTTGAGTTTTTCCTTGCAACTGATGCTATAGAGTATTTTTGTGTTATCTACTAGTATTTGTCTTGTATTGATAGTTACATTTTAGTAGTTCATCATGTGTCGATCAATGTGTGCATGGATTGCCATAAGTTTCGACAGTGATAGATCAATCCGTGTAAGAGTGTGATGCATGTGTGCCCAATGCAAGTATTTAACGTTGTTTTTTGATTATTAGTATTGAAGATGCAATCTCCCATACAGTATGAAAATTCATAGACAACATTATTTTACATAGGGAGTTTATGAGGCAGTGTTATTGGTGATAATTTTGATGTTTTAAACTTATTGTAGTAGATGATAAATCTTAAGTATTTGCTAGGATCATTGAGTGGTATGCACTAGTGAATTATGTTTTTAATTGCTTTTTCAACCTGTTTATAATTAGGGTGCATTTGGTTACAATAGAAGAAGTTAATGGTTTGGTTATTATTGTTTGTGTCAGGGACAGTGTCATTTTTTTTCTAAATTCCTTTAAGGCTAATTTTATTTGTTTGTCAACAACATGGTTAGGGAAATTATTGTTGGTTACAGTTTGTTTAATGTTGGTTAAGTTCCTTATAAAATAATTTGTCCCAAGAAGAGATCACTTCGGCTTGATAAATCAGTAAAGTGTAGGACAGAGTTATTCTCAAAGGTTTCTTTCAATTTTTTTATTTCTTTCAAGCTGTTTGTCAATATGAATATGTTATCGATATGGTGTGTGTTTAGAGAGGGGCTTCACGGAATTATTGAAAACATTTTTTCCCACATGAAACATGTAGAAATTAGACAGCCAAACCCATTGCTACACCATCAGTTTGTGTGTAAATTTTACAATAGTGGTTGTAAAATGGTACTTGTGACAGGCAGAATAGTTGGTTTAACAGAATAGTTGATTTAATGTCTGGAGTTGGGAATGAAGAATGAAGATGAATGTCTATAGTTTTTTGACTAGAACATTAGTAAATAGGTTTTCGATGTCTAGAATATACATATATATATATATATATTAATTAGTGAAATAGATTATGAAAATGAGCAAAAAATCTTTTAAAAAGTTTATGCAGTAATGTATTAATTTCATCATTAATATTATTATTATTAATTATATAATACAAATTTCAGGAGGAGAATATCCCTCTGGCCCAAATTAGTTTCAAAAAAGAGACTCAAACTTCAATTTTTAGATGATTTTTTGAAATCCAGAGAATAAACCCAAACTTATAGCCTATAATATACATATATATGTGTGTGTGTGTGTGATTATATCTATCTATCTATATATATATATATATATAGATAGATAGATAGATAGATATAATGGTACCTTTTGAAGTGGTCTGTTTTTCTTTTAAATATATATATATATATATATATATATATATATATATATATATATATATATATAGAGAGAGAGAGAGAGAGAGAGAGAGAGAGAGAGAGAGCCTGACAATTGAGTTTAGCATGGAATAGCATGGGTGTTGACTTCAATGTCTAGTTTTATATTTACATACACTCTATCTCTGATATTGAGCACTTTAATCTATAAATATAGCATACCTTAAAACTATATTTTATTATATATATATATATATATATATATACACACACATATATATATGTTTGTGTGTATTTGTGTGTGTGTGCGTGTATGTGTATTGAGTGCTTTTTGGTAGAGTTTGTTCTTGCCTGAAAAACATGTTAAATTCTTGTAATTTTCACATATTTTTTAAATTGTATTATCATTATATACATATATATATATATATATATATATATATATATATATATATATATATATTCTATACATATATAATGCTATATATATATATATATATATATATATATACATTCTATATATATATATAATGTATATATATATATATATATATATATATATATATATACATATATATATATATATAATATATATATATATATATTATATATATATATATATACATTTATATACATATATAATAATAATTATATATATATATATATATATACATTATATATATATATATATATATATATATATATATATATACATTATATATATATAATATATATATATATATATATATATATATATATATATATATATATATATATATTATATATATATATAATGTATATATATATATATATATATATATATACAACCAAACAAGATCAATGTATTATGGCAATTTTTCATTAAATATTGCTCTTCTTTTTTGTTTTTTAATCATTTTGCTCCAAGTAAGACATTAAGCCACTAAGATGCAAGGAGTTACTGTGAAAGTAATTGAGAGAAAGAAAAACATTATTAAAGAGAGGGGAATAATAAAAGAAAAGGAATTAAGAAAAGAGAAGATAACAATTGAAATAAAGTTGAATGGAAACTAAGAGGCCAGAAGAGATTTCCACAAGTGAGTAGTGCAGGAGAGGAATCTGTTAACATGAAGCTTACAGTTACATTTAGCTATTTCAACTGTAAAAATTATGAAATCTAGCTGTTAATCTAGTACTCTGCACTTAGTCATAAAATTAAGGTTCCAAAGAGGAAAGCTCACCAGAACAATTACCATAAAAATATTTATAGAAACAGCACAAAAAAGCTATATTACAGCAGTGGGAAAGTGACTGAAACTGAGATGTCATGTTATAATCAATGACATTGTAGATTCTCCTTTGTATTTTATCAAGAATCTCTGAATACATAGCAGAAACATCAGACCAGATTTGGCAGCAATATTCAATGCATGGACAAATGGAATTTTAACTTTTTAATTAAATTTCAGTGAAAATTTTAGTGCTTCGTTCAAAATACTTTTGTCAAGTATCAAATCTGTTCTTAATTTATCACTACATTTCATTTTAGGATATCATAAGGATACTATGGACAATATCCATATAGACTAATAATACTATATTTGGCTGTATAATTTTAATTGCCAATATACAATCTGTGTTTCATAAACAGACCCAGGTACACACACATACACACACACACACACACACACATATATATATATATATTTCCATTGTCAGATTTTTATCCTTAGAAATATTGTCAGTTGCTATAATCAGTGTCAGCCCAATATAAATAAATTACTGATATAATAACAGTCTGTTATTTTTATCATTAAACAGCAACTGAAATGAATTGCTTTAAAGTGTTGTCTGAATCATAAGCCTTAGGGTTGGACTTAAGTTATAATTGACTGTCAATGCTACTGCTGATCAGTGGCTCTTGAACAGGTATCTGACAATGATACACGTGAGGTTATGCCCATAGTAAGACCTATCAGTACTAATGAGTCCTAACAAGACTACCAAACAGTATAATGAATGGGTGATGCTGATAAGCAACATTCAAAGGCAGCTTGAGTGAGATGGAAGCTGAATGTGACAAGGCCACACCTGCATTTAGCTATTGAGCTTCAGTTAGACAGGGTGGGGTTTTGAGGGAAAGATTAACAAGAAGCAATCAATACTTTGCCTCAATTCTCTGACTGCAATCCTCAAAAATAAGCCTTTAATGCATTAATCAAGAAAGACAAAAATCAAAATGAATCCTGGGAAATCACTGATAAGAGGAATATCTTTTTATTTTATTTATGAGAGCATTTTATCCTTTGTATTTATAAATATATATTGCATATATTCTCAAACCATCATCAGGTGGCATGTTTTAAGCTAAGTTTACAAGCCATCAGCTCATAAAAGAATGACTATACAGCCATCAGCTCATATGAGAATGATTATACAGCCATCAGCTCATATAAGAATGAATTTTATTAGAATTCAGTCAACATGTTTTTTAGAATTTTTCATTTTATTTCCATAAAAATCAGAAAGTAATGGGAAAAATTATAAAGATTAGAAGGAAATGGGAAGGAATGAAGATCAGAAGGACATGAGGAAGGAATAATGCTGGAGTAATATCAACAATATTCAATATGCATATATGTATGAAATGTTATGCTTCTTATTTTTTTAAAAAATCATTTGATCTCTTGACACTAGTTATAGTTCAAATTTTGGACAGTCAAATCTTTTCATGTCTAATCATTTTCTGAAGAGAAAGACTGCCATTGATACAAAAAAATTACTATCCAAAAATTAAAAATAGTTGACAATCTAATAAAGAAAATGAAAATTCTTTTACTAGTATTAGTGTAAATTTCCAATCTGCACTATTTCTTGAGTCATATAATGAATGTCTGAATAGTTGTGATGAAAAGTAAATTAAGATTAAAAGCAAAGAAAATATTGTCTAAAATTAATTAATAATGTAAAAATTTATTGAATATTCTTTGAAAGTGAAATGAGAAAAGTTTATCTTGTGGCTTGAATAAAGTGTTTGGTTCAAAATTTTGAGAATGTTATCAAATAAAACAGACATCTGAAGAAGATCCAAGGATACAATGACTGAAACATTGTTACTATAACAATCAAAATGAAGATAACAGTTTCAATTAATCAGTGGTAAGTCTGACATAAATTGGCAATTGGGCTTATGTTTATATCACGTCAAAACACCAGTTCCTGTACAATCACTCAAGTTAAGCAATGTCAAGCCTGTTCAATACCTAGATAGGTGACCACTTGGAAATACCAAGTGCTGGATATGAGGGTGGTGTAATGGATAATGTCTTGGAATTGTTAATCTGAGAGCCAATTTCTAGTTTCAGTTGGGTTCATTATATTCACTTACACACAAATACCCTTGAGAAAAGTACAAATCCACCCAAGCTATGATTTAATTAGTAAGACTTGTATTACTAAATCATTATTATCCCCCCACCCAAATTCTTACAATCTAAAAATACTTTCTGGCTTTAAATGACCCAAAAGAGTTGATAAGCCGTAGAAAACAAATCAATCAATCTAAATTGACAATTGCAAATACAATTCGTAATAAAACAATTTTAACAACAAAACCAAATTAACTTCCTATGAACCATTTTTAATTGATTTCTAACCAGAAGCCTTTATTTTAAACAAAGGAGGTTTGTGAACTGTTGTTGTTTCCTTTAATTTCTCCAAGACATGTCAAATGATGTTGAGGATATTAATGTTCTTTGGGTAAAAGTCCAAAAGGACATTTTCATCATTGCTCCTTCATAACTGAGATTGAACTCATGAATTTCCTGGTCACTTGGCAAATCATTTTTCAAGAAAAAAAATCTACCTTTTCCAATTTGTACAAGGCTACAGACATAGTACATCCAATCTGTATCTTCATCAATAAGTCAGCCATTAAATTCCACAAAACAGACAGATAGTGATGTATATAAACATCAAGAAAATTCCAAAAGACTAACTGGAAGATTGTGAATATCAGAGTAAAACATTCAGGTGCAAAAAATCAGCTTCATTATGAGGCACTTTTTATATTTTGTTGAAATGGTGAGGAGAACCAACATCTAATTTATCACAAGTTAGCTCAGAAGAAAGAAATATGATTTTAAGCAAGTCATTTAATAGTATTCACTGTAGTTGTAAAGAAAAAAAACTTATAATGTTTTCTTTCATAAAAGTAAAACAAAAATGATTACCTACAGATGGTAAATTTTATAAATATAAAACTGATTGTCAAGGTAAAAAGCCATTGAGCTGAAATCAGAACTCTTGGATAGTTTGTGGTAATGTGCTTCAGTATTACATCATATAACCTTTCTGTTTTACCAAGGGTAAAATGTGTAACTTGAAGTTACTCACAGTACACAAGTCTATTGGAAGTAAAAGGCTGATTGTTGTTCTACGCCTCACCAAATTCTGATTTTGATTGGAGAATACCTCATAAATATTCACAAGAAGTGATTCAAGTGACTGAAACCCAGAAAATAAACATATTTTATTCAATATGCAGAAGTATTTCATTCAATACACAATTTAAGAGGTATAGCTGGTCGTTGAAGAAGAAGTGAGGTCTTTCAGTGAAGTTACTATTAATAACATCCATTTCATAGCATTTTCAGCAAAGTCAGTTCAGCTGTGTAAGGATCAACAGCAATAAAGTAGTGTAAGATGAACATGAAAGACACAAAAATATGTAATTTAATGTTAAATAAAGAATGGCTAATACAGAGTTTTTGTAGGTATTTTGCATTATCATTTTTCTTTTTTTTATTCTCTACAAATGTTTATCCACTAAAATATATCTAAACTTAAGAAATGTTATGTTCTAGGTGATGTTAGTATGAATAGCTTGCAAGATCACTATACTCATCTATCAATATACTATTGTTTTATGATTTCATTTGCCTTACATTTGTCATTAGTAGATTCAAGTCTTCTCAAATTATTATGCACTTTTTGGCAAGTAAATTATATCTAAGAAAAATGTTGTTATAAATATTATCCACTTTTCAAAACTTTGCTTTAAACCATTTCACTTTTAAAAGATATGCATTAGTACAGGCTTTCCCAACTATCTAAAATAGAGACAAAACAATTACTATTCATTTATATGGGGGACATTTGTTTAGCATTTCTATCCCCCCACCCCCCAAAAAATGACATCCTTCTGCTGTGCCTGTTTGCTTCAATGTCAATGTCAATGTCTACTGTAACTGATGTTGAATGCTTGAAATATGACAAGTATGCTTAAGTGCTTGATATTGTACATTTTTTAATCATACAATTCTTTGTAGGGCTTCAAATCATCTTAAAAACCTACACTAAATCTAAGTACCCTTTCAAGATCAAAGCCCAAAATTTTTTCAATCATTGTAGCACCATTAATTGTTGTGAAAAACTCACAAATGGTTAAGATTTTTTCAGATATTAGAATAGTGAATTTTTTTCCATATAAAATAATTATATTTGCTTCTGTGCTTTACATTAATTTAGTTGCTGAAATATTTCACATGAATATTTTATTTTTAGATAGTGTAGAAAATCTGAACATTTCTGAGTTATTTTTTGAGTTTGTAAGTTTCATTTAAGGAAGACTTAAATGAATCAGCAAAAATATTGGATTTAAAAACCACAAAGATAAGTATATTAGTTTGAATACTAGAATAAAAATAATCCAGTTTTAACACATATATGGTTTAAAATATGACCAAAAATATATTCTTTAACATCAGTTGTTATTAATTTGTGAGTGAAATGATTTTCATTTAACAGACATCATTATTATTGTTATTATTGTTATCATCATCATTATTATTATTGAGTGAAAGAGCAGCACGCCAACAAATGTGACACTGGTGTGTACAAATACTGAGGTATAAATACAAGGGCTACAAATACTGGGGTACAAATACAGGGGGTCCTTGACTTATAACAGAGTTTCATCCCTACAATGAGTCATAACAAGATTTTCCATGTAAGTCAGAATATAACCACAATTTTCCATGACTAAGCACTCACTTACTAATAATTTGATATAGTATACAGCCAGGAACTGACCCACACCACCTCCTTCACTCTAGCACTGTATAAGGACGTATTCTTCTACTGCACAAAGTATTCTTCTCCCATGCTGTTTGCATCATATGTGTGAGATAAATGGTATAATTGAAACAAGATTAGTGTAGATTGCATCATAACTACAAATTGTTGTAGGTCAGGATTGTCCTAACCCATGGACTTATTTTATACAAAGCTCAATATATTCATCATAGTACCCAATCCAATAAGAACATACCAGGCACATGCAGCAAAGTCAAATAGGCACATGTTGTTGTGAGGTGTTGATAAAATCAGCATATAACTTTGCAGGTGGGGCCCAATTAGAAATAACTTCAGATTGGCTAATCCACTCCACTCAGATGGTCTCTAATTGAGGGTATCATAATTGCCTTGTCTTTCATACTTAAAAAAACAACCCTCTTGACACCTGACTATAAACTACTACTTCTCATGAACAGAGATGCACAGTGCATCAACCCCCCAGGGGACATACCCAACTGGTGAAGATCAGGAAACTCACAAATAAATCTGTGTTACATAACAGGATATTTAGTATAGCTCATCTTAATTCACCAGGACAAAACATGTACATGTCAACACCTTCAATCAATTAAGATCAAAAGCCTTGTGTAACATCGGGACATTTATTACTAGTGTACATGTGTCATAAAAAATGATGGCAATTTTTAGAAAGTTTTAACAGTCAGAGGCAATGAAATGTCTTGAAACAATGTATTGAGATTCAATAAAGCAGAATTAAAGAATTCACAACTAAAATAGTGGTCATTGAACCATTTAATTAATCAGTTCCATTATATATTTTTTTAAACAGTCAATGGTATCTATGATACATTGATTACTCTTGGTATTATATAAATTGCTTTTTGCTACATGTTAAAAATATAACAGCAAATTAATGTGTTTAATATAACATTGAAATGGAAATATCTCACAGAAGAAAAATATTAGCAGCAGAACAACAAAGACTATTTTAAGACTAAGTTGAAGCGAAACAATCACATCACAAAAGTATCTGAGTTCTTCATATAAAAGGTTTGAACAAATAAGGCTGCAGTCTAAGAAACATAGGAGTAAAAGAATTGATTAATTAAAAAGTTCATTTTACTCAGGAATTAATTTTATCTAAATACAGATAAATATTTTATCTGTATAGATTATTAAAATAACTAATAGACGTAATCACTCATAAATTTACTAACTTGATATATAAATAAATACACATTGACAATTACTACATGGTTTGATTTTATGCTTCCCCAAAAATAGAATTAAGAGAAATCAATAACTTTTATCCTCTTTTTCTGGCCAAAACATAACTAAATGATTATTTTTACCTTTAGGATTTCTGTATTCTTATCTTGAACTTCAGAACTGCAGTGAAAAGTGTTGGAATTCTTGTTATTTATTTGCTTATAATTTGAATTTAGATGATGTAAGAGAAAGTAAATTTGAATTTTATTTGTGTTTATTTCACATTGATGCCCATGAAAAAGGCATGAAACCACTTCTCTTTGTTTCATAACTAACTTAATGCTTAGGTAGTAATTGTTGCAAAAGGTTGTTCTTCTTAAAATAAACTACAAGAGAATCTCATAAAAAACATTTCATTTAATTACTTCTGTCATTTTTATCACTTTGAAAGATTATCAGATGAACATTTCCTGTAAAAAAATATTAAATACAATTAATATAGATCTAAAACAGGGCCAAAAGGATCAAAATAAAGTAGGTGTGGTCAAGAAAACATGTAAATACAGTAAAAAACAAAGAGAGAAAGCAGAGATGGAACCCTAAAAGATATAAAGCAAAAATGGAGCCATACAAAGACATAAAATGTGAAGGAAGTAAAAGCATAATGCAGAGATCTAATCACTTATAAATATAAAGGTATAAAATCAATAAAAAGCAGAAAGAGTCATGACGAAAATGGCCAAACTAAAAATGATAGGAAACCAAGATAGAAAAAAACAAGGATATAAAGCAAGAATGAAAGAGATTATACAAAGAAGAAAATGGGCAAAAACACGAAGAAAGGAAGCAATTACAAAATAACATAAAAACAAGAAACTACAATAGCCATACAAAAAGATCATGGCGCAACAAATTAAGAAATGGTGGGATGCAAGGATGGAATCAAAGACATAATACAAAGATAGAACTAGACAAAGTGTGAAGCAAATAAATCATAAAGCAAGCATAAGTAACAGACAAATAGAAAAAGCAAAATTGGAACAAAACAAAGATATGAAGCTAATTCATGATGTCACAGTCATTATACAGGGTAAATGTGTTCTGTTCAATGCATTTGAATTGTTATACATAAATGTCATAACAATTGTTATACATTGTTCCTGCACGGAATTATGCCTGGCAGCTGATGCATCATTTGGAGTTGGTGCTGTCTTCCAACAAAATATTAATAGTTCTTGAAACCAATATCCTTCTTTTCCAAGAAAATGCCATCCATAGAATCCTAGTACTGTACTTTTGTATAGGCACTCCTTGGAGCTTATTTGGTGATTCATCACTTTAAGGTGGAAAGTTACACTTTTTATATTTTGCCTGATCCCAAGACCTTACCTAGAATCTTTTTGTCCATTTCTAATAAGTACACATGACTG
The DNA here is from genome assembly GCA_903632075.3 of Acanthosepion pharaonis. Classification (NCBI taxonomy): domain Eukaryota; kingdom Metazoa; phylum Mollusca; class Cephalopoda; order Sepiida; family Sepiidae; genus Acanthosepion; species Acanthosepion pharaonis. The sequence goes on along the minus strand of CAHIKZ030002006.1, from coordinate 86,300 downwards.
ATATCTGACACTTTGATTATCTACTGCAGTTCATCTCAGACATTCAATTCATAAAAGGAACTAACATTATTTTTGCAGACACTATGTCCCAGAGCATCAATGCTTTCCAGTTAGACTCCCATGTTCATTAGAGTTCCTATGTCAAAGAACAGTAGAAAAATACTCCAGAAGTTATCTGGCAACCATTCCAAAACCTGAAATTTATGAAAATTTGTATTCCTGGCAGAAACAATGATATAGTATGTGACATCAATACTGACTAAATATGTCCCTTTGTTCCAGACACATTGCAGAGAAAAGTTTTTTGCCAAACTGCATAAATTGTCTCATCCAATTTCAAATGCTTCTATTAAGCTCTTGATATAAAGTCAGCCTTTCATCTTGTGTTCCCTGTCAGAAAACAAAGATTAGATGATACACAATCACACTTATTGATTCTGTCCTGTCTTCAGGTGAGGGCTTCATCCACACTCATATTGATATTACCAGATTCATACCTACTTGTAATGCTTTCTCTTATCTGCTGATGTGCATGGATTGTTTTTCATCCTGGTTCAAGTCTCTTCTTATGCCTGACATTATGACATGTACAATAATAAAAGCTTTTATATCCAGTTGGATTTCATCTTTTGGCATTCTTGCTATCACCATTACAGACGGAGGTCATCAATTTGAATATGACCTGTTTCTATAACTCTTGAAGTTACTGGATAGCAAGAAAAAAATTGTGCTAGTGCTTATCATCTGAAGATGAATAGCATGTTGGAAAGGTTTCACTACAGCTTGAAATCAGTTTTTGTACTCACATTTTTGTGAGATTCAGGAAGATCCCATTCTCTGCAAACCTTGAACCATGAACATTTCAAAATTCTGATTTTGTGATCATCATCAAAAGTAAAACTTAAAATATTTCCTTGGACAGACAAACCTACTTTTTTTGATACCTCAATGCTTGACTCAGTTACTCCAATGAAATATTTATTTCCACATCATCAGATGAAAAAACACAAGATCCAAATAACAAGTGAAGTGGCCAAAATATTTATCATGCATTCTGTTTTCAACCAGACACATTCTAGATCATGTATCTGTTCATAGTTACCTGTGTACTTTCTTCTAGTTTTAAAGCCTGCATTCTTAAACTTTTACCTATTGATTGAAACTATTTGTCCATTATTCCGACTTTTTAGATATTTTTCTCTTTTCTTTTGGCAAAGGTTTTTTTTTCTTTCAGCTACAAAAGTGGTACATTTCCTTTCATACTGGTTTATTAGAAGAGATCAATTTTCTTTTGCTTTATATTTTATGTTTCTACTTTTCAGGAGTTTACATAAAAATAAAAAGAATTTGACTCATTATTTAAGTGTGGGTACTTGTACCAATATCAATTGTCTGCTCTTGGCAGAAGGAAGAAAGTTATTCTCCTTAATGGTGAAAGGATGGAATTCTTTCTCTCCTTTTGCCAGCTGCCACATCACACAGAAGCATCATGTTTCTCTTTGCACCAGACTTCACTTCATGGCTGCTACTTCCCTTTCAAGAAACAGTCACCCCAACACTCATCCTGAAGGTAGGAAATTTGTTATCTTTCTTTCAAAAAATATTTCTATGTCCAGTTCTTTATGTGTGTTTGATGACCTCTTTTGTAGCAGATGAAACTACCTTTACATAAATAAGTATTCTAATTGTCTTTAACTTATTCTGGTTTACAAACCAAGTGTTTCTTTATCTCATGTATGAATGTTGATTGCCAAAGCAACACACTCCATAAATTGTAGACTGTATGTGTCCTGGCAGCTTTATCATGGCAATTTTTGAACATATGCCTAGGATAACAAGCTCAGGCACTGAGATGAAGTCTCAGACCTTGTCATATTGTATTTTCCATAGAGGAATTTATATACAAGGTTTAATCAAAAAGTAATCCCTGTTCTTTAATTACAATAGATTTAATAGTAATAGTAATATTACTATTATAAGGAAATGTTTGGTAGTCATTGACTGAGCAGCCAATGCTGCTGCCAATTAAAATTCATAAAATCTTTTAAAACATTTTTCAGAAAAACAGGTTTCTCAAGTCTAACAGCTGTAAAAACACACAAAGTATACCAAAATGAATACAAAAGTCTTAGGATTCCAAATCATGTCCTCAACATAGTCTCTTTTCATCTTAATTGTGGTTTTTCCATCTTTGAATGAGGTTATGTATACTCAATTCATACCTAGTTTCTTAGACAATAGGTTGCCTCTTTCACTTCATTATCAATGGAAAGTTGCCGTCCTTTTTCATAGGCCCCAAAAGGTGAAAGTCTGATGATCAGCACTTAAGGTTGATGAAATAGATTTTCCAACCATGCACTGTGTTTGGTCATTAAGCTGCTATAAAGTTTTACATTGTCATGCTGCAAAAACACATCATTTATCTTCAAATTTAGAAGTTCTACTCTGAGTTTTGATTATGTGCTCATGTTGGAGTCAGAATTGATACTGGGACCATTGGACAGTATGCTTCTCTTCTTGTCTAAAAGTACAACAACTATTACTTTCCTTGTGGAAGTCTTAAATTTCTTCTTTCCTGGTAAGTTTGGGTGGTGTCACTTTTCTTTTGCTCCCTAGCCTATATATATGGGGGGGTGAACTTTTCTATGACTCTCCTGTTTAGGAAAGTGCTATCTGTGTTGTACAGTTCCAGAGGCTCTTGGACAGCAACTATCCCCTGATTCTTCATGAAGTCTGCCATTATTCTAGAAACCCGCTTTGCACAGACCTTTGAATAGCCAATAGACTGTGCAAAACTGTAGGTACTACTATGGCTTACTTGTAGGCTTTCACATTATTTTGCAATAGTGATTCTTTTATCAACTGTAAGGAGAGCACCAGCCTATGTGACCATATCTTTATTCACAGTAAGAACTAACCTGCAAGTGTATGGCCTCTCACTAAAGTGAATTTCTCTTTTCTCTCTGGATTGTCATTAACTTTACTAACTCATCTCCTTAACTTCATCTTTTCCATTATTATTCACTAAACTCTTATGTATATTTGCAGCATTTTCTTCTTCCTAAACCATAAATTCTATGATAGCTCTTTACTTTCTTTGTATTTGTAATTGTCAAATAATACACAATATATTTAAAAAGCAAACTCTCGTGTAACAAGCTGTTGATCTCATGTGATGTCATACTTTAATGCTATAAGTAAATCCATAAATAAACTTTATGACACTAAAATCAACTTCATACCTATTAAAAATATTTGAAATAATTTTAATTTAAAATATAACAAACAAACAAAAAAATCTTTGATTTATGATAAATGCTATCATAAATTGCCATAAATTCAATTTCATTTATCATATATGTGTGTATGTGTGTGTGTGTGTGTGTGTGTGTGTGTGTGTGTGTGTGTGTGTGTGTGTGTGCATTTCATTTATATAAAGATTATTTTATTTATAAAAAGGATTAATAACATAAATTATCATTAATAGTATTTCATTCATGACAAATATTATTCTCATAAAATTATTATATTTTATTATTTACAATAAATTTTAAGAATTTATTATCATGTCAATATATATTTGTAAAATAATTTTGTCAAAATATTATTATTCATAGTTTACAATAGAATATAATTTCTTTTTTAAAAAAAGAAAAGGCAAAAATATTTGATTGTTGATGTTTAAGGCATACCTAAAATGTGCTAAGGGAATTGGATTTCTAATACCACTATATATGTTGGCATGCTGGTCTTCTATGCAAACTTCAGGACTACAGTATTACTGGGCAGTTATTTGATTTAATCTAATCATTCCTATCAAATTGGGAAATGAAAGTCATTCTGAACATGCTCACTTCCATATCCTTTCACATGAACACGATTGTCCCCCAAGGCTCTATCCTGGGTTCTACACTGTTTCTGATCTTCATCAATGATCTTCCTGATCTCATCAAGTAGGCATTCATGCAGATGACACTACAATTTACTCCTGTCAATAGCAAATCCATCAGAGCTGACAAAGTTAACTTGGCTGCTGCTCTTGAAAAGGACCTCCAATCAATGGCTAACTGGGGTAGAAAATGGTTTGTAAATTTTAATACCTCCAAAAATAAACTGTTCTCATTTAACCACCATAGAGAAATTTTCCTTCCCACCATCAGCATGGCTGATACTTGAATCCTGGAGAGCATCTCATTCTGTCTTCTTGGCCTCACATTTTCAACTGACTTGTGGAACAACTACATTGAATCAATAGCTGCATCTACTGCAAGGAAAGTTAGTTCATTGTGTCATGTCAGAAGGTTTTTCTCGTCAGAATCCATCTTGCACATTTACAAATCTCCTATTTGGCCATGCAGTGAATACAGTTACCATATCTGGTCTGGTGCTCCTACTATTTATCTCGAGATTCTTGACAAAATTCTAAGAAGGATCTGCCTTGGCATCTCAACTTTGGTCACTTTCTCATCAATGTGACATGGCTTCCTTCTGTCTTTTCTACAAATATTTTCATAGCAACTGCTCTGATCAGAACTTTTTCCCTGGTGTCCTGACTACATGAATTTAAATGTGCTACTAGATTGTCATCTAGATCCAACCCTTTTACTGTTGAAATAATTAAAATGTCACCACCACTCCAACAGTTTCTTTTCTCACATTTGCCAATACTGGAACTCCTCATTTACTTGCTTCAAAACTACAATCTTCAAAAATTTAAATGCAATGTCAATTGCTGTCTTCTGTTGTCTTGAACCCCATTCATTTTTTATCCTTTCCTCAATCCCCACCCCTATATCCAGTCTTTTTTCACCACTTTCACTTTCACTTTCTGTAACCTCCTGCATACTAGTGACATTCCTACCTTGCTTGGGGTGAACTGACTAAAAAAAAATTTTTTTTTAAATGTGTGTAGAATTACTTGTTAATTATGGCCTTGTGTCAAAGTTCCCATGGTGTGTGTGTGTGTGGGAGGGTGCAAACAACTGCTCTGAAATATGCACTTGTGATAATTTTATAAATTGTTTAAATTATAAGATATTGACAGATGGACACAAAACGTTTTTTACAATTCAGGCTGATTACAGCAAATTTACTCACACCTATTTTTTATACTTTATACTCTAAAATAGTAAAACAACAAAAGAAACTAATTGCCTTGATTTTTCTTGCCACCTTTTTACTTCTGTGCAAAGTAACATTGATCTTGAAACCTCAGTCTCCAACAACACAAAACCTCAAAGTAAAGAGGATTACATTGTATAGTTTTGAAGGGAGGTGCCGACTTAGTAGCTCTTGATAATATCACATGGTCTTAATAGATGGGATGTCAGCATTAATCCTTATGAGCATCATAAGTGCTTATATGACATTAGCAGGAGAATATTCTGACTGCTGCTACCGCTGCAGTTGTTTGCATGTGCATTACAGCAGAACGATCAGGAATATACACACATAGAAATTGAAAGAGGACAAAACTACTCAAGTGACTTCTTTCATTTGACAACTGACACATCAACTAAGACAACACCGTCTGAAAGAATATGCATAACAATCAATCATTGCTTAACTGAAATATTTATTTATATGTGCATGAACATTCAAAAAGTAAGTAACAATTTTTATTCATAAATTTGTAATTTTAATTAAATTATTGATATTATTATTAAAAATATTAATATAAATAATTCAAATTTCCTGAATTGTTTATAACCAGGATCTAAAAAATTCTTTTAAGTTTACTTTCAAGTTACAACTTTTAATTTCTTATTTCTATATTTATTTATAAATAAATATAAATAATTAGTTTTAATTAAAAATCTGGATAAAAAATATTAAGTTGCCACCAAGAAAATATTTCTTTAAAATTGATAGATTCCATAACAAATTCATGGAAATTTATAAATTATATATTATATATTTATATATTAGATTTATATTATATATTTATATTTTAGATTATATATTATATATTTATATATTAGATTTTTTTATTTGTAAGAGAAAAAAATAATTTAATTTGAAAAAAAACATATTTAAAGTTTTTCTTCTGTTTTGTCATCATTTATAAAACTGAAATCTTGCAGATTTTCAATTCTTGATATTCAGTGGATAGAACAAAACGTCTGCTAATGTTATTTCCCTTTGATCAAAATTTAAACTTTTTTCCCTTTTTGATAGAAACACTATCTTAGAGGATGTGGTCTACATTCTACACTAAAAATATAGTTATAATCTTCTTTTGCCAGTTAACATTTTGCTAAGAAGCTGGTAGATCCACATATTATCAAAATGATTTTATTTTGCAAATATCTTTATATGATTTGGCTGAGAACTTCAACAATAAGAAATCCTGCTATAGCCATCTGAATATTTATCTGATCAAACTGTTTTGTCAAATAAAGGACACACTTATTCACACTCACTACTGGAAATTCTTATTCTAGTATACTTTGCAAATTTGAGCAAAAATAAATTTATTTCTCCTTTAAGTGACTGCTAAAAACATAAATTGATATTGTCTTGAAAAGTCCTTAATGATAAAAATTACTGCATTTTTCTGAAAATATATTTTATTATATTTTTATAAAATTGCCAATTAAGCTACTCAGAATTCATAAAATCTTAAAAATTTGAAGAAAAATAATTTTCATTTACTAATTTTCAACCTTTTTTGCTATTTATTTTATTCATTTTTTTTCTGAAAAAAGTTAATCAAAAGTTTAATTTCTTGCTTTCAAATTCATCAAAATTTTCTAAATTAATTCTATCTGATAATTTTGTATAGATGTATATGTAGAAATGTATGTGTGCATGCATGTGTGATGTGCATGGTTGTATATAATGTGTATGTGTGCATGGGTGCATTGGCGTGCTCTTCAAATGAAAGGATTTTCAGAAATCATCAAAATTAGCAGAATGTTAAATACACTTCATCTTTATTGAAAATAACAAATACTTTCATGTCTTCAAATGATTCTTTGAATTTAAATTAAACAAATTACTACCTATAAAAATATATTTGACTTCAAACAGTTTTTCTGTAAAAACTTAAATTTATCAGTGATTGTGAACTATTAATTCATTATTTATACAATCTTATATATAGGTACATTTAAATTTTTTTACATTGCTTGAGTTTATCTCAGAATATATAGAACAAGTGGAAATAAAATTTTGATTTTGGCAAAATTTTCTACACTAGAAATAAATTGCTCTCTGATTATTTAAAAAAAAAACATGGAGGCTGAATATTACATTTACCTAAATTTTTGTGACTTTTTAAAAATACAAATTAGTGAGTTAGAATAGGTGATATTTAAATTTAATGAATAGGTGATATTTAAATTTAGTGGATAGGTGATATTTAAATTTAGTGAATAAGTGATATTTAAATTTAGTGTTTCAATGAATAAAATAAAATTTTATATTATAAAAAATAAGAAATTATTGATGAAACCAGAGAGAATACTACAAAAAGTGCTGGAGTATTGAAGAGACAATAACAATAAATATTATTTTTTAAATTCCTTAACATAATGACTAATGTATTATGTTCATGATTTCTTGGTAAAAATTTGACATTTGATTTATTGCATATAAATCTGAATATTTTCTCTGAATACTGATTTTGTATTTTAGAATATGAATTTAACAGTTCAAAGTTAGCAAGTTGATATTTGAATTGATATGTGTCTAACTAATAACTCACAAGACAGATATTGAAAATTTCACACAGATTAATATTCACTTAATCCATAAGGCTTAGAATAATTCTGCACAGTTCCTCATATACAGTGTTCAATCCTCTTTCCTTTCAATCAGCTGAGAAAAATCATAAGAGTTTTTGCACCAAAAATGGGTGTAGTAAAATGAGAATCAGAGAAGTTCATGCCAAAAAGGCACTTCTTAAAATTAGTGTTTCTAAAAGCCACCCAAACCAGAGATTGATTTACCTCCACGAAAATTATCTGGAATATTTTGTAGGATTTTCTAATGAAAGTAAATTCAATACCCATAGGGGTATAATTAATTAATTAATCATATATAATGAGAAACAGTGTTACTTTTTTCTCTTTCTTTTTGTTTCTATGTCTATAACTTTTATCGTGCTAAAGTGTGGTGATTATATTCACAGTAATATGCCAGGATATAAACCTAAGTTTATGGAGGGTTAGTGGTAAGTTCTCATATGCTCAAAAGAACCAGGTGACAACTTTTGAAGAGAAGGAAACACAACAATCTGTACTATTTAAATATATTTAATAACCAAACAGAGAAAGAGAAATAAAAAAAAAGAAATGTCCATGGACAACATGGATCTTCAGTTTAGGAGAAAAGGTGTCTGAATACCTTGTCAACAGTCCTTGTTGAAGATGAGGTCTCTATCAGTCCTCAGTTAGTTTTTTTAGATAGTTGTAATTTCTCTTAAGGTTGCCAACTCCATTCTCTTGTGGCTGTCAGTGTAAAAAGATTGCTTTCATGCTCAGCTCAAGATCACCTTAATGTTATAGAAACATGAATTTTTTCTTCTCGTTTATTTGTTTTGTTTTGTTTAACTAATATTTCTGACTTGCAATATGACTGCAACATGAGTCCAGGTACAAAAATTGTAAGTACCAATATTTATATTTATGAGAAATATTGTTACTTCAACTTTTGTCTCCCATTTCAAAAGAAGACAAACAAGTTTTAAAGACAGAAAATAACTTATTTATTTTTTAATATAAAACATTTTACAAAGGAAAATATTCAAGTGAATTCAGAAATATTGAATGAAACTGAACATATCAAATGTTGTATAAAACAAGAATTTAATAATTATAATTAGAATAAAAGTCTTACAATTTATCAAAGAGTTTTTGACTGTTCTTGCAAATTCTCCATGTTGAGTGATGCTCATTCCTGTGAAAACATAATTATTCTGTTAGCCTATTTAAGTGTTTTAGAGGCTCCTTTTAAAATTAGTTTGGTGTAAAATGTTTTATGAGCATTTTTTTCATTTGAAGTTATCTTTTTAAATTTTAAAATTGAATCATGGTGTCTCTTTTTTGTGCCAATTCTTGACCCTTTTTTTTTATTTTGGTGGATGGAGTTATATATGTTCATTCTAACTATGGGGTCTTTTGTAACTACATTGAGTAGTCTTACACTAGTGTAGCTAGCTCTAGATCTGAGGGTCAGAGATTCTTACTGGCAGCAAGTGGGAAAAATATTGATACTACCAAAAGAAATATCTGACACCCACAACTCTCTCTCTCTTTCTCTCTCTCTCTCTTTCTCTCTCTCTCTCTCTCTCTCTTTCATATATATATATATGGCTACTACTCTTGAAATTTTTGACTTTATACAGGGATCAAATTATGCAAGTATTAAAAGAAATTCAACTTAATCCACATAGCTCTAATAAACAAAACACTTCCTTTTTTATATTCTTATCACATTCACTAAACTGAATATTTACCTCAAGTATAGATATTCTAATGTAGTTTATATACAAGTAGACATTAGTTTTGTGTCACATTACAGTTCAGTTCAGGACATCATCTTTGTTGAATTTATATCATTTAAGAATAGTTATTACTGCTGACAAGTGTGATATTCTGCGAGGAATTCAACTCTTACTCTCCCCATGTACATACTATAGTTAATATACATACTATTTTTTTTATTGTTACATTAACTCAATTTTTGATCAATTAGTCATAAAAATATATTCCTCCAAGAACTTATTTACCTTCAAATTCAATTCTGGATAAGTTTTTAAAACAAAAAACAAAACATATTCACTTTTACATAAGTATATATAGTAATTTCAAAATTATGAATTGTTTTGTTTGAAATTCTCAAATGAAGTAGTATTCCTTCAAATCACTAGTTATCCTTGACTTTGTTATTTTGATCACTATAAGTGATTAATTTTCTAGTCATTTCTTTTTTTTTGTATTTGGTTACCTTTAAATCAAATTCATTGTCTCATTGGTAAATAATTCAACAACCCCTAGATCAGATATACACCTAAAGAAGAGGTCAGCAACCTACGTCACACATATCACACGTGGCACATTAAGCAATTTCCAATGACACGCAATCGCAAATGACATCACAAAGTCTGAACCAATAACTACTATAACGCAAAGAAGATATTTAGCTGTTTCAATTTTAATATATACTAAAGTATATATACTATATATTACTATATAAAATCTATTGTAGAACAGGCATATTGACCTGTACTAAATGATAGAGCAGCTGAGAGATTGGTATCAAAACAATAAAGATGAAGATAGCAATCTAAAAAAACAGGATCATTTTTAAGGATTACTCTTGTAGAAAAGTAGATTTTTATTATATATTTTCATTCCAAACTTGGAATTTTCTTTTGTCCGTTTGAAGAATAAAACTATTTGGCTTTTTAAAATTATTTTTATATTCTTTGCATTGAATTAAAATTATTTTTTATGTTCAATACTTCTGTTGAACCTCTGTTAAGTTCAGAATGGAATGCATAATAATCTACTTAACAAGATACAAGCATGAGAAAAGAGAATATTTCCTGGGAAATGTTCAGAATATTTCCTGGGAAATGTTCAAATCTAATTTCTGTGTCACTGTACCGTAAAAAATTAAATATAATAAAAGAGAAGTGAAAATATAAAAATGTTAAGAAACAACATTTAATAAATGATTTAACAATGCATGGAGAAAATAGAAAAACTATACATATTCAGAAGGATTTTTAGAAAGGAAATTTTATGTTTGCATGAATGGAAAAGAACATTTTTATTATTGTCACAATGACTTCTAAATATTTATTATATTAGATGATTGTATTTTTGCAATGAAGTACTAACTGTAAGTGTATGTAATAAACATTCATAACAGTTTTGCCCTAGGAATTTAAAGCATTCTATGTTATTACCATCTTTGATCCCAAGCATTGTTTTTAAAGATTCTTGAATGGAAATGATTCGAAATTTCTTGAGTTTTTGTTTGAAGGTTCATAACTTGAATCATAAAAGATTGCTTTAAATAAAATGATGTAATCCAAAGAAATAAGTGCGTGTTCATTAAATTGAAAGAATCTTAGCATCTATAAAGTATTCAATTTTATTAACTACATATCGGTCAAAAGTAAAAAAAAATATCTTGTCATCTCCAGGCCTATATATATAAATATGTCACTATTTTTTGGCATTAATTTCATTAGTAAATATTATTTTTAAAAACATTAGTAAATTTTATAGTTAGCAAACATTAAGGGAGCTAATAAAACTGAATTCTTGAGTATTTGAGGCACTATACTTTAATTTACCTTTTAAATGTTCATGACTTCATAGAATATTCCAGTGAAAAAATTTGTTTCTATTGAGTCAATTGCACTAATTCTATTTTTTTTCAGTAATATTAATAAAATTAGTGCTACATTTTTGCAGAAAAAAACGTTCCTGTATTATTAAAAAAAAAAAAAATAATATCTTCCCAGAATTTTTTTTAAACGCTCAACAAAATTTTTGGAGTTCTTTCCCCTGATTATTTAATGGTTGTTAAAGCAAGGGTAGCCACTCACTTCAATTCAAAAAAAAGCAACAGCAACATTCTTTAACTGAATAAAAAATATCAGATAACAAAAAACGTAATGATCCAAAAAATCTTTTTGCTTATTAAGAGATAAAGTAAATACATAATTGTTAGATAAACTTAGAACTAGAATGTAAAGAAATCTCTAAGTATTCCAAGTTACAGTCTGTAAAACAAAAAGATTAAAAAAGTTTAGTCAAAGTTAAGACAAAAAAAGTTTACAATGTGACATATTAAAACAGAGCATAGTGCGCTAAAATGGTGTAGAACTATAATTAAGGCTAGATATTTTGTAGACACTGTCAATGGCTTTCACACACAAGTATCTTTCCATCCATGTTCTTTAATAATATTTTTTATATTTTCTTTCAACAAAATATTTGCCCAACATATTTCTTGTATTGTAGCTGATTAAATATAAAAAAGAATATACATACATGTATACATACACACACACACACACACATATATATATGTATGTGTGTGTTTGTATATATATATATATATATATATATATATATATATATATATATATATATGTATGTATGTATGTATGTATGTATGTATGTGTGTGTGTGTATATATATATATATATATATATATATATATATATAAATTTTATTACCAGTAAAAGTTTTTATTCTGATTTCTTTCTCTTATTGCCATCAGTTATTACTACAAATGAGATATGAAGTTAGGTATACAACTGTTACTTTCTCCCATGTTCCCTAATGCTATATTCACAACACACCCCACAACCCCCACAATTTCTTGTCTACTGTGAGTGTTAGCCAAATAGAATGGAACATTAATGGAAATTCATTAAATGCTTCATTTGAATAAAAATTAGACTTTATCATTTCTTTAAAAATTTAAATTCCTTAATAATCTTGAAATATGCTGGAATTATTTAATTGTAAAACCTACCATTTTAAAAATGACCCAAGCAGAAGTTGATGAATATAAAGGTTTTTTTAATTTTTCTTTGTTTCTTTTTTTTAATGAATTCTTATTATTTAAAATTTGGTTGGTATTTACTTCTATACAAAACTGATCATTCAATTTTGATAAGTAAAATTTAATTCATTTTTGTATATACACCTACGAATCTTAAAATTTTAAATTATGAGAATCAATCTTCAAGAAATTTTATTTATAGATTTACTGAGACATCTTGTTATTTATTTATTTTCAGAAATGGAAATTGAATCCAAACAAAGCTGAGTAGTGGAAATCAAAAAAAGGAAACAATGGATTTTAAAAAATCAAAGAAGAGCCAATTAAACAACGAGGAACGTCAGTTCCTTAATTCTGTAGCAAGAGGAGATGTTGCTTCTGTAAAGCAAGCTCTTGCAGAGGCTAAGCAAAGATCAATTGATAAAAGTTGCAAAGACTCACTTGGACGATCAGCCTTGGTAATTGCCATTGAAAATGAAAATGATGATTTAGTCAGCCTCCTTCTTAACAATGATGTTGAACTTGAAGATTCTCTTTTGCATGCAATTCAAGAAGAGTATGTGGAAGCTGTAGAAATGATCCTGACACATCAACTCAAAAAATTTGGTGAAGATGTAAGTTTTGTTTCAATGATAGTCTAATAATCTTATGACAATTCTGTGCCTGACATAATCTTCTAAAACATTATAGATGAAAAATTTAATGCTTAATTTTATTCTGAATAAAAGATTTTGTTGAGATTGATATCATTTATACACTTATATTAATAATAAAAAGATAAAATCATTTTCATATCAAAAGAACTTACACCTGTCTTTTGAAAAATGTTGTTTTACTCATTTTTTTTGTATTGAATACAGAGAAGGTGAATGATTTTCTTTAATTACAAAAACAGTCTATTACAAAATAAATTCCAAATTATATTGAAATATCTGTCTATATTTCTGAGATGAAGTATTGTAAATATTTACATTATTTATATTGTTCAGACTATTGTCCCCATCTTTATTGTCATATTCATGACATTTCAGCCATTGTATACTCCTGCCTTCTTCAGGCATGGTACCTGGAACTAGAACAATTTACCCCAGTAGATGAAATAAAGAGTTCAGTCTGAAATTCCAATCACCTGAAGAAGGCCAAAGCATACAATGGCCAAAACGTAGTGAATATGACAATAAAGATGAGGACAACAGTATGTAAATGTATTGAAATATTTTGAAAAAAATTTAGTAAGGTTTTGTCTACATTAAAAACTGATGTGAAAAATTTTTTGAATATTAGTTTATGAATAAATGCACATTTCTGAGATGAAAAAGATCTCATAATATTTTTTAAAAAGGAGAATATTCTAGAAATAGTAAAAATTGTGTAAATCCCAATATTTATTGGATATAATTTCAAATTTTATTACTATATTTGTTGGTTCTATTATTAAGTTGATTTAAATTTATTTTCAATTTCCTTCCAATCAAAACATTTCCTATTTTTATTTCTAAAATTCAACCCAGAAGCCTATGATGAATATTTAGGTATATCAAAAATATTTTTAATTCTATAAGCAACTCATGTAATACTCTACATATGGTATCATTTACTCTTTTAAAGGTTTTCAAATCCTGACATCTGGGTTCACCTCTATGTTGTGTTTTAAAGCATTATAATCAACTGTTGATGGTCATCCACTCTTGGGTTTTATTTCAACAGTCAAGTTCCTACTCTTAAAATCATTAAACCAGTTTGGGCAAATATTATTTTATTTCCATCCACTTTCGGAATTCTGCAAATGCAGTTTGAGCAGTTTTTAGGCCTACCCATTTCATTATATACTAATACCCTTGGGAAAGGTATGAATTCAACTCTTATCCCCCCCAGCTATGGTTAAATAGTAGGACAGGCTGGGTTCTATAGTCTTGGGTGGCAACTAGTCTAAGGGAAGGAAAAACCCTGAATTCAAAATTGTATGTACCCTTGGCAAAACGCATACTATGCAGCTAAGGAAAGGATAATTTGCATTCTCATTGATCCCAACTATGGTTGACTCCTTTTTTTAAACCCACCCAGTTGAAAAGAATGTCTTAAAATTGTCAGCAGTATCTTAATACTTAAATCTGCAATTATAACATTTGAAACAAAAGGTATAATTGAATAGTAGGAATAATAATAAAAATCATATCTAAGCTGTGGGTAAGGCTGAGATATAATTATTATCATCTGGCCAAAACTTCTAAGTATCGGAGAGGATACCAAATAATAATATATAGTCATAGATAGTCTTTCAATATGAACATGAAATAAACTTTGGAATAAAGGTGTAATATAAAAGTGTGTAATAAAGGTGTGAAGAAAGGTGTGTAAAAACAAAAATACGATTTGTTTACTTTTCTATTCTCTGCATAATAACAGTCATTTGCTCCACTTGCTCTTTTCCTTTCTTGTTTTCATACTCCACATATACATGCTTAACCCTTCCTTCTTAAATGTTATGTCCATTCAGGACACAGGTGATCATGGCTCTCCACAGTTTCCTTTTCTTTATTATCTGTTAATTATCATGACCTTGAGACAGCTAATGGTGTGGTTCCTTGTTGCCTTCTCCACTATTTTGAATTCAGGTATGTTTTTCTCTTAGACTGGCTGCCACTCAAGGCTAAAGAATCCAATCTTGCTTTTTAACTCAAAGCTGGGAGAAAATATTTATGCCTTTTCCAAGAGCAATTCCATGAAAGTAAATGCAACAGACTAGGCCAGAATTTTGAACTTGGCTCATCAATTTCATTTTCTACACTGTTAACCATTACACTTAACCCTTAGTTAGCCAGAAACAAACCTGTCACTACTTTGATATCTTTAGTTAAAATTTTTGTGGTTTTAAGTTGAAAGTTCTAATTCTTGCCTGCAAATAAAATACAGGTAACCTTCTCTCTGTTATTGACAGGACATAAAAGTTTAATTTATGAATTACATACAGTAAGAGATTAACAAGAACTAATAATAAAAAAGAACAATAATACAGTAATAAAAGCTACATTAGGAATAGAAGCTTTGTTCTTACTGTAGATCTTATCAACTTTAGCATAGAAGTTTTTTTCTTTGTCAAATTGAGAACTTTCATATTTTCACTTAAAGGGAGCTCTTTATATTTTCTCCTTGCCATATCAGAATTGCTAATATCACAACTCTTGAACTTTAGGACCATTATTAAGTAAACCTTATAAATTGTTAATTTCTGGAGATTGACTATGGGTAACTGAACCCACAGAAAGGGTAACTTAGGATAGGCAAGCTCATGGAAGAGGGGCAGGGAAACCACTACATTGCATCCACTTTAATCATTTGCTTGAAGTAATCATTATAGTTTTATTTTAATGTATTCTGGTTCTTATGAATGTTACTTTCTGTTTTCATTTCAGTACCTGCAAACTGAGTTTTTCTCAAACACTTTCACAACTGATATTACTCCAATTATTTTGGCTGGCCACATTGATAACTATGAGATCATTAAAATGTTGTTGGATAGGGGATACCGAATTCCAAAACCACATGATTTAACCTGTCATTGTGATGATTGTCTAAAAGGAAGTACAGAAGATGTCTTGGGACATTCTCGTGCCAGAATTAATGCCTACAGGGCACTAGCCAGTCCATCTCTGATTGCTCTGTCCAGCAAAGACCCCATTCTTACTGCCTTTGAATTGAGTTGGGAACTTCGAAATCTGAGTGAAATGGAAAATGAATTCCGAACAGAATATGAAGAACTTGGAATCACCTGTCAGGAATTTGCTGTTGACTTGCTGGATCAGATCAGAGGCTCCAAGGAATTGGAAATCATTTTGAATCATGATTGCCGTTCCCCTGATCAAAATGAAGAAAAGGAACTAAAGAAATTAAATAGATTGAAACTGGCGATTAAATACAAACAAAAAAAAGTAAGTTTCTTGGGATTTTGTGAATTTAAATTTGTGCTAATATCTAATTTATTATTCTGTATAATTTCATATAAATATATTTTATATAATTATATATCCTTTCATATTATATAATTTTAAGGAATATAGAATTATATATTATTAGATATTAGTATAGAATTATATATTATATATTTTTTATATGTAATTATCTAAATAGTTTTGCATAATTATATATAGTTAATAACTCTTTATAAAAATATTATACAATTATAGTATATATAAAATATATAATTATATTTATACATAATGATATATATATATATATATATATATATATATATATATATATATATATATATATATATATACTATTAATAATAAATATAATTTTTTCCTCAGTGTTTTGGTACAACTCCATTTCATGCATGCATCCTCAGATACTGATTGAAAACTCACCGTTGTACAATTTAAATATTATTACTAATAATCTACTGTTGAGACAATGGTGAAGCCTATTTAAAAAATATATTTATGTATATATACAAAACAAAAACTTATCTTTATTTATATTGTTCTTTTACAGATATATATTTTAGCTATATCTAAAATTTTACACACACGCATACATACATATAAGGTTGTATTTAGGCAGCAATAATTCTGTCAAACATGTCTGGATGAATAATATCAACAAGTTTTGTCTAACAAATTTAAATTATTTTTTTTTAATTTCTGAAATAGTTGTTTTATCAGTAAAGTTCATATTTATTTTTTCCCCAAGTATATTCAAATGTTGCTATATTTGTTTTCAAAGATTGTGTTTTTGTGTATGTTTACACAACTATTTTTGTTTAATTCTGTCATTCTCATGTTTGCTAGAAACAATTTCAAATCACTGAAGCTGATGTCATTTAAATGGTCAAAAACAACTCAGAATTTTTAATTATTTTTTTAAACACACTTACTTCAATGTACAATCTCTTTATGTAGAATAGATACATTCTTATTTAATGTTGGCTGAGTCTCTTTTATTACATAATAAAAAGTCCTATATAAAAATGTTGGTGTTATCTACTAAAATTTGTCTAAATGCTGAAATGTGAACACTGGAATTAAACTAAAATAGTGGCATAAACATGCATATAAGCACAATCATTGAAAACAAATGTAGCAATATTCAAAAGTACACAGGCAGAAAAAATAATATAAAATAAATATGAACATTGGCAAATTTACTGATAACATAAAACAACTAATTTGGAAAATTGAAAAAAAAATTAACTAAAAATGCTGATAGACTGATAGACAGAACTTGTGGGTATTATTCAACCAATCCTCTTTTTGAAAAAATTATTGCTGCTAAATACACCTTTTATATATATATATATATATATATATATATATGAATGAAGAAGGGATTTGAATATATATATATATATATATATATATATATATATATATATATATATATATATATATATATATATATAATTTCTTTAAAAGCCACCTAACAGGCAGCATTTAAAGCTAGCTCCTGCAGAGGGCTATTGATTGGGCCTTCATCACAATAGTTAGGGAGGAGTAGATGCAATAGGCAACAATAAACTACAGAAGAACTCAATACTGATCGCTGCATTTAAGTATTGCATTAATATTTAAGGTTACCTTTCAAAATAATTCTTCTGCAGCCAAAGACAATTTGATGTACATAGGTCCTTACTTTCCATACAAACAATTATTTTTATTTCATGGGTGACCTTTGCTGGATTTCACAATTAATTTTGATTATTTCCAAATTTATTTCCAAGTTATAAAAATTGTTACCATACAAAAAAATTTGTTGTAAAAAATCTCCAAAAACAATCACAGTAATGAAAATATAGGAATCAAAAATTTCAGAATTGTAATCTGGATTTGGTCCAGAAGGTTTTTAATTTGCTCATAGAGTTGGCCTGATTCCAAAATGGTAGGATATGTTGGGCTATGGCCTCTAGGAGTTGAAAAAGTGTGACAATGATACACTGATATTCACATTTATTATATAGATATATGAAAAAGGGGTTTGAATATATATATGTATATATATATTGCTTACATATATATATATGTATATAAGAAGGGGTTCAAATGAGTGTATATTCAGGTATGGGTATCCACTAAAAATAATGTTTAAAATTATATATATATATATGTAAAATGTGTATGTATAGAAACAGAAATATATATATATAAAAGGTGTATTTAGCCAATATTTACACACACACACACACACACACATATATATATATATATATATATATATATATATATGCAATTTTATATATTATATATATATATGTTTTTATATATTATATGTATATATTATATATGTGCAGTACTTATTGGAAAGCGCTCAATATCAGTGATAGAGCTAACATATTTAGTTGGACTGATATGAGTTTGTGACCCTGTGTTTCACGAAGAAATCCAAGGTTACAAACTCACATCAATTAACTATATATATATATATATATATATATATATATATATACATATACATACACACCTGATTTTAAAACCTTACTTATCTATAGAACCTATCACAATTTAGAATTTCATTAAAA
Source organism: Acanthosepion pharaonis (assembly GCA_903632075.3). Taxonomy (NCBI): domain Eukaryota; kingdom Metazoa; phylum Mollusca; class Cephalopoda; order Sepiida; family Sepiidae; genus Acanthosepion; species Acanthosepion pharaonis. The sequence goes on along the minus strand of CAHIKZ030002006.1, from coordinate 67,252 downwards.
CAATATATTTAATATTTAAACAGAAGAGGTCACTGAATGTTGATATCTACCGATGTGGGCAGTAAAATCCTAACAAAGAAAGTGTGTAGCAAAGATCAAACCTGTTTTTCACTTACATTGAGAAACCCACCTTTTACCTATGAATTAATTGAAACTTGATTTGCTGTTAGGACTTTCATGTCAGAGTAAGGTAAAACATATCTAGTTTAACAGTAATTTTTTTTCAATGTAAGAAGAATGCCTACCAAAAGGTAAGTTATTCTTTGCTAAGGCAAATAAATGTTAATTACATTGTTAAAAAAAAAATCAAAATAAAAAATGGAAATATCTACTTCCTACTAGGTAAGTTAATAACAAAATGGAAAAACTTGTGATTTCATTTTGTTGTTTCATGAGTATACATCATTTTTGTTGATAGATTTTTGATAGCTATTTACTTTTAGATCATTATCAGTAAAGGTAATGTATTGTTTGTTTTTTTTATCATAAGTAAATTTGATTTTATGTTTGACAATGTTTAATTTATTTACAAGATCTAGTAATATTGTTTTGTGAAGATATATTAATAAAACATCATCAATAAATCAGAAATATGTAGATTCTGTAGGTAAAAAGTCAAATGAGATAGGCTAAGTCAAACATCAAGCTACACCAGAATTTAAAATTTAAATATATAAACTTAAAAGTTATGCATCTCTAAATCTTTTATATTTTGATGTAAATTGTAACCAGGGTTTGTTGCACTCACCCCACCCACATTTCTTCCTTGATTTATTTTAATTATATATAAGACTTAATAAATATATATATATATATATATATATATATATATATATATATATATATATATATAGTTTATGCAAAACTAGGTAATCCGTATGGGTAGACCCAAGGAGGATGATATCCAGAGAGCTCAATGTAAATACAGAGCAAATATGTTTGAATCAAAACAGATCACTTTAAGGTTCCATGTAATAAATTATTTCACCACAACCCTTTTAAAGGGCTTTTTCATTTCAACTTTTGGAAGTAAAGTCTGATGATCCAGAGCCCTTTAAAAGGGTTGTTCATTTCATAATTTATTACATGGAACCTTTTAAAATCTGTTTTATTCAAAAAATATATATATATATATATATATATATATATATATATATATATATATATATATATATATATATATACCATGCAATGGGAAACGAAAGTAATATATAAATTCCAACGTTCCCAGAATTAATCCAAAAGAGGGCTCAATACCGATAGTAGAGCAATAATTATTTATGAAGAATCTTGCTTGTAGGCAAGCCGTATGTGAAACATCACTTCCTTTTTTCCATTTGTTTGAGAAGAAAAATATACATAAAAAAAAGTGGTGACGAAGTGAAACAATAGTGATTGTTGATAGCAGTTTGGTGAAGAATGGATTGGGTGTTTAATGTTGACTGGTCTGTGGAAATTCTTTTACTGATAAACACCGGTCAAAAGTTTAGGCACATCACTTTCCTCCCCTACCTCTCACTCTTAGGATGCTTGTGAGATGATTGTTCATAACCATTTTCGATTCTCACCCGTCGAAGTGCAGTTGAAATGCACTGAAACCAAGTTGCATCTTTGTAGTGAGTAAAATGGTTTTGTCTATATGATAAAATTATAATAAATAAATAATATATATATATATATATATATATATATAAGACTGATTCGATCAAGAAAACAATTATTAGTCTGAAGAAGATCTTTCTCAGAACAAAACACGTCACTTATAAGTTTTTCTCATTTTGTCATTGACTTAGCCACTATTAGCTTGATAGATATCTGTATTTACAATTTACATCATATCTATTACACACACACGCACACATATATATATATATATATATATATATATATATATATATATATATATATATATATATGTCTCTGTGTGTGTATTCACTGTCAAAACATACATAAATCTCCAAAAAAGACGATATGGGCATCACAAAGATATGCTGCATAATAACACTTTAAACACATTTAGTTTACTGTAATATGTCTGACTACAAATTTGATTTAATAAATGCTAGTCTAATCAATAGAGAAAAGGATTCACTACAAAGAAAATTCATTAAAAGTTCACTACTCTTGCAATTATCAATAATAGAACTGTACTAGGACCATACATAATACCATCGATCATTGCAAAAACAATAATAGCACAATGCAGTATAGAAGCTAATAGAGAAGAAAACAAAGATCTAATTAGAGTGGGTTGATTTAAAATCCAACAGCTCTCTCTCTCTCTCTTTATCTATCTATCTATCTATCTGTATATATATATATATATATATATATATATATATATATTACATATTCATATATTATTACTATTATTATTATAATTATTTATTTCAGTTTGTTTCTCATCCAAACTGCCAACAGTTGCTAGCATCCAAATGGTATGAAGGCTTGGGTAATTTCCGTCGTAAGCCAATTGTGAAACAACTATCAATTGCTTTTGGTATTTGCTTTGGTTTTCCAATCCTTTGTGCAATTTACATGATTGCTCCTCATAGCCGCTTTGGAAAACTTTGCCGAAAACCATTTATCAAGTTTTTAATCCATTCTGCTTCATATCTCGGATTTTTAGGTAAGTTTTATTTCAACCTGACAAATGTCTAATCTTAGTTTTTCACCATTTTATTTTTAGTGCTAAATTATGAATCTATTCATATTATAAATATTATATTTTTTAAAAAAATGTTTATGACAATAAATCTTTTTCTATTTTCAGTCCTTCTCATCTTGGTTTCTCAGAGAATAGAAAATCCTTTTTTTTTCTTATTCCCAATAAAGGAAAGGAAAAAAGTATCTGAATTCCGAGGAAGCCCTGCTACCATTGTAGAATTGATGATTCTGGGTTATGTCATAGGTAAATCTTGTTCTTACTATTTGATCAATTCCATGCAAAAATGTCAACAATAGGAAATACTAAACAATTTGTCTATGAAATAATCTTTCAGTTTAACTCATTAATACCCACTATTCCCAAAATTGGATGGTTAATGTTAAAGAGTTATAGGTACAAACTTATAATTAGTCCCAAATTTTTATAAACCTATAATTAATACAGGATTTTAATTTTAATTGTTATATTAAATACTGGATTTTGTGGTGGGAATTAATATGTTATGGTTTACATATCTCCTTTATATAAGTCAAAATGCAAACAAAAGCAAATTTATTCAAAATTTAAATCTATACTATTATTCTGTTTATATGTTTTTCCATATAGAATTATAGGATAGGATTTTCCTTGATCCCCAGCTCCTCTGAGCTGGAATCAGTTACATTTTCTGACTCAGAAATCTCAGAAGGAATTGGAAAAAAAGAATAGGAGAGGAAAGAGTGAAGGACGGATGGAAAGCAGATGACAAGAAAGCAAGAGGAAAACCAAAAGAAAAGCAGATGAAAGAAAAAAATTCAAAGAAAGAGAGTAGGGAAGTATTGCACATGAAGGAAGTGCACAGAGAAATATTTATTGGCTGTGGATATCAAGAGACAATGAGCAAAAGTTTAAAAGGCAAGTAAAGATAGAAAGGTGTAAAAATTTCAATGCATTAAAAATGTTAAGAGAATGCAAAAGAAAAATAAAAAAGTAGTAAAATATTTGGGTATTCTTTATTTGCATATGACATCAATCCATGTTTGTATATGTTATATAGGAATAAAGTGACACTGCTGACACTTGAGTTTGAACATAGATTGCCAGTGAGCAAACACAGGCGATCCCATTATTAAATTAAGAAGACCATGTGACCATAGAGGAAACTCATATATGGCAGGTTGTGTGTCTAATTGATTGCTATATTCTAGTCTATCCTCTATACTATAAGGACCACTAGTCTCTACTCTATTCACTATACTATTTCTCTGTACAAATTACTATTTGAGCGAGTATTATCGAGCAAGTACTATTAGTGTGAGTGCTATTCGAAAGCGTCTGAGACCATTTCTCTTCAACAGCATACTATAGTTGTATCTGTGATTACAAAGTCTACTACAATAATCCTTGAACTTACATGAGGATTTGTTCAGCAGAGTACAGCAAAATGGAAGAACTAAAATCTATCATGGTTCAAATGTTAGCACTACAGAATCAACAACAAGAACAACAGTTGCAGCAACAAAAATTACTACAAGAACAACATTTGCAGCAACAAAAAAACACAAACTAAACAACAATTACAATTACCACTACAACAACAGAAGTTTTTGGAGTTGTTTACCAAAACCATGGAAGGAAAAACTTCAGATTCATTCACTCCAGATGCTGTTGCTAATTCAATCAGCGAATTTGTCTACAATCCAGATGAAGGAATAACTTTTCCAGCTTATTATAGAAGATACAAAGGGATCTTCAAAAGGGATTGTTTGCATTGGAATGATGAAAAGAAAGTTCATTTATTATTAAGGAAATTGTCCCCTGCTAAACATGAATAACATGTGAATTATATTTTGCCAAAAAAACCAAGAGATAAATTTTGATGAAACTGTTGTAATTCTATCAAAAATTTTTGGTGATAGAAGTTCATTATTTAATATATGATGGCAATGTCTTAAGTAAGTAAAGTCCAATGATGAAGATTTTGTCACTTATGCAGGAGTCATGAATCGAGAATGTGAAAAGTTCAAGTTAAATGAATTAACTCCTGCTTTATTTAAATACCTGATATTTTTACAGGGTTTAACTTCTAATAAGGACACAGAGATAAGATCCACGATACTTGCTAAATTAAAAAAGGATTCCAAATTAACTCTCCAGAAAATAGGGGAAGAATGTCAACATATTGTGAATTTGAAACTTGATACCACAAGGATTGATGAAAAAGACAATTCACAGGTACATAACGTCCAACCATCTAAGAGAAAAAACTACAAATATTTTTCAACTCCTAACAGAACAGAAAAAAAGATGATACTGCCCCCCCCCCCAGTCCATAATACTTGTCATGGTTGTGGAGATAAGAATTTTAAAAGTGATTGTTTTTTCAAGAACAAAAAATGTTATGAATGTGGGAGATTAGGACACAAAAGAACGTGTTGCCAATACAAGAAATGGAGAAAAAATAAAACGTGTGAACATGATAAAAACATCGAGTAACAAGAAGAAGCTTAAAAGGGAAACTAACAAGACATCTCAAAAGAGGAAATTTGTTTTTGTGCAAATTAATAATGTAAAAATGATATTGCAACTAAATACAGAATCTGATATCACTCACATAAATGAACGGACATGGAGAAAAATAGATAAACCCATGGTAATTAGATATTTTTTCCCTTGCTCTTTATTTTCCTATTACATTGTTTTAATATGTCTGTTTTTACTGCAGTAATAAATGGAAGAAATAAGAACAAGAGATTTTTAACAATAGCCAAAAAAGCAATTGAAATCTCTATATACACTGATACAGAGAGCTGATATATTTGAAAAAAATCAATATTTGTGCATAAATAATGATTTACCATTAAAGTTTATATGACAAAAATACATCAAAGCCTGTGGCACTAAGTATGCTGACATGTGTTTAGGAAAGGTTTGACATACAAAATAAATTTGTAATTGATAAGCTTAATGTATCCATAGAGTTGATGAAGGAACAAAGTTTTGAAATAGAAGAAATATGATAAAAGATTATGTATTGGTGTGAGTAACATAGAGAGGAATATTGATATTAAAATGCTAGCTGATTAGAAAAGTTCACAATCATGATTTGCATATGGCTATAGCGGTACCACATGTACTATAGCTGTAGCAACAGTGGGTGTGTCTAGACCATGACATTCTGATGGAGCTCATCTCTATTCAGGCTGGTTGTGCTTATCCTGTACTGATGGCTCTACCAAAGTTAAAGATCCCAAGCTACCCTATTATTTATGAAAGTTTGAATTCTGAGTTTTCTTTCTCCTACACAAGACAAGAGAGCCCAGTCTGTCCTTCTGTTTAACCCATAGCTGGAGGAACAGGGAGAAAAGCCAAGTTCATTAGTGCAAAGTGAAAGAATTAAACTTGATTAGAAATTGAACTCAACACACTGATTCCATTTTCCATGCTAATAATGATTATACTACCTGCACATCCAACAAAGCTCAGAATTATGGAATTCTAAACTTTATGACTTTTGACAAGCTCTAGAAATGTTTTTTGTGAGTTTGATTTCTTTATTTTTATTAAATGGAAAAATTGCTTGATTTGTACTGATTGGTGAGAAGATTTTACTTTTATTATTGACATCAAAACAATTTTGCCAATTTGATTCTACTTTATATACAGCTATGGGTTAGATAGTAAGGCTGACTGAGCTCTTCAACCTTAGGAGGCAACAATTTTAGGAGAAGGATAACTCTGTATTCAAAACTGTAGTCCTGATGAAGCACATACCACTATGCAGCTAATGGAAAGTGCATGGAGTTTACAATGACTCTGTGGTCTTTAAGTGAGAATATTCACTCAGGGTGCTATAAGGGATTTGTTAAAGCATTGCTTCACTTAGCAAAACTGTTACTTGTGAATAGTTTATCAGAATGGATTTGTTGAGTTTTAACTTTTTACAAACATTTGCATTCATAAAAATGGAAGAAATGTTTAAAGTTAATATACCTTTAGCCAAATAGGTTTCTTATATAGAAGAAAATTTATCTAAACAGATAAAAGATTTTAAAGACACTCTATATTTTTATGATTAGAAATTTATTCACTTGAAATTAATAACAAAATGGAGAAAAGAACATCACATCAAAAAAGAAAGAAACATTGATGTTTCTCAAATTATTTTCTGAGAATAAACAAACTTACTAAACAGAAAATCACTAAATTTGCTGATCACATTCACTTTTTAAAAGCTTATTATAATTTGTAATGGTGTTATTGTTAAATCTCCATTTTGGATAAAATAGGTAAATAGTGAATGGTCTTTGCTTTTAACATGAGATTTGTTATTACATATTCAGAATTTCCTCAAATTCACACACACATACAAAAACCAGAAAACTTTTGAGAATTATTTTTCAGTCCAAATGCTATTTATATTTTCAGGTTTGATATGGTCTGAAATAAAACAGATTTGGATGCAAGGAGCATTGGAATATATTCATGATATGTGGAATATTATGGATTTTGTCACCAATTCTCTGTATTTGGCAACATTCACCCTAAGGCTTCTTGCTTGGCTCCAGGTAAATATCTTTTATCTTATACATATATTTTTGAGTTTTCTAACTCATATATAATTCTAAAAAAGTATATTTGTTTTTGTTATTAAGCCATTGTTACTTTGCTAACTTAGTTTTTCTTCATCCTTTCCAGAGATAATCTATTTATAAATTTTACCTGTTTTAAGATAACACAAAATTCAATTCAATTTGTGAGATATCTACACAAGTTAATCCCTCTATACTTTATATATTTTGATAGGATTATGCTCAAGCTGTATATTAGAGGTATTTTTACTCATGACTGTCTATTTGGGATAATTTTCATTAAAATTAAAAGGTAATAAAATTGCTAAAAATGCAGAATATATTGACAATACATGCTGTTACCTTACTGCTTGTGCTATCAAAGTTCAATTGGAATTCATGTATTTTCCTTGTCCTATCAGGGTCAATGGTCTGAAAAGCCTCTTGAATGTTTATAAGTCAATACCTGGTTGTTATGGTAACAAAATGTGATCATCTGTTGATGAAAAATCATGAAATAAATACCTACAAGGAAGCCTTTATTTTGTTGAGGCTGATTCTACTCATCTATGGACAGTTGAAATTATTAGATTCAGTTAGAAGCAAAATGTGAATGCTTGCTTAGCTAGTCTATCTGGAAAATATTAACATGGCATTTCTTTTTAACTTCTGATAAGAAAAATGTTAATAGAATGAAGACATTCATTTCTGAATTTTATTCTGTCCTTAAAAATGTTTTATATTATTTTTTGGTCAACAATGGCTATATTCTAATTCAAAGAAAGAAATAATGAGTTTAATATAGACTAAAGTAGAATATGTATAAGCATATATATATATATATATATATATAGATAGATAGATAGATAGATAGATAGATAGATAGATAGATAGATAGATAGATAGATAGATAGATATAAATACACACAAATATATATGTATGTATATGCACACACATATATAGGCATACACACATGTACATATACATATGTATCTATATGCAAAATATATTGGTGGGATTTTACTAATTTAACTTTTTTAACAAATTTTTTTATGACAGCATTTATTGCTGTCATAAAAAAATTAGTAGAAATCGAAGCCCAAGGAAAGCATGTCTTGCTTAATCATTAATGGCATGCAGAATGGAATTAACAAAACTCCAAGACAGGTTTGCATTCACTCTGCATTAATGACCCTTAGTATGAATCACACTCCCATCCCAGTTATGGGCAAATGGCAAAGCAATTGGAAGCCTTTGCTTTTGTAAAAAAGGCAATTCTTAGGTTTTCAATAATATGTTAGAGATAATTCCTTGCTGTTGATAGCATATAATCAAATACAACCTGTCACATATTAAAAAGGCAATTCTTAGGTTTTCAATAATATGTTAGAGATAATTCCTTGCTGTTGATAGCATATAATCAAATACAACCTGTCACATATTACATGGAGAGGAGATGGACACTATCAAGTAACTCACATTTCCCAGAGAGATTCCATGAAGGCAAAGTACTCAAAAATTGAACGGGAAACATAGATATTGATTTAGACAAATATTTAAAAATTAATTTAGACTGCTTTATTTAACTAATTTTATTATCTAAATAAGGCAGTTTAAATTAATTTCATCTGGCTACTTTTACTAATCATTTTCATCTGCCTCTTTCAACTCCAAAATGGAGAGTATTTTCAAAGCCTTAAAGCATCTTATAAAAACAAAATTCACTTCTGTTTCATAAAATATTCCAATAATTGTGATACAAAATTTCATTAAAAGTAATAATTGAATTTAATGCTATTTTCAGATATTGTCATTGAAGAGCTAATTTTTCTTTGTAGGTTCGCAAAGAAAAAGCTGAACGCAATCCATATGCATTTGAAGAACGAAAACACTGGGATGCTTATGATCCAAATTTGATAGCAGAAGCCCTGTTTGCTGGAGCCAATATCTTCAGTTCTTTGAAATTAATCTATATTTTTACAGTCAACCCACATCTTGGACCTTTGCAGATTTCCCTCGGTCGAATGGTTTCAGATATTGTCAAGTTTATTTCTGTGTATTTTCTTGTGTTGTTCTCATTTGCTTGTGGCTTGAATCACTTGTACTGGTACTATTCTGCCCTACGAGCTGAGGAATGTGAAGCAGGTATCACCCACTCATGTGATATCAGATACAGGAGTTTTGCAAAGTATGTATTCCTCTTCAATTTATTCCTTATATGTGAATAAGAAACAAGTAAAATCAGGTGTAAATATTTGAGAAAACTAATTGAAATAGTTGTTGAAAGATAAATCTTTTTATCTGTTGGGTTGCATAATCATCCTTTTTAGTGGTTATTGATAAATTCATTCAATCATCTTCATCTGGTGGAATAGCAGAACCAGGAATTTTCAACAGATAATTGTTGAAAATTCCTGGTATGTTTCAGTATATACTATCTGTCTGTATATAAACCACATTTTTTTTATTTTACAAATTTTTTTCTAGGCTTGTAATTATTTTAAAGATATAAAATATTTGCAATCTTAACTGTATCCCTAAGATTATTATTAGTTAACATGTGAATTTTAAGTACTGTGTGAAAGCAGTTTTGTAAAAACTTTTATTTTCATCAAGAATTATTTATTTCTATTGAAACATTCATTTCTACATTTTAAATATCGCATAAAATTTCATTTTAAAAGCAAATTTGAGATTTTTATTTAGAATAGTTGATAAATATTATTTTGTATCTAAGAACAATTTTATGCATAATCCATTGATTTATAATTTCTTATTTTTTCCATAAAATGAAATATTTTTTCAAAGAATATTTTTAGCACATTATAACTTTTCTGATACAGACAGGAAATATTCATAGAATTTATGATTGTACTGACCAATGATTATTTTAGTAAATTTATTTGTTAACTTGTTGAACACTTTGACATATATTTTATATAATTAAAAAGTGTTATATACATGTGTAATTTGAGTAATACACATAAGGAAATAGTTTTAAAATTGTAAATGATACATGTGTGTGTGTGTGTGTGTGTGTGTGTGTGTGTGTGTGTGTGTGTGAAGGAAACAATTTTGATTGCATTGAATCTACAATCCTAGACAACTAGTTTTTTCACTTGTTAATGTTCTCAATATTACCTAAGAGCAAAAACCCACTTCTGCTTTTTTAGTTATTCTTCCTTTATTTTTCATTTACTTAAAATCCTTTTCATCTACACAGGACCATCAAAAAGAACACAAGATAAAAATAACTAAAATAATAAACAAAAACAAACAAAAATTAACTATCAATTGAATGCCATTTATTTATCAATCAAAATTTAACATTTAAGACAAAGTTTAAAATCTAAGACAACAGATGTTAATTTCTTTGTTCATCCACTGTTTTGAACACATTTCTCATAATTATTTGTTAAGTTTCTCTCAAATCATATTGATTCTTGAGTTGTATTCAAACATTTTATTTAATTCCAGTTCATTTTTTAAAAATATTCTTCTACTGATTTCCAGAAACAATATCTTTATGCAATTCTTCATACCCATTTACCTTCCACATTCAATTAATGTACATGAATAATTATGTTTTATCTGCATTCAAAATCATTTTTTATATTTAAATATAAAACATGTGAATAATTTGATATTTTTTATTATATTTCTTTTAGGTTAATATATAAAAGAAAATGCACAGACCCAGTTGAATAGAACAATGATATTAATATTTAATCTATTATTCTAATTGTTAAATTTGATATATTTTCCTCAAAATGTAGCATTTATTTTATCCATTTTCTCTTTTATTAAGTATTTATTAAATACTTATATCATGAATATCTTTAGCTGTTTTTACCTTAATGCATTCTCCAGCCTTTTACAGGTGTTCCTTGAACCTTGTTCCATTTTTTTCACTTCACCATCTTAACAATCCCTAAGGCTTCAAGGATTTTGACTGTTATATAAATTGTTTAAAATTTTGAAATCAGGATTACTTTTCTACAAGATTTGCCAGTAAAAACAACAAAGATGAAGATAATGACTGCCTTTCAGAACAGCTAGAAGTACATATCATGTGTAACATTAATTACTAAACTTAGTTTAGTACAAGAAAGTGTCAGATTAGAAGAATAATTTGCTTCTAAGGTTGGCAAAACCTAATTGCTTGCCTAGAAAATCAAGGATTCAAAATGTTGGTTTTTGTTTGTACTGAAACACTGGCCTTTGTCACTGCAACTATCTCACCCAGTAGGTATGCTTCCACACATGATATATAATAACATCTGAAATATTGAATGTTTCTGTTTTTATTAAAAGACTAATCTGAGTAAGTCCTAAGGGAGGAAACATGTCACATGAAAACTTTTTGTACTTTGTCATACATCTTTCCTATATATATATATATATATATATATATATATACAGACTTTTGGGTTATGACTGGTCTTTGACAAGATTAGCAATGGATATAACAGCTTTTTATGTTACAGTCTAAGTATGATACTTATAGAAGAGTAGATTCCAACCTTCTAACTGTACTAACGTCCTTCTGTCAGTCACTGTGACATGTCACAATAATAATTATTTTAGCCAGATTGAGATGGGAGAGAAAGGGATTCATACCTTTCACTGAGATATTATTGTAGTAAAAACAGAACCAGTGAATAAACTTATACCAAAGCTTTATTGCAATTTACTCTGACTACTCATCTACTGATGGATATTACAGGGGGCTTTTTATACCTCCTATATCTTAAGGGGAGGTTACTGATGATTTATCAGTACAATTATTACACAAGGAGACACAAGCAGCCTCATACAGATTTCAAACTGAATTTACCAATTCTATTTAGCATTCTGATTACCATTATGACACCTTATACCTTATCACTTTGTGTTATATATATATATATATATATATATATATATATATATATATATATATATATATATATATATATATGTATGTATATGTATGTATATAATGGATTTATTTTTGAATCCAACATTTTTTTTATTACTTCAGGCATTATTATAGTAGATACTCATATTAAAATAGGCATCCAAAATTTAATATTTATTTTAAACAATGTATATTACATTTATCTGCCTGCATATTTGAGAAACTTTAATAAAGAAAATTTTCTTTATTAAGATTTCTCAAATGAATATACACAGGTCACAGGCCATTAGATGATTAGATGCTTCTTTATATGTGTGTGGAATGAAAGGCCAGTAGTTAAGTATTTGATTTGAAATCTTCCCAACCATGTTAATTTTCTGCAGAAACCTTTCCAAATCCTTCAGTAAATGCATAATGTTATTTCTATAAATGTTTCTTTTTTCTTGTGTATTTTCTGGAAAAAGTGTCAACAGAATAAAAATATTAATAAATTTGAAGTTGATTTATTTACAGATTTTACTTAAGTCAAGATGTGAAGTAAACAGCATTTTCATAATTTCTTTTGATGTATCTATAAGTTGTAGCCTCTGTCTGTTTGTTATCGAACTCCTCCTAGGGTTTTGGAAATAGACCCACTCCACATAACCATATATTCTGAAACTACATTACCCAGGGTACTTGTAAAAGTATATTTCATTTTGATCAAAGGGGGTCCTCTTCCCCATATAATTTTTTTTCTCTTTGATATAAATGAAATTTAGAATCACTCCTAGAGTACTTGCATAAATATATTTCATTTTGATCAAAGGGAGTCTGCTGGGGGGAGCACAAACACCTCACTGAATTTTTTTTTAACTTTGATTTAAATTAAATTTAAATTGGAACACGGGAATGACTCCTAACCAAAATATAGAAGTTGAAAGCCAGAAGATGGAGGTCACATCGTCAAGATCATTGAGTAATATTGAAATGCATCATTTTTCTTCACAAATTATAACAAGGATTTAAAATCAATCTTCACTTTTTTTACAAAAAAAATGTATGACATGCAGCAAGATGTCAGTTACTAGTACTTATATAAGTTCACTTGAAAGAATTTAATTGATTATTTATTGTACTACTAATTATCTGTCCAAATCCAGTAATATCTGCATGTTTCATTCCTATGTTTCTTTTTTGGTTTCCTTTTTTTTCAGTCTTTTTGAGATCTTGCAAAGTTTGTACTGGGCTGTTTATGGTCTTGTGGACCTCGAGCATGCCCACTTGGATGAGCCTCATAAACTGACTGAGCTGATTGGAAAACTGATGTTTGGCAGTTACAGTATGATTGCAATTATTATTCTACTCAACCTGCTTATCGCTATGATGAGCAATTCCTACCAACTAATTTATGTAAGATTCAATACTTGTCTTTTCTTATTTAATCCTGAAAATGTTTCCTTTGTGCTTGCCTTGAAAATTTTCACCATCACTTTTTGACTTTCATCTCATTTTCCTTTCACTGATTTCCATATGCAGACATCCAGTTGTCTGTGTTGGCCTTGTTTCATTTCTACAGCCTGAGACACATCCAAAAAATGCCTACCTCATCACTTTCTCACCTGAGAAAATAAAGTTTTGAATTTTTCAGCTTATTACTATTCATTCTTAACAATCACCAATGATGATAACAAATTGTGCTTCAATCAATTTTCATTCTTCCCAGATTGGATTCATCATAACTGCAATGAATATAGCAAAAAATTATTTGGGGTTGCATATTTTAAGAGCTAAAAATTTTCATTGATTTTCAAAATTGACTCATTACTTTTAAGACAACAAATAATGTTAAATAAACTTTTATATCTTTTAGGGAAATTACTGCTTATGTGAGTATGTGTGGATCTACTTCAGTGTCATATATGAATATATGTTACATGAAAAGCAATGATATTCAAAGTATCAAACAGATTTTGTCTTCTTGATAGTATTTTCAATTTTTTAATATTTGTAAAGCTGGAATATAAGAAGTACAATAACTATGGCCATAAATAATGTAACTTTAATACAAGTATTCCTTCTAGCCTGGTCTACTTGTTTAAAGAGGATTGCAACATGTCCACTGGTTAACTTGATAACCTTACTCAGTATCTCAGCAGCCCAAGGCAACTCCCAGGCTGTAGGCTTTTGTTAAAGGAACTTTCTCTTAGAGGATTGGTTTATTAAAAGTGATGAATTCATGCATTTCTCAAAGGACACTGAGTACAATCTACCTCAGCTGGTTTTGAAAATAGTTTACCAATACCATTTTCTGTGTTGTTAACCATTAAAAAATGCTAATCCATATATAAATAATCTCATCATTTTTATGGGTGGTATGCTCATAGATATATATATAAAGGTATAGAAGTAAATTTAAGGAACTGAAAACAGGAAAATTACTTTTGTGCTAAATTTAAACTTGAATCCCACACTAGAGATGTTTGCAATATCATATTGACTAGGTTGGCTACTAAATCAATTGGTAGATGGAAATAATTTTTAAATTTTATCATTTTCTTCTTTTGATACTCATTATTTACTAAGTTTAGCTTGACACAAAGCAAAATGTAGGTCAGTAGCCAATCTTCCAAAAAGAAAAGCCTGCTTACAAAATCAGCCTAGAAAATCAGCATTTGAAATCCTAGTTTTCACCTGGACTCAAACACCATCTCTCAGCTATAAGGTAGGCAGTTCTTGTTCCTATATACACTAGTAGGTGTGTAGTCACAATTTTGCAGTTATGTGTTTGTATTCACTTTTGAATTGGATTAAAAATTTCCTTGAAAATATTAAGAATAATTAAGATTAAACATTGCAGTGGAGAAGATGAAATTTTATCTGATGATATCCAAAATATATTTGAATTGTTATGTTAATAAAACTATATTTATAAATTTGGCTTCAGATATACAAATCCTTATTGTCTGAAATTAATTCTCTGTGCACTGTCACTTCATAAGTGTTAAATTTTGCTTATATATTCATTTTTAACAAATATATCTGTAGATATTTTCCCTTTACAAACTTTCCATTATGGTTGCTTATTTATTATTTAGACTTTGTTCCAGAAGGTTAGATATGTTCAGATGTATATTGCACGAGGTGCAAAAAATAATCAAGGATTCAAGTTCAAGTAATGTGTGGACTAAAAAAGTACTCCATATCAAGACAGTGTGAAGATGATTTCTTGCTTGCACAAAGAGAAATTGATCATATGAATGTTCTTAACATGAGCAAGTAATTTCTTTACATTGAATTTATATGTTTTAGAAAATTTATATGTTTTAGAACAAATTCTTGAAGATGCTGAATGAATAAAATTCTTTCTTGAAGTAAAAAAAAAAAATTTAACAATCATTTGATCTGTATTAAGGTTTTGAAAGTTTCCAATTGGTTTTGTATTTTCATTATCACCTCTGTTAGTCACAAAATATTTTGTTTTGATAACTGTATCAAACTGGATCTTATAGTATGAAATTGAAAACCCCTTTTCTTATGAGATGATTTCTAGTCAATCAGGAAAAAAAGATAATTCATATAATGTTTTCTCTAACAATAATTGTATAAAACTATTCCAAGCCATTTTGTATATCATCAGCATTTTTATACATAATCATTATAATTTTTTCTTTAATGCATAGATTATGCATTAAAAAAAATTATAATGATTAAGTACAAAAATGCTGATGAATTATTGAACCAACAAAATGAACTTAACTTCAAGTGTAGACATAAGAACCATTTTAAAATTTCCTAATAACATTAATTTTGGAGAATTTTATACTTAAAGTGTTGGATATTTTTTGGGTTACTGACATGTATGCATGCATACATTCACAGGGTTTTTATATATATATATATATATATATATATATATATATATATATGAACATTTATGTGGTTTTCTTGCCTGCATCAATAAAGAGAAATAAAATTAATTCAGAATTTAAGATTATAACTAATCTTAAATTCTGAATTAATTTTATTCTTTTTCTCTATAATTTTATTATTATTATTATTATTATTATTATTATTATCATTATTATTATTATTATTATTATCAACATATATTTATATTTATTTGTGTATGGGTATGTATATGTGTTTATTTATGGATGTGTCTATGTGTATATGTGTGTGTGTGTATATATATATGTATATATCTGTATACTTATGTGTATATGCATATATATATATATATATATATATATATATATATATATATATATATATATATATATACATAAGTATCCTAAAATACACAAAAGCAATAACCCAGGAAGGCCAGTCATTTCATCATTCAACTGCCACACAACCAAAATTTCCAAATACATAGACCATTACATACAACCCCTAGCTAAGGAAGTAAAATCCTACATCAGAGACATAACAGGTCTACTGAACAAAATTAATCACATACAAACAGTTCCAGAGAACGCTATTCTAGTGACTATAGACATAAGATTACTCTATTCAAACCTTAAACACATCGAAGGGCTAACTGCCCTTCAGGAAGCACTTACTAAAAGAAGAAAATAAGACCCCCCCCACAGAAGTTATAAAACTCATGGAGCATATTCTTACACTGAATACTTTCAACTTCAATGGAGCACACTACCTGCAAGTAAGAGGCTGTGCTATGGGCACCATTGCGGCTCCATCATATGCTACAATATTCATGGGAAAATTTGTGGAGACCCACATCTATCCCCTCATCAGTAGCGACTGCGTATTCTATACAAGATATATCGATGATATATTCTTTGTATACAAGGGCAGTGACGACAAACTTCCAATTCCTCATGATCCTAAACACAGCGCACAACTCAATTAAGTTTGACTATGAAAAATCCACAAGATCAGTAACATTTTTAGACAGCTGCATTTACATAGATGAAAACAGGAAACTACAAACAACACTACACACTAAAATCACTGACACTCACAACTATCTACACTTTAAGTCTTCCCACCCTAAACACCTCAAAGAGAACCTTCCCTATTCACAAGCAATTGAAGGATATGTTCCAACAATGAAGAACTAAATAAACACATTGAAAATCTGGAGCATCAATTCACAACACGGGGCTATAAGCAACATCTAATCAGGGAACAAATAAATAAAGCAATTTCTACATCTAGAGAAGACACCCTAATGTACAAGATTAAAAATAAACCCAGACACATCCCTCTAGTAACCACTTTCAACCCCACTCTGCCTCCACTATCCCAAATAATCAAAAGTCGCTGGGAAATACTACATCTCAAACCAGACCTAAAAAATTATTTGAGGAACCTGGCCTTCTAGCATATTGTAGACCTAAGAACCTAAAAGAAATCCTAGGTAGTAACTACATTTCAGGTGACAAGGTAATCCGTAATAAACCAACAACAAAAACAACAGGATTTTCCCAACCATGTAACAACAAAAGAAGCTTATGCTGCAATCACATTAAACACACAAATTCATTCACTAGCTCAGTCACTAAATCTACTTTCAAAATCTAGTTCACTGCTACCAGCAAGCAGAAAATTATTTTTCTCCTGATGATGGCCATGTTGACCAAAACTAGTTGAAGAATCTAAATGAAATAATAATAAAAATGAAGAAATATTAATATACAACCCAGTGTGTCTGAAGATTTTAATTTTTTAATATTTTTTATTGTTCAATATATATATATATATATGTTTTTGCATTTTTAAGTTTTTAGTTACTTAAAATGGTCCTTTACTTATCTCTTTATTAATTTAATCAAAAATTTGGAGGTTTTTTCATTTAAAATTTTTTTAAAGATTTTCCTCTTTTTTTTAATTCATGTTATTTCTTTATATTGATTTCAAATATTTTATTATTATTATTATTATTATTATTATTATTATTATCAGTTCATAATTGTGATGGTTATAATGTGATGATGATGGTTTCACTGCTTAAAATGACTAGACAATTTCAATGTGTCTATTTTGGATATGATCACTCACTTCCCTCACCCTGTTTTTTAACTTGTCAAGTCCCAGAAGAAATGATTTTTTTCTTCTGGGACTTGACACTCTCTTTCCCTTTCCCCTCACCATGTCTAGCTCTCTTTCTCTTCCCCCTAAAAAACCTTATATTGAAATCTGTGTCTTTCTCCCTCTTTTTTTCCCCCTATATTAAAACTTTTTCTTTATAATTTTATTATATAGACAAAAACAGTTTACACACTACAAAGATGCAACTTCGTTTCGGTGCATTTCAATTGCACATCGATGGGTGAGAACCAAAAATGGTTATGAACAATTCTGCTTGTGGGCAAGCTGTATGTGAAATGTCACTTCCTTTTCGTTCTCACTCATCAAGGTGCAATTGAAATGCGCCAAAACAAAGTTGCATCTTTGTAGTGAGTAAACTGTTTTTGTCTATATGATAAAATTATAACAAATAATTATAGCTCTACTATCAGTATCAATCCCTCTTTTGGATTAATGCTGTGAATGTTAGAATTTATATATTACTTTCATTCTCATTGCATCGGATATATATATATATATATATATAATTTGTGTGTTTGCTACACTTGGTTACTTCAACTGAAGTGTCCATTACAAAGAGATAAACAAATTGGTTTTCACTAATAGTCAACTATACTGGTATTGTAAGTCACCCATCTCTTTGTAGTGGATACTTCTGTGGATATAGTAGAAATACAACGTTATGTTCAACTTGATAAATAAAGCTTCATAAATGTTCAGTGGTGAGTAGTATATTATTTGTTTGATTTAATATTGAACATAAACAAGAAACTGCAAAACAATATAAAGTTTTTGATATTTAGAATTTTAATAGAAAAATTATTTAAATACAGTGAGGAACAAAATTATTCTGATATGATGATGCCATCAGTTTCATTTGAAAAATTATATAATACAATTTTCAAATATTGAAGAAGTTGTTATATTTCATATATATATATATATATATATATATATATAGGATAGAATATAGTCTAAGGCATTGAATCAATTTCAGAAATTTTAAAATCATAATCAATTTCAGAAATTTTAAAATTATTTACCAGTAAATTCTAATGTGTATATATTATATATATATGATTTTTCAAAGAAATTTTAATTTTCTTATAAATTTAAAATCCATATTATGATTACCTGATCGAAACAGACAAAAATCTCTCATGACTGATAAAATAATGCTGTAACAAATCAAAAGATTTTATTAATTTATCAGAGAAGATTTTAACCCCCAAAATATGCAACTCTTTATATTACATCTATTTCTTTGCAGAAACAACAATAGAATGATTTTATTGAATTTCAGCAGACTGTTTTTAACCTATTATGAATTATGTATTTGATGTCTTTTCAATAGTAAACAGATTTATTTCTCTTATTGAAAGGCTCATAATTCCAAATGCTTTGTGTTGCACAAGAAAATATTCACCAAAACTTATCTTCTGCAGATCAAGTGTAGGTTTTTTTGAGGTTCATCATGAAGTTTTTTGCTTTTTTAATCAAGCTTTTTACAGCATTTTATAGTTTATTTCCCAGTTAAGTTTTTAGTTGTCCTTTTGACAATATCAGTTGTAATTTTAACATTATTGCTTTCTTGTATTCTTTATTTCCAGTATTTTTGTGATTTTACAGAATTTACTTAGGTTGGACAGTTTATGACGTTATAAAATTGGAAAAGATTTACTTGGATGAGATGTCTCCAATCACACTGATCAAGATGATTAGCAAACTAATGTTTGGCAATGACAATATGATTTCAATTGCTTTATTGCTCAGCATGCTCATTACCATGGTAACACTTTCATGCCAAATTATTTTTATAAGGAAGCATTTTAAATACACTTCTCTTTTTTATAGCAAATTCTTCTGCTTTTTTTGCAGTCTTTTTGAAATTTTGCAGAGTCTGTATTGGGCAATTTATGGGCTTATAGATCTTGAAGATGCTCACTTGGATGAACCTCACAAATTCACAGAACTGATTGGGAAACTGATGTTTGGAACATACAGCCTAATTGCAATTATTGTTTTACTGAATATGCTTGTTGCTATGATGAGCAATTCCTACCACATCATATCTGTGAGAAATACAATCTGTGTGCAAAGCAGGTGTTTGCAGCCTATAGATACAGTGCTCTGAACAGGCAGACAGCTTATCAATAATAATCTTCTTTACCCCAATAGATTTACAAATAATAAAACTTACATTTTTTGTTAAAACAACAAACTTACTACATAAAATATTTCTTACCCAATTGCTTTGCTGATTTCACTAAATACAATCAAAGCTATCCGCATAAAAGTAAAAGTAGTGAAAGAATTCCTTCCCCAAATTAAGTGATTTTTTTAGTCTTTGATTTTGGTTTTATTATTTGATATTTTTTGCATTTGACTACACTTATGTGTCTATCTTATCTACCCAGAAAGCATCAAAGATGTTGTCTCCATTGTTGACTTTGATAAGAACTAATTAATGAAGTTCTTGTTAAGAAATGATGAAGTAACTTTGGTTATTTCATAGTCAAATATTCAAGCTAATATTTCCTGTTGCAAAGTAAATTTTAACAATCAAAAAGCAATAAAATAAGACAAAGATAAAATAGTTCTAACTCCACAGATTCTTGTCTGTTTTTAGAAGAAAAATATTCAGATTAGCTATATACAAATATATATTTAATCTGGTTTAGAAATATACATATAGTCTGATGTTTACCCATTTTAGCTAAATAGTCCAAATATTTACAACTAACTAATCCACACATAAGACATTGATGGATTCAAAATTATATTTATTATTAAAGTTAATATTCTAGAAGGTTATTGAGGAAGATTTTTTATAAAGGTTTTTCTTTAAACATTTAATCTTTGAAAAATTTGCAAATTTCTTGATGTGAAAGGCAAAGAATGAAATTAGATTTTACTTATAAACTTTAAAGTAGGGTCATTTTTGTGAATTTCTTGAGAGAAGGCATTTTAACAATTATACACTTATTTTTCCAAGATGGTGTTCTATATCTTTCATATTTGTTTTTATCATCATATTTTGGTCATTACATGTTCCTGTCTTTTCAGTATCAATCTCAAAAAAAAATTTATTCATTCAGTAAGATATTTTATTCACATTTCCCTACATTCAATACATGCTAATCTCTTTCCTGTAGTTTTTTCTTGAATTCAGAATGATATTTTCTAGTTCTGAAAAAGCGTATGAATGATACTAGACATAACAAGTTGATAATTGACAATAAGTAACTCCATAGATCAAATAAAAGGATGCCTAGACATAACAAGTAGATAACTGACAATAGGAGACTCCATAGATCAAATAAAAGGATACTAGACATAACAAGTAGATAACTGACAATTAGAGACTCCATAGATCAACTAAAATGATACTAGACATAGCAGGTAGAGAAATGAGAACAAGAAACTCCATGGATCAAATAAATGCTTCTGTTTGATATTTTTATAATTATCTCAGTAAAAAAAAGAAAAGGAACTAATCCAACGGAACCAATTTATAATTTTAAGTAAAAACTTTGATAAAAAATATATAATTGACTTTTACTTGTGAGGTATTTGCATATAATCAATGACTTCCTCTCATTTTTTGTTCAAAATTTATCACAGTATCATGAAGAGCAAACCTCAAAGTAATCTATGTTTTTATACTCTAACAGGAAGAGGGACTATAGTATATTAAATATCCAAATGACCTATGAGTCTTTCTCCAGTGGTCTGTTTCTTAAATTATAATCCATTAATACTGAAGTCAAATTTATTCTCAAATGCATTTCAAATTTCCTATCAGTTTTTATAATACTAAGAACATAATGAATCATTTTCAATACTCACTAAAAAATTATAACAACATTCTCTTAAAAAGTCACTGATATACTTATCAGGTGCTGATTGAGTTTTTAATCAGCAATCATCAGGTGCTGATTGCAATCGCCAGGTGCTCATTAAGTTTGATAGGTTTCCATATGTGTTTAAATGAGTCTTTATCTCTCAACCAAATTTCAATTAGGACCCATTTAGACATATGGAAAACTACCAAACTCCATCTGCAGCATATGTATGGAAAATACAACCATAACAGCTTCATTCACATATAAAAAAACGGCTAAAAATAATGGCACCATTAATAATAAAGAAAAACTCCAACACTCAATAATATCAACTATGAACACAGCCACAATGTGCTGACCATGTTTGGAAAATAAAAAAAATATTCCCATCACTATAGATACATATATATATATATATATATATATATATATATATATATATATAAATGTACATATTCAATTAAAAATAAAAAAAAACATCCTTGATAATGACTAATACAATAACTAAAATTAGATATATTGTGCATTTGGACAGTTTTTACACACTTTATATCCAGAAAAGAAAACATTTGTATGAATGCAGGCATAGACAGTGTAGACATATCCATGGCAACTGTCATTTTCTTAAACCTCAAACAATATTTAGACCGTTTTTAGACAATATTGATCACTCTTTCCAAAATATGATGCACAATATATTTAATTATGGCAAAAATTTTTAAACAAAGAATTTAAACTTTGAATCCAATTGACTACTAAACAATGCTGACTCATATAATAAAAATATTCAAATTGTTTGCTTTTTTAATAAATAAAATGCAGAATAAGTTAAATTTATGGAACAAATCTCTTTTTCTGAAATGTTTCATTCAGACTCTCTTTTATAAATTATTTTTCTGGTCTTTCTTTGTTCACTGTGCTATTGTCTCTCACTCAATGATCCCTCCCTTCCTTCCTTCCAGATTTCCTTTCTTTTCTTACATAAATAATCCCCATCATTTTATGGGATACTGAACTAATAATAATAATAATAATAATAATAATAATAATACATTAATAAAAATGGAAAGAATAATAAGAATAATATCAGCTTAGACAGCATCACCATCATCATTAATATTATACTCAGGATCTGGGATTTGTTCTCTAGATTTCTTAATGATAATTTTTATAAGAGATGAAAAAAGAAATTACAAATGAAATAATGTGGCAAATGATTGAGTAAAGGTAACCTGAAAAAAAGAAATAAGATCACTAGTAATAGCAGCTCAGAACAAATATAGTAGAACAAATTACATCTCAGGCAAAACTCAGTACAACAGGAAATGTTGTCTATGTGGAGATAGAGATGAAATTAAATCATATAAGAAATGATTGCAACCAATTCACTTAGAAGTATAAAAATAGATCTGACTAAATAGGTACAGGGAACAACTGGGAACTGTACAAATAAATTATATAAGCACAAACCAGAAGCTTTTCTGGAAAAAGAAAAGGTAAAAGTTTTGAGGACTGTTCAAACATGTCACTGTATCCACACCAAAGAAAATATTAGATAATGTCTGTTATCACCCCCAGCAGACAGAGTAAAAAAGACTAAAGCGTTGAGAAAATCACTTGCCGGAGAATTAAAAATTTATAGAATCTGAAAATGATAATTATTGAATCCTTTGGCACTATCTTAATGATCCTTGCATTGGATCATTGGAAATTTGGAAATGAGATTATTAGAGAACTGAGGAAATTCACCGTCTCTGATCAAAGTATGGTATTTATTTATATCAGCTTAATATTTGACTATCTGGGTACATGGCCAAGTGTTTAGAGAATTAGCATTCCAATCATGCAACCTAGGTTCAAATCTCATCATGTTTGATTTGTCAGGGATGTGACTTCTTGATAATATCGGCCTATGGAGACAATCTCAACATATGGTACCATTGGGAAGAGCCTGATTACTATAAAAACTATACCATGGGTTGACACAAGGCTTGTGACTAAAATTGGATAGATAGAACTGTTTGAAAGCCATCATGATATCACAAGTCATCATGAACAAAGGTTTGAGCATACTGGTGTTGTTCAAACTGTGGATCTCTCCACAGGTTGGCTTTGTGGGCATTGAACACACACAAATGTGCCTGAGCAGACATCTACAACAGAGTCTAGTTAGCCAGCCTAGCAGAAAGTCATACTCAGATATGAGTGGTCAGTGATATTTGATATTATAATGATGTTCTCTAATTTGGGACTTTGATATTAAACTGATTTTTCATATCAGGCAAAAAGTTTGGATTTTCTCTCTCCCACATGGTACTGCAGAATGTCCATGCCCATTAAATTTATAGATAGAATTCTATTTCCCTCCATTTTACAAAGAAATCTAAGAATCAACGCAGAAAAAATAAGAAAAATATTATTATTCTCATAGTGACAGGGTCATTTTGTATGGATTGGCATTTCTGTCTATGGGCAATGTAGTATCTGTGCACACTGTGAAAACAATTTATACATGCACAAAACATCACTATGGGGATGTGCTGGAAAATTCTCATCCTGATTAAAAAATATCTGATATTTGGTTAGATTTCGGAAAGTAGATAGGGTGGAGCCAAGAACTTTTAAAATTCCCTACTATATATGTTTAAACATTGCATTTTATAAACATGGATCATTTCATGCATTTAAAAGTTTACACTGGATTTTCATTGTTGGAGATTAAGTGACAACAAGTCTCCTGAAAATTCCTTCACCTTTCTTAGTATTCTTCATTATTATTATTATTATTATTATTATTATTTAGTTCATCTGGAACAGCTTTTACTTCTTCTGGAAGAAGCTTTTACATAGAATTAGAGTTTAATCTTGATTATAACCAAACCAAATTTTATAGATTCAAGTATTTTCTGTGGTTTGTCATATAATAGCTTTAAAAAGAACACATGCATTGATTTTAGAGGAAAAAAGTCAAACTCCTTCTTTTCAGTTAACCCTTCATCATTTTCATTTGCATGAACCATCTTGTGAAATATTCCTTACAATGACAATAACTGTCAAAATCAGAGCAATGTAAACATGAGCTGTAAACACAAAAGCCCATTTCCTTTTTGTTTAATTTGTTGCTTGATTTTATAACAATGTTCTGTTTTCTTTTTTTCATTGGAATCAGTTGCCTATTATAACTAGATTGCTTTTTGTTTATTGTTGGCTGCATGAAAACTACTTAGAGATTTCAGATAGATTTTGTGTGCTGACTTTTCTTCCTCTGAAAAGTAAAAGCTATATTTTTACTATATATATTATGGCTATAATTAGGTACACTGAATGAGTATATACAGGCATACATACATGAGAAAAATTAGTCTAGTGTTCCACAGTCAGAATCTGAATGGCTTTATTTTTATTTTATTTTTCTCATGTATTTATACCACAAGATCTCATAAGGAGATTCTTGTTTTGTATTTTTTTCTTGAACAATTTATTTAATCCATTTCTGGTTTACTAGGTGCATCAAAATTTCACTAGAACCTCATCAGTCATATATTTAGGAAACCAATACATATTGATATCAACTTGAACTGTCAAGAGGAAATTAAAATTGATATCAAGGTGTTCTACTCTTGGTTTTGAATTCAGAGTTGCCCTTCTTGACTGTTGGCTAAACCAAGCCCACTCTCTACTGCTATTTAACCCATAGCTGATGGAGAATAGATGAATTTGTGCCTTTCCTAATGAAATCAGTATGAAATGAACACAAAATATCTCAACTAGAATCTGAATAGCATCCTTCAAAAATTAAAATTACATCTGGATTCTTGAAAAAAAAACAGGAAATATTTTCTTTTTTAAAAAAATAGCACTTTTAAAACTTCTTCCATTAAAACTTTAAAGAAATTATTTTTTAAAACAAAATTAAAATCCCATTTTGATCTTTTTTCTGTTTCTTCCTTTATTTATATTTCTTTTCACACTTTTCTTTTGATCATTTCTTAACAATGAATCAATTGTGATGTTTATAAGAAATAAGAACTTTCAGGAATAGTTATAAATGGATGAACAAAACCTTTCCTTTCTCTTCAAATATTTTTTTATTTTATGAAGTCATTTTTTCATTGCTTTCATAAAAAAGCCACAATCTAAGTCAACTTGAAAACCTGTTTCTGTTTATTTGTTATTTTCTGTCTGCTGAACAGTAACAACCAATAAATAAATCCATATTTTCACTGTCAGCATTTCTCACTTTGTTACTCACAATATTATTTTTTGTTAAGGATATTTTAATGATTTTATCTTTGTTGTAATAATTAAAATTTACCTTGTGAAGAAAATTACTCATGTTTCAAATTTATAAGTAAACTGATATGGAAGGATAAAAATATTTTCTTTTTACACTAAACATTTTTAGCTGCATTAAATATCAAATAAAATTTTATTTTGTATGACGATCAATCTTAAGGAATTGAAAAATATTTGACTGATATTTGGGTCATAATACAATTAATTTAAAATGAATAATTTCATATTCAAACTAAAATGTATAACCAACTACAAAATTTTTAGCATTTATATTTAATAAGTTAAGCAAAGTATAGTACAAAGCCAAATAAATTTTTAGGCTACCACCATCATGAGGTTAGAATATTATTTCAGAATCATTCTTTGAAGATGAAAATTTTATCATTGTTTTCATATCTACAGCTTTCCCCCAATATGTGAAAGTAGAGAAAATTCTTACTTAATGAATTCTTAGACATAAAGTAAAGTAGTACTTACTATTAATTAACATGAGGAAACATTTTTAGTATTCCCATACCCTAAAGATAAGCTTTAAATTTAATTTTGAAAAAGCACGTTGGTTTACAAAATGATTTATGTTCCAATAAAGAAATCTATGATAGAAATGCATGATGTGTGGCTAAGCACTCAAGCACATATTGCTATAGGAAAACACTCAAAATGTTTAATCAAATAATTTAATAGTAATTGTTTCTTCACTTTACACCATTTCTAATAGCAGGTGAAAACCTGTAGTAATTTAGCATAAAGTATACATTCAAAAACAGATACTGTCACTTGCTTTCTCTCTCCATCTATCTATCTATCTATCTATCTATCTATCTATCTATATATATATATATATATATATATATATATATATATGTGTGTGTGTGTGTGTGTGTGTGTATATATATAGAGAGAGAGATAATAGATATTCTTTATAGACATTAAAAAAACAATTTTTTGTATTTGTTAAATATGTTTACAGAATAATTATACTGATTTTTATTAAAAGTCATTAAATTACAAAAAAGTTATAAGCAGGAATTAACATTTAATATAAGTCAAATTTAAAAAGGATAAGTAAATTTTTGTTATAGACAACTTGTGAAATCAAAAGTGCCTAAGATGTGATTTAAATGTGAATATAATTGAGATAAGCAGTTAATGAGAATTTTAAATAATTTTCATGTATTTTTCCATGAAAATTGCAGTAAAAGTTTTTTTTTATATTTTAAAGCCTTCCTTTTTGAATTGAAGATGGAAAAGTAAGAAAAACCTTGAAAATAAATATATGTTTTTTGTGGAAAAAGTAATGAGTTGACTTGATGATATATCATAACAATGTCAGATTTTTGCTTGAAGGTTTTGAAGTTTTTAGTGATTAGACAGATGATTACTTTTTGATTGGGGACACATGAGAACATATTTCCTTTAGACAGAAAATTTGCCTGCAGCTGACAATAAAAAATAGTTGAGCAGTTTGTTTTAAAACACAAATTATCTTGACTGGCTTAAATACTGCTTTAGGCAACTTTCACACAATGTCTAGTCATTTTCTATTTATAAGAATCTATATTATAATTATTTAGACATATTAATTATCACTGACCTTAACTATCATTATTATTAATTATTAAAGTATCATCACTGTTATAACACTATAATTAATAGTAAAGAGTACAGATATGACAATCCTGTAATTAGCAGTTAACAAATCTAGAGTTATATCCCTTGGAAAAATATTTTTGATGTCAATTTATACTTATTTAATTAAAAATTATTTCTGAAACCAATGGCCAGTTGGATGGGAGATTGTTTTATTGTACAAGTTATAGCATTTTAACAATATTTTTTGAAAATACTATTTTCATCAGGATATAAATAATTGTGGCTTACTACAGTTTCCTTTTAATATCTGTGAATTGACATAAATTTTCTTGGAAGAATTAATGGATTGGTTTCTCTTGGGCTTTTCTACAGTTTTAAATTGCTGCAAGGCTGGTTGCACTACCAAAGCCTTCTTATAATTTTATCTTAGCAATTCTTTTTAGGTTAGAAATATTTCTAATTTGTTCTATACTCTATAAAATTTTAGTAAATGTCTGAAATCTGTAATTTCTATTCTTTCATGACTTATTCAAATCCTTCTTCCCAGAGTTACTGTTTTTACTCCAATATTTCAGTCACTGAACTCTCTAAAACTTTTTCAGATGACTGTTACAACCTTTGAATGTCATCAAATATTTGTTTTGAAAAATCCTGCCTGTTTCTTAATTAAAACAATCTAAGTATCATTAATTGCAAAGGAAATTATAGATACCTGAAATTGATAATATAATTAATAGAATAAGTGTATTTATTATTGAATTTTTTCTTTAAATAACATTTTTACAGTAATTAAAATATATTTAGTATTTTTTTTTAAGTGTAATCCTTAAAATTACCCTGCACCTCTCTTTATGCTGAAAGTGAGGCTTGGATTCCAGTTAGAATCAACAGATCTCTCTCAGTTGAATCCAGAGCAGGTTCCAGTACATTTCCTTCAATTTTGTTTTTACAACATATTTTATTCTAAGTTTAAAATATCTCATATGCTATAAAATATTGTAAATAGATTCTAGATTATAATAAATCCTGTTTGTGGATCAATTCTTGGTATAATTAATTAGGATTTATTTTGTAAATATATGACATACACCTTAAAAAATCTCCAATTTCACTTTTTTATGATTCATGCTACTTTTTTATAGTTATATTTTGAAAATAATATTTGAAAAAATTACTATCATATGCTTCATAATTTTATATTTGTGAAGTTTACTAATTTTGGTTTGCAGTGTCAAAAAAAAAAAAGAATTGAATCTATCTAACAACAATACTCACTCTAAACTGCTTGTAATTTATTTCCTAAGCCATTATTTTTTAAGAAAAGCTAGCAAATCATTTAAAGTCTTTAATAACAAGTTGAGAAAATGTGTTATTGAAATATTTCCACTTGCCTTGATTCTTGCCATTTCTTTGTGTAAAGCCAAGTTTAAATTTATTTAAATTTATTTAAATTTAAATTTATTTAAATTTATTTTACATTTTTGTTTGCAATTTTGCTTTGGTA
The DNA here is from genome assembly GCA_903632075.3 of Acanthosepion pharaonis. Taxonomy (NCBI): domain Eukaryota; kingdom Metazoa; phylum Mollusca; class Cephalopoda; order Sepiida; family Sepiidae; genus Acanthosepion; species Acanthosepion pharaonis. Next base: position 37,859 of record CAHIKZ030002006.1, on the reverse strand, counting down.
GAAAGAGTCTTTTATTTAACTGTTTTATTTCTTTCATTACTTTTATGTTGAATTGATGCAGTTTTATTTTGTACTTATTTCTATTTTGCCAATTTATTCATCTTCAGAATGAAAATTCAATTTCAATTTTATTCTAAAACATTCCAGCAAGAAAAACTAATTTTGCTTTAAGATTAATGACTAAAATTTTCATTATTTCAATACAGTAAAGCATTCATATAAATCATTTCTGTGAAAGCTCATAAATGAATTTGCATAACACAGACTTTTAACATCACAATGATCTATACTTGTTCAACAATACAAACCTTAACAGTCAAAAAAACATTAGAATTTCAAGTTTATAAACAAGTACATCCCTTAGTACCATAAACGTTATTCTAGTACACATATTTGAGATGCTAGTATAAACAAGTACATACATAAATAATTTCAGATTTTTAATTTATTGTTACTAATTAAAAAAGACAAAAAATATTTTTAATTATGTTAAGTATTTTATATAAGCAGAAATTCCTTTCCCATCAATGCACATCATATTCAGCCTTTCTTTATAAGTATTCAAAAAATATTATTTTCATGAGGATAATCAAGAAAAGGTTTTCTCATTTAATTATGAATAAATTCTTATACAAATTATTTTCAACTAGTTGCCTACAAAAAGCTTAATATTTAATTTCAATGATCCTACTCTGCCAAACTGTACTTCATCATTGCACTAAGAGATATAAGTTAAGGATTATTCTCTGATATGTGTTACATGTCAAAAGCCAATACCAACAGAACTAAACAAATCTTGTCTATGTACACACCCTCACATTATTAAACCCAGCATTGTCTTATATTCTACCCTTGTTAAGAACTGAATAAACCCAAAATCTGATGCTAATAATTTATGTATATTAAATTTTTAACATGCACATTCAAATCAAAATTAAAAAAAAGGTTCATTTTCCTTCAAACATAAATTTTTTTAAAAATTAAATAAACATTAATTAGTCATTAAATAAACAAAAAATTCATTTATTAAGAAAAATCTAAACTAAAATAATATTTTCTTATTTTACTGCAATGCATTTCTTTTTGTCTTTTTTCTTTTTATAGAGCCAAGCAGATGAAGAATGGAAGTTTGCCCGTTCAAGGCTTTGGATCAGTTATTTTACAGAAGGTGCCACTGTACCACCACCATTTAACATTATTCCAAGCCCCAAATCTTTCACCAACATGATCACAATATTTAAAAGTTTAATGTTGGCACATACACCTGAACAGAAGCAAGCAAAATGGAGTAATGTTAGGGTAAGTCAGTATCTATGATTCACAAATTTTGACTTTTAGTCAACAAAATATAGGAAGATTAAAATAAAATATAGAGCAATAATATTCATTTTAATGTTAAATTATTGTAGATATTTGTGTTTTTGATATAGAAAAATATTTTGTAGTAGAAAACCTTTTGAAATAGTATCTTATCAACTGCCATTAAGATGCTTCTAATATAATATGACATGAGTGTTGTGTTGGATTTGAGTATGCCCTTTGAAATAATAAGGACAGTGTCTAACTGGGTCAGTAATCTGTGCATCTATGCAAACAACAGAGTTGATCTAATGTTATCTTTGAAATTTTGTTGGTGTATACATTTGTACCAGGATCAGTCACTAATTCCAGCAAATGCTGAGGGAAATGGCTGATGTTATAAGAAAAGCTTACTCTTATGACAACAGTTATTCATTTTCTCATCAGTGAACAAGTTTCTAGTTTTGATAATTTTTACCCCAAGTTTTGATCTTTGTTGTTGGCAACCTCAATTGTTGGCTGGAAATGCAATCATATTTACAATGGAATGAGGCTTGTAATGAATGCCAATAGTGTGACAGAAGCCACAAGTTATAAGCATTTTCAGGACATTATGTTAATCTCCTTCGGAATTAAGACAAAATTTAGTCTCCCATGTCTCTGTTGGCTAACTCTCTCTTTCTATTCTTCTATCTCTCTATATCTGAAAAAAGTAGTATATGTCTTTCCCTCAATTCTGGTCTGACCTCAGTTTTGCTTTTCCTCTCTCGGTCTATTTCATTGTCTCTTTCTCTCTCTTTGATCACTTTTCTCTTTCTTTTTCCCTCTCTCTGTTTTTCTTCATTCTATTTTCTACCCTCTGTCATTCTTCTCCCTCTACTTCTCTGCCTTTGCTCTTCATCTTAACTGTTCTGTTCTTTCAATCCATGTTTCTTGTCCCTCTCTACTTTTTCTTTCTTTCTATCTCCATCTCTCTCTCTCTCTCTCTGCTCACTCTCTCTCTCTCTTTATTCTCTCTGCTCACTCTCCTATTCCTTCTATCTCACTCTCATTTCTATTTTCTTTCATAAAAAATAATTCTAAAAACAAAGCACATAATAAAGCCTCATATGTTATTTACTAAGCTAATCTTAGTCTTGGCATAAGGCCATATGTGGTGCACCCAGTGATGTTCAAACTCAGTAAAAATGGTTAAACAGACTAGCTCATTAACCATTACCCCATGACAAAGTATGTACAAAGCCTCACATGTTCACTGCAAATTTCAACAACTCATTCATGTTTGTAATTCAATCATTTCACACAAAAATAAATCTTGAATTGCATTCTACAAATAGTTGGGCATTTGCAGGTTTTTAAAAGAGCTAATAGGAGAGTCTTGTTCACTGTTATTTAGCTGACAAATGGCAGTGCACTAATTGTCTTTTATCATGTTTGGCATTTGTATCTTCTAATCTTTAGTTGTACTTGGGGTATATTTTTATTAAATGGGGCAGCCATTTATTTGAGATAAAATCTGATTAATTGGGGTATTCATTTATATGAGACAAACCTTGAAAAATCAAAACAAATCAATTTTTATTTTAATTGTTTTTTAATTAAAAATAATATTTCTACAAATAAAAATTATTTATAATAATATCCCTCAGTTATTTGTGCTAAAAACATTTGATCAAGATTGTGCAAATTGGTAAATAAATCATCAACTCACTCATTACTTAGACAGAGAACCATTACAAAAATAATTGCTTTAGAAGACATTATTGAAAAGTCTATAGTGTTTAACAATCCAATGTACAAAGCTTTTGTTGTATGCACTAAAAAGCATTTGATAGTGTCAAATTTCTTTGCCTCTGAAAACTTCTTGATAAAACAAGAATCAGTAAGAAAGATACCTTCTGAAATTAACCTATGATAACTGTACAGCAATTTTAAAGACAGACATTGGAATATAGATATATTTTAAAGGCTGTAAAAGATGATATCTTCTAGGCTTTAGTTTTTGCATCATTATTCCTTCCATACATATATATTAAGAAAAATGTTTCACATCTTTTTTATTTTTCAGTCAACAGTGAAAAATATCAATACCAGAGAAATCAAGTATCAAGTAAGTTTTAAAGAGTGGTCAATTTGTTTCTTTGAAAAATGTTACTGTGAAGATTTTTAACTTTGAAGTTTATTAAAATATCATTAATATAAGTTTGCTTTGTCAAAACAAATTGTTAATTTAATTCAATTCAAATGCAAACATAAAAAAAAGGATATTTATAATTTTTTGTATTACACTATTTACATTATTTGGACTATTGTCTTCATCTTCGTCGCCATATTCATTACAATGTTTCGGCCATTGTACACTCCAGCCTTCTTCAGGTGGTTGGAATGTCGAACTGAACCCTTTATTTCGCTCACTGGGGTAGACTGTTCTAGTTCCATATGCCATGATTTTTGTTTTACTTTGAAAAATTAAGAAACCAGGACGACAAAGAAAATATGAAATAGATTATATTATAATTTCCAAAGAAAAATATTGTTTAAATCATGTAAAATTATGATTCAAAATTTATTGTGATCAAAATCTTTGTCTTTATCATTTTGATTGTTCTGTTAATTGATAAGAAAAATGAAAGTCAGAAGTCTGCAAATGGGAACAAAAAACAATAAATATGACTGTTTTGGGATCAAATAAACTTTGAATATTTAACATCTTTAATTTTTTTTATTATATATTTTTATTTACCTCTTTACTTTATACAAACAATTTTTTAAGTAAAATTTATTATAACAATGAGTTCATCAGACCTTCAATATTTATATCCAATATTTTTTAAACACTAATTTTTAGAGGTGTGACAAGTAATATGCCAAAAGTATTATTATATATATAACAAGCAACTAGGATTATTTATAAAAATTAACAACTGCTATTATATTGTATATATTCCATTAGGATCAGTTTTAAAAAATATAAAAAAATGAAAGTGCTTTAATTATTTTTAGTCAAAATGTAAATGACATCATATGAAATTTATTTGATTTCACTGCATTATTTCATATAAAACTTTTATTTAGAAAAATACACAGAGTGTATGATATTGTAATAGTCTATCAGCTTTGTTTCTGAAACCAGATACTTGGATAAGCAAAATGCAAGATCAAAGACACTGTAACAAATAACAGAAACTACCTCATTTGAGGACTTTCAATAACAGTAACAGCTAAAATGGATATCACATGTAACACAAAAAGAAAAAAATGACATAATCAAGACATTGACATTCAACATTACTTCAAACAAAATGTTAGAATATAAGTCCATCAATACTGGAAAGAGTGACTAAAATTTTGTAGACCATCCGAAAGCCCATTTTTAAGGGCCCATAGCTTCTAAACTATGTGTAAAATGAAGCCCAAATAGTTTATTTGCATAGAAAATTATAGGGGGAACAACTTTCAGCTTCATATTTTCTTAAGTATCCCAATTATAAGGTGTCAAAATCAACAAAATTATGATTTTGGCATGAGAAGTTAGTTTTAATCCTAGACAGATGTTCATCCACAAAATGAAACTTCTGTCACATAGTCTTCAGAATACTGGTGTTAATGATAATGAGGTGTTAAAACAATAATAAATAGGTGATACTTTTCAGGGATTTTAAGAAATATTTTATTTTATTTATTAAACTTAGCCTGCTACTACAATATAATTTAACTTGTCTTTCTCTTTTTATATTTATGACTTCATGAGTAAGTAGTTCAGTGACACAGTTTATTAAATTTATATCCACTTCTGATTTATATCATTTTTCTGTTTTTCTTAGATGGTTATCCGCAATCTGATCAGCCGTTATATAATGAATAAGCAGCGTCCACAAAAGGATGAAATGGTCTCTCAAGATGATGTCAATGAATTGAAACAAGAGATTTCTACTTTCCGATTTGAGCTTTTGACTGTTTTGAGTGACAATGGCTTTTCTACACCAACAGTACATCAGGCCAAGACATCTAGTAAGTTAGACAGAATGTGGAAGAATCTTTCTGCTGCCACTGAAGGCCA
>CAHIKZ030002006.1:0-27500 GCA_903632075.3 Acanthosepion pharaonis | reverse complement strand
GACCAATAAGATCAAGAAGTCTCCTTCCTGACAAATCAACCATAGTGAGATTTGAACTAGGGTCTCATGGTCAGAAAGCAAACGTTCTAACCATTCGGCCATGCGCCCATATACATATAAAAAATAAAATAAAATAATCTTTTTTTAAAAAAAGCTGATAATATACATACTTATATTTGATCTTTAATAATAATTTTTAAATAATTTAAGTAATTCTATTACATTTATCTGTTTTAAAAAGAAATATAGTGTATTAGTAATTAAAAGTAAAAATAATATTTTAAAATTGTAGTTCAATACAACATATTCTAATCCAAACACCCCTTTTAGAAAGAATCTTTATGTACACAAGTACAAATTAAATGGGAAAAAATGCCAAAAAACTTTTTGTCATTGATAAAAACCAGACGACATGTGTTGAATGGATGTCATAATTTGTTAAAAAAGGCACCCCTAACCATACCTAAATTTAACCTCTTTTCGAAAGTAGCTCATATTTGATACAATAGTTATTAATAAATATGAACACACTACTGCCGCTGTCTAAATGATTGGATTTCTCTGTATCCTTGGAAACTAATATTATGAATATATGTGCTTTTAAAACTCAGTAAATTTCAAAATATGTTATTCCAAAATTCACCTGAAAATGAAACAGAACTAGTGCTTTTAATTTAATTATATAATTGAATTTGAAGTTTTTAGTTTCTTTTTTTTTGAAACATGGTAATTCCTGTGTAGCGATGGAACCATATTTTTATATCAGTTAAATTATAATATATATATATATATATATATATATATATATATATATCAACATTAATTTTAGTGGGTACACATATTTGAGTTGCTACCCTTGTTTTTTTTATTTTCTTAAACAGTGAAATTAATAACAATTGGCCTAGATTGAGAAGTCCTACTAAAGGAAAATGTACCACCCAACAGGAAACAAATCTGTATCCTTTTTTCCCTGATGAAAAAAGAGGATACAAGTTTGATTTTTCTTTAGTCAGACTTCTTGATTAAGAAAATAAAAATGTTATTTTTTTTTACATGCTATAATGTTCTAACCTTGTCGTTTGGACTATCCAGGCAGTTAATGGATGAATATCATACAATTAAGTTCTCGTCATTAATATCAAATGCATGGAAATTAATAAATGTTTGCACTTTATTTATTTTGACCCTTTTCTTTGGGTTTTCAGTTTTTGTTGCATGATTCTCATTTTAACAAAAACCTCACATAGAAAGAAAATTATTTTGCACAATTTTTTCATTTTTTAAATTTTCTTCTACTTCATTGCACTGCAAAAATGTTATTTTGTTGTACATTTATTGTCAATTATCTGTTATTTCTAGTTCTTATATTCTCATTATATATATATATATATATATATATATATATATATATATATATATATTTGCTATATCTCTGAGAATGGAGCACTTTTTAAATATAAATATAACATGCCTTAAAATTCAATTTATTCTCATTAAATTTCCTTTCTCATCCTGATAAGAATTATTTTTGTCATATTTCCTTCAAATCTGTTTATTAAATAATAAGAGAAAACACTTTTAACTGTAAAATATTTGTTATTAATAATTTGAACTGTTATTGACTGTTTTAATTTGTGGAGAAATAACAGGAAAATATTTTTAAAGTTAAATTTTTTAAAGTTAAATTTTTTAATTTTTGAATAAAAACTTAAATATTTTGAGATTTTATTCAAAATTTTTCAGAAATTAGATGAGAAAAACATTTTACTTTAAGATTAAATTCACTACAAATAATTACAAAAATCTCAATTGATACCAAAAATAAAGTGGATTTTCCTATTTTTTTCTTTTTCTTTTAAAGGAGTTTGTTTTTATTAATTTTTATGTTTTATATTTTATTTTATTTTTATTTTTTTAACTTTATTTCTATTAATGAATTTTGTTTTTGCCATTTTCAGATCGAAAGTTGATAAAAAGGAAAAGTCAGATGGACTTAGAAAGAATTGAAAAAACTTTTAATAATTTGTATTGCAGGAAACAAAAAAAAATCAAACATTGCAAATCTGAAGAGTTTAAAACTTCTTCACACTTTTCAAACAAAAATACATTTTCTGAAAGACTTCTCAATAAATTCTCAAGCATATCTGGTGATGTAGCACAAAAAAGGAAACAGGATTCTTCCAACCAAAATTCACAACGAGGCAGTTGTCCTGTAATATTTGAATGTAGTTCATTTTCATCTTCCCAGGAATCATTTGTTAATTCAGATAATGATGAAGTATCTGAACCAAAATTTACAACAGAAAAAATAAAAACTTTATCCCAAAGTGGCACAATTAAGACAACATCAGCCTCTCTAATGTTGTCAGCCAAAAAACAATTAATTGGGCAAAAAATGAAAATAAGAAACAAATTATCAAGTGAATGTGAAAGCCATTCAAACAGTGGAACTTTCAATCCATCCATTAAAGCAGCTAGAAGAAAAAAAAAGAAAAAAATGACTAAAGACTGAATTTCTTGCTGCAAAAATCTTTTGTACACTTTATTTTATTCTCTTCACTAATGACTAAAAGGTTTTTCAGTTTGTTCCAGCATAAGATTATAATTACATATAGGTACAAAAAATGCATCAGTTTTATTCAATTTTATTTGCACCAAATTTACACAAAATTTGATTAAAAGTTGCACTGAAAATTACAATTGAATGAGATGAATTTTCACAAAAAATACAAGAACTAGAATTCTTACAAGATTGGGATTTTTTGCAGCTGATTGATAAGCATTTGAATATTAAATTGATGAAATTTTTTCAAAATAATCTGTTGTGGCATTGAATATACCTTTGTTACCCTCTGCCAATTCTGTTCAACTCTTTCTCACAAATTCACAAAACTCATATAGATAAAAAACCATTTAGGACAACAATGTACCTCTAAAAATGGAAGAAATAAAAAACTATTTAATATATTTGCTTGTCTTTTGTTTTTTATTTTTATCTTTTCTTTTTATCTTTTTTTTTATTTTTGATGTTACATTTGCTTTTTCATTAATATTTACATAATTTGTATTATGAAATCTTTCTTTTTTGTTTATTTCCTTTATTTAAAAACAAAAGATTTTGGTATATCTGACATTTTTTACAATTGACTCATTTTATTTGAAAGACACTTTTGTAATTCTCATTTCTGAATGAGTTAGATGCCATGCATGACATCTATATTAAGGTCTAGATCTGATGAGTCTGTCAGACAAATACGCATAAACACCAAGACCAAATGAAAAAAAATGGTTTCTGAGTTGGAGAACTGTACATTCTTCTGCTTAATAAATCAATGCTTTGAAAATAATTATTTAATATTTTTCAATCAATCGGACATGTTCCCACCAATAGTAATAAAATATACCTCATAACCCTTTTGAAGACTATTCAAGCAAAATTTCTAGACAGTCAAACCAGTAAGGAAAGACAGATGGCAACAATTCATATTGCTTAGCTTAAAACAAAATCTTTTAGTTATTCACCCATCTTCTTCACCAAGCTACATGACACATACACTTTACTCCTCACTTTCTCCCTTGCCTCTTCTTTTTCAGGCAGACATGAGGAGAAATCACATTTCTTTTCATGTTAAAAAGGACTGTAAGAATTGTAACACTGACACTATTTAGCTATGGTAATTGGCTAACTAATTAACCATAGAAATTAAAAATGGGAAATACTTAAGGCGAGAAAGAGCTATATTGAAAGATAGACTGAGTGACATTAAAAAGAAGAATTTATTTTATTTACAAAAACAGATAATTTTTGCAAAAGACAGAAAATCTGTAAGAAAAAGCAAAATTGTGATTTTGTCAAAATTGATGAATTTCATGATAAGAGGGGATGTTGCGCCAAGAGAAACAGAATTCAGATAGAAAAACAAAGCCAGTCAATGTCTGCAGCCATGGAGAATTTCACCTTGAGGCCACCCTGGAGAATAGATATTAGTTATCTTTCAGAGATATCATTTAATTTTAATTCTTGGTTCCAGCAAAGAAAGCCATCTGGTATATGCACGAATCTTGGTATAAGAAGGAAAATTGAAAAGGGAATCATTATTATTGCTTATTCAAACTGTTGACATCAGACATAGTGTCTCGAAAATGAGCATCTGGTGATAAGAGAATTTTAAGGCATGAGAAAAATAAAGAATTTGATTCTCAGGTAAATGCAACCACCCAGTTAAAAGCTGACTAGCGGAGGAGCCAGGTATTGGGTTTTGACAATGATTAATGAGTCAGTAGAGGTCCGGACTAAGTGGATTTGGGTGTCCCCAAAATCAAGATGTGATAAGAATTTGCAATCTGGGATTTGTAAATGTTTTGGCCGAAGGAAAAGGAAAAAGAAAAAAAGGATTTTGTAAACAAAATTCTGGAATAATTCTAAGAGGGCCAGTCTAGCCATACCCACACTACCGAGAGATCATTGTCCAAGTGGTAGCATGGGTGATAGGCGGAGGTGAATGTATGAGAAAGACGGAGAAGTTGTTAACACCCACTGAGTGGATTGGTATGAGATACCAATGTGAGAGAGGAAGAGTCTAGGAGGATAACTCTCCTCCAACCTTCCCTCACGGACGAGGGAGGAACCTCCGAAGTGGAAAGTGATTAATCTTCCAAAAATGAGAAGTAATTAATTTTCCTGGCCTAAGAACAAAGAGAATTCTTGTTGGGAATTGTCAAGGAACCCAAACCACGTCAGGCCCCCACACCGGATTTTGGTCGGTATCCATATAAACGAACTTCTTGAGGCAGCTGAGCAGTCAGTTCCAGACACGGTCGGAGTTACGGAGTCAGAGTGTTGCCTCGAAGAAGCTGACCGAGAAATTCCACGTCCTCTCGACTTAGTCTTCCTACCAAAAGCAAGTTTGTATTGACGAACGACTTAAGATACCATAACTCGCTTAAGAAACGCAAAAAGTGTCACGAATCCATAGAAACAGGATGGGAGAGAAACACACTCCTGTATTCAACAGATAGATAAAGATAATTCATATTTCTCAAGATATTTGAACCTCTTGAGTTTGTATTATTTTTTTTACTTACGCTTGTGCGGTATCACCTTTACTCCGGATTCAGCTTGCACTACGGCCCGGCGCCTGATTGATGTCGTCTATCTAAGATCAAAGTCACAACGTGGGTAGGTCAGACTTGAGATCAAAGCAGTTACTTCGGTGACCAAGTGCTGGAGGCGAGCTGAGAACGACAAAGATGGTATCGAACCGGAAACGACCAGATCGACCGGGACAAAGGCTGGTGGCAGCGACAAGGAATCAACCCCAAAACGCTGGTGGAAGAAACCTTACCGCGACTGGGAGTTGACTACGAGTCGACGGCGCAGTGTCATATATTGACGTCGTGACCAGAGGATGTCACAAATTGGCGATGAACTGCGACCGCGACCACCGGTAGGTGTCACAACATTAATAAACACTAAGAAAAAAAAAAGAAGAAAATGATACATATTTAAATAAGTATCATTTTCTTCTTTTTTTTCTTCTTCTTTTCGCCTGAACATTTATTGTGCATTGATTCAAATCTGCAACAAGGGGATTTAAGAACATGACTTATAGATGTGAGTATAGGCATTGCTGAATGAGTTGGACGCCATACATGACACGCATATGAGTCTAGATCTGATGAGGAAATTTAAGAATATGCCCGAGTTCTTACAGATGATAGTTTAGGCATTACTGAAGGAGTGCGATGCTATTCATGATATCAATATGAAAGTCTAGGTGTGAGGAGGCAATTTAAGGATATGCCCGAGTTCTTATAGATGATAATATAGGCATTGCTAGATGGGTTGGATGCAATTTATGACATCTATATGAGAGACTAGATCTGAGGAGGCAAATTAAGAACATGCCTCAGTTATTATACATGATAGTTTAGTCATTACTAAATGGGTTGTATGCCATTCATGACATATATATGAGAGTCTAGATATGAAGAGGCAATTTAAGAATATTTCCGAGTTCTCATAGATGATGGTGTAGGCATTGCTGAATGAGTTGGATGTCATTCATGACACCTATATGACAGTCTAGATCTGATGAGACAATTTAAGAATATGCCCGAGTTCTTATAAATGATAGTTTAGTCATTACTGAACGAGTTCGATGCCATTCATGACATCATTTTTGAAAGTCAAGATCTGAGGAGGCAATTTAAGAATATGCCTGAGTTCGTATACATGATATTTTAGACATTGCTGAAAGAATTGGACGCCATTCATGACATATATATGGGAGTTTAGATATGAAGAGGCAATTGAAAATAAGTCCGAGTTCTTATAGATGAGAGTTTACGCATTACTGAATGCATTGGATACCCTTCATGATATCAATATGAAAGTCAAGATCTGGTGAGGCAGTTTAAAAATATGTCCGATTTCTTATATATGATAGTTTAGGAATTGCTAAATGCGTTCGATGCCATTCATGACATATATATGAGAGTTTAGATATGATGAGGCAATTTAAGAATAAATCCTAGTTCTTATAGATGATAGTTTAGGCATTGCAGAATGAATTGGGTGCCATTCATGACATCTAAATTAGAGTCTAGATCTGACGAGGCAATTTAAGAATATGTCCGAGTTCTAATAGATGATAGTTTAGGCATTGCTGAATGAGTTGGATGCAATTCATGACATTTTTCTGAAAGTCAAGATATGAGGAGGCAATTTAAGAATATGCCCGAGTTCGTATACATGATAGTTTAGGCATTGCTGAATGAATTGGATGCCACTCATAACGATATATGAGTCTAGATTTGAGGAGGCAATTTAAGAATATGACAGAGTTTTTTATATGATAGTTTAGTCATTACTGAATCTGTTGGATGCTATTGATGACAACTATATTAGAGTATATATATTATCAGGCAATTTAAGATTATGCCGTTCTTATAGATGATAGTTTACGCATTACTGAATGAGTTGGATGCCATTCATGACATATATATGAGAATTTAGATATGATGACGCAATGTAAGAATATTTCCAAGTTCTAATAGATGATATTTTATGCATTACTGAATGAGTTGAATGCCATTCATGACATCTATATGAAAGTCAAGATCTGATGAGACAATTTAAAAATGTTCCCGAGTTCTTACAGACGATAGTTTAGGCATTGCTTAAAGATTTGGATGCCATTCATGACATCTCTATGGCAGTTTAGATCTGAGGAGGCAATTTATAAGATGCCCGAGTTCTTATAGATGATAGTTTAGTCATTACTGAATAAGTTCGTTCCCATTCATTACATCTATATTGGAGTCATGATGTGATGAGGCATTTTTGAATCTGCAGAGGCGATTTAAGAATATGCCCGTATTCTTATAGATGTCATTTTAAGGATTATTGAATGAGTTGGGTGCCATTCAAGTTATCAATATGCTAGTCTAGTTCTGCCGAGGCAATTTAACAATATACCCAAGTTCTTATCGATGATAGTTTAGGCTTTACTGAATGGGTTGGATGCCATTCATGATATCAATATGAAAGTCAAGATCTGAGGAGGCAATTTAAGAATCTGCCAGAGTTCTTATAGATGATACTTTAGGCACGTTTGAATGAATTTGATGCTATACATAACATCTATATATTATACTCCATTGCAGTTAGATATTTTCTGATTTATTCTGTATGCTAGCCTGATGTGAATGGCAGAAGGTAGAAAATGAAATAAAAATGTTTCATAAAATCTTCACATCACGTCCGATTACTGAAGCAACACCTCCCGATAAAATCGACACTGGTCAATTACAAATGAACCCACCAGAAAATGTGATATACCTGGAGTCTACCAGACCTGCTTGAAAGCAGTTCTCCAATGACAATCCACAGTTGGTGAGGGGGAGAGAGCTTTTAATTTATTTATTTATTTAGATTGATTATTTTTAGCTGTTTTTGCTTATTTGTGTTTATTTTTATTAGTTCTAATGGTTATTTTAACGGCGGCGATTTGTTAATTTGTTTATTTATTTATTTATTTGCATTAATTTTTATTTGTTTTTTATTTATTTACTTATTTTTTATTTTGTATATTTTTGTTTACTCTATTTGGTTTTCCATTTTTGAGTAACATAGTGATGTTTTTTTTTTTTATCGTTATATAGCAGTTATAGCTATTTTTACGTCCAATTTTTGGATTGGCTGTTGTAGTCTATTCTAACAGTTATTTTGGCGGGATTATTTTGTTAATTTGTTTATAATTATTTACTTTATTTATTTATTTGGGTTGATTATTTTTACTTCTTTATGTTATTTTTTTATTTTTATTTATTCTATTTCGTCTATTCTAATGGGAGTGGTTTGTTAATTTGTTTATTAATTGTTTGGGTTAATTTGTTATACTTGTTTTTTATATTATTTTGTTTATTTGTATTTATTCATTTAAGTTTTCGATTTTTAAGTAACGTAGTAAAAATTTGTTTTCATGCATTTTGAGATGAGCTCAGATAGTTTATTTAGTAATTTATTTTGGTCTGGGAAGGTAATAATAGCTATTTTTTCCTCCAAGCAAAGTTTGCAGGTTTTTGATTGATTGTTGTAGGCTGATGATCTTTTCCTTATTTTCCATGATATTTTTGATGGATTTGTGTCTTGTTTTTAATTTCCCAGATATACTTGGAAAGCATTGTACTGTTGTACTGTTGTGAAAAATGTTTTGTGTGCATAATTTCTTTGTTTCAGGGTTCTTCAGTTACTTCTATGTATACTTTTTCTTCTTTATCTGGTGATTTTACCGTAGCTTGGTATATTATATTGTTTTGTAAGCAATTACCGTTTAAGAGACATTCATTCTTTATTCTACAGTTACTAATGGGTTTAATTTGTTCGGGTGGTTTGTTGATAGTTTTCCTGTTGTGCTTTTTTATTATTTGTACCATGTTCTTCGTGCAACTGTAGCTGATTTTTACAGTGTTTTTATTGAATATTTTGTGTCTAGTGCTTTTTTCTGTGAAGTGTTTGTTTAAGAGTTTGAAGAATATTTTACTTACGTTTGTTTTTACGTTTTTGCTGTACGGTGGGTTGAACCATATGATATTTCTCTTCCTGTTGGCCTTTCTTGTGATCTGTGGGGAGTATGTGAGTGTTGCTGGGAATCCACTATCTTTTAGGGCTAGTTCGTAGTCTTTCTTTGCTTTGTTAAATATGGTTTCATTGGAAGAATTGTTGGAAAGCCTGCCGTTAATCGATTTTGGTATCTGTTTGATTACGAAGGCAGGTGATTGGAGGATGTGTGTATGTACAGTGGTTTATCATTGGGTTTTCTGTATGGTTTATATGTGCCTTTTCTTAGGTTGAAAGTAACATCTAGAAAATCTACTTCGTTTAGGTTAGTTTTTATATCTATGTCAAATCCGTTATTCTTTTTAAAAAATCCTCATTATTGCTTTTCTAGTTTTGTCTGTGTTTTATTTGTTGTAGTTTCTTAAGCTTATGAGACCGTCATCCCTGTAGAGTCCTTTATCATTTTTATCCATTATATCGCCTACTTCATGTAGTAAATATATACCTATGATTTTGCCGGTGTTTGCACCATCAAAGCTTCCCATTGTAGTGTCAAAGATCCTTTTTTTATCCATGCGTCTTCATTGTGGAATAGTAGTGATTTACGGGAGTATTTAATGATATCGATTTCGTTTGTGTTTATTTTTATTTGTTCCTGGACTAACATGATGGCCTTATCTAGCATGGCTTCTGTTATGGATGGGTAAAATTCTTTTATGTCTAATTGCATAAACTGGCAATTATGTTTGTTATTTATGTTGTGGAAGCAGTCAATAGTTGCTTTTGTGTTTTTCCATTGATTTACTCCTAACTTCTTCCTTAGTTCAGAATTAATTCTTTCTAGTATCTTTTTACTTATTTTACCTAGTTCATTTTTATTTGGGCTTATGAGTCTGCATGCAGGTTTGGTTTTGAAATTTTCTTTGTGGTCTTTTAGTGTATAAAGGCTTGCGCCTTACTAATGCAACTTATTCGGTCGTCTAAGTTTAATTTTTGGGCAATTACTTTAGCTTCCTTATTGATATCGTGTTCTATTGTTTCCGGTGCTTTTTTGTATGTTTTGGTTATATTGCCTCTCGAGTAATTTGTTGTGTAGGAGCAAATGGCCCCCGCTAAAATAACCGTAAGAACTAATACAAATAAGCACAAATAAGCAAAAACAAGTAAAAATAATCAATCCAAATAAATTAAAAACTGTCCCCCTGCCAAAATAATAGAATAGACTACGGCAAGCAATCTAAACATTGGACGAATAAATAGCTTTAATTATCTTTCCAGACCAAAACAAACTATTAAATAAGCGACCTAAGCAAATCCCCAACAAGATATTTTACTACGTTAATAAAACATCAAAAACCGAAAAGAATAAATAATACAAAATGAAAATGAAAAACAAGTAAAATAAATTAACCCAAACAAATAAATAAATAAACAAACAAGCCACTCCTGCAAAAATAACCGCCAGAATAGATTAACCACAATGGTACCCTATGTACCCATACATATAAATAAATCAGGAAAAATCCAACATTCGCAGCCTGACAATTGCATCAAGCATGAAACAGCCTGTCGCCTCTGAGTGTTGACTTCAATGTTCACTTTTATATTTATATTTACATACGCTCTATCTCTGATATTGAGCACTTTATCCCATAAATATAGCAAACCTTTTAAACTATATTTCTTCATATATATATATATATATATATATATATATATATATATAAAATGTGTGTATGTATATGTGTGTGTGTGTGTGTGTGTGTGTGTGTGTGTGTATATATATTCAACCAATAAAATCCTAGAAGAAGGTTTGTTTTATAAATATTTATTATGCTTTGATAAATTTTACCAAAATATATTTTGCAGGTATAGTTGTAGACCTACCATTGTTATTTTTTTGACCATTTAGAAAATAATAATATATAAAAAATTGTGTAAAAATCATGTGTGAAAGAAAAAATGATATTTTAATTATTTTTCTTTATATGAAAAATCTGCTATATTCAAAACGTTCAGTATTCTAAAGAAAAAAAATTTTTGAATTGGATATAAAAATAAATTATACTTCTTCTCAATTTCCATTTTACAATTTCAGGAGGCAAAAATATCTACACGTGCATACAAACATGCACACACACACACACACATACACACACACACACAAACACAATGGAAGGGAGACAGCCAGCAGCCACTGACTAATGCCTTGTCCACACACACAATAGAAGGGATTAACCAGCAACCACCGACTAAGCCTTTGTCTATGAACTCACAAACACATTAGGTTGACTCTCATGAAAATAAAATCTCTTTGTATTTTCACAAAATTATAAGAACATAATTACTTTATAAAACAAAACTTCACTGCAAGGAAAATTGATTTTTTATTGTTAATGTATATTTAATTGGTAAAGAATATATAAATGTTATTTCAACAGATCTTCTGCTTTTACTTTTCCTTCAGAAAATAACCTTTTATATGTTTCATTTAAAAGATGTGTTGCTGTTTTTTGTTGTTCTTGTTGTTAAATATGTGAAATTCTGACACTCAGCAACAAAAACCTGGGTAGATGGATCTCAATAGAATCATTATTATTAATCAAGGCCACTTCATCATGATGCCATCAAACTTTATTGTTTTTCTGTTACAATGTGTGAATATTAGATACATATAAATGCAGGCTCTGACCAATATTGGTAGTTTTTAATCTACTTCTCCTTTTCTGTTGGTGATAATCTGAGTTTGGTCTGAGTAAAATATTCCAATGTCATCAAGTTGGCAATAAAACTTAGCTATTTGATATATATAATTTAAAGTAAATATGTTCTAATCAATAGAAATATACCATTCTATAAATATTAGGTTCTTAATGTTAGTGCTATATTTTATATATTTTATAATTAGAAATATAAAAAATATAGGAAGAGCTAATAAAGATCCTTAGCAAACATGGCAACCAGAGTAATAGACTTTTTTGTACTGAAGACAATAACGTCTACTGGATTTTAAATTTAGCCCAACATCTTTTCAAATTTTCTTTCCAATTTCTCATAAAATCATTTAGATTATTTTTTTTTGAACTTAATAATGTGTGCACCCTGTTTCAAAAAACTGAATACAAAATATTTGTTTAGAAACACCTTTTCAATCACTATATTCATCCACATCAAATTTGCATCTAGATTGTAATTCCAGGTTAGTTATTTCCCAGAAATTTAAATGTAAAAAAAACGTCAATGATAATTTTAAAAACTTGAGATACATGTTGACATAAATAACAATGATTTTGTTTTTTCCTTTGTGATGTGAATTACAGAATATTAAATGGTATGGTGTGTGAAAAAATGTTCCTCAGTGTCTCTTTTTTTAAAGTCAGTAAATAGACTTGGTTTGGTTCTATTTTCAATGTTTTAAATTTATGGCATTTTGAAATCATTTGTTTTCATCATTCACGGAGTTTTGGCAATATATGTTTTCTTTTACTGCTAATTGTCACCCTATTGGGAAGCCTCCAGTCTTTTATTTGGATAGATACCACCAGCAGTAAAAAAGCAGGTGGCTCCACATGTTGAAATGGTGTGTTCGTCTTTGGCAACCATCTTTATCGAATAAATGCCATCAACGGCCTTTCATCGTGCCACTAGCAATGGCTACTCTGGACAGGTATCATAAAACTTTCTCTACTGTTTCTACTCCATACTGTTAGGTCGTTTTTATAATAATGAAACATAGGATGACCAAATATACTTTGCGGAATCTATGAGGTTTTTTTATGAAAGCCAAGACTGTAAAAATTAAATGCATTTATCCAAACAAATAAATCAAACAAAATAAATATACAATTCAATTCAAGAAATTACTGAAAAAACATCGTCATTAGAGATTTCAACAATAACGTGAATTTATATATATATATATATATATATATTATATATATATATATATATATGACATACAAAAGCGATAATATTTGCTTGTTAAATGATGACAAGTTTGATAAGGTTGCAAAGGTTGTTAATGCAGAAATTTAATGAGTTTTTTGATAGTTTAAGTTTGTTTATTTGGAATTTAAAAATTTGATATTTGCAAAAAATTTGTCAATTGTGTAAGTTCAAGTGATAGTGTGTATGTGTTGGACAACTGTTAGTGTTGATTTAAGTTATGAAGAGTTGTTCGCCTTTTTAACAGTTAAAGGCGAACAAATTTCGTATTGAATATGATTGATATGTATATATTACTATTTTGTAGTGATAATGTTACTTTTTAGTAAATTACAAGTTAAGTTTCTTCATGCCAAATAGTTGTGTTGAGTTGTTGAGAGGTCGGTAGTGGTTATTGAGTCAGTGTGTTGTTTATATGTGGGGTCTGCTGGTATCTCTTCCAACTCAGTGTCTTATATAACTTGAATTGTTGATGCGATTCTTTTTATAGATTTTCGAGTTTCCAAATAGGCTCCAGGGACCTGGTGTCAGGAAAAAAAAAATTTGTCTCAACTTTGCTACATTTTAGTGTCCTTTCTAACCAATGGGGATTGAGTTTGGAAAAGTAAAGTGATGATTGGTTAAAGGTTTAATTGGGGAAGATCTACATCTTCCTGTAGATTTAAATGTTTACTGAACGATAGTTGGACAAAAAAAAACAAATTATTACTTTATAGGCGAAAAAAAATAATCATTTTATTATTAAATACTGCTGCAAATGATCATTGTGGAGGATTCCATAAATTTTAAATTCTATCACTCACCATGACAGTCATATTTTTAGAATGATGAAATATCATCATTATTCTGGACCCTAACAAAGGTTCTTAGAACGTTTGTTTCATCATTCATTTTTTCATCTGTTATCACAATGTGGGATATTTAATTATAAAGATGATGGAAACAAAAGAAAAAAAATATCTAAATCAAATTTGCTTAGGTTATAACCTGTAAGCGACTGCTATGTGTGTTTCCACGCCCACAATTTATTCGTCTAATGATTGGCTAGTAAATCATCACTGCTTTTCTATAAGACAATTTAGCAATCGCAGTTTATCACTTTGAATTTTTCGGTTGAGAACTTGCTCACATGTTTCTTTAATACAAAATCAGTAATTGGTCAAATTTAACAAACATTTTAATACTAAATCATTTTTTCCCTGCGTTTTCCTTTAAACCTACCTGTTTTTAAAAGAAGCAATCAAGTATTTAGCCGCCGGTAGAGTTCAGCTATTTTTGTCCACAAAAATCTACGACTTTACTCACAATATTTCAAACGCACACACAGATTTTTGTAACACATTATACATATCTCTCGCTGTGATTCAGCCAAGTTCATGAACCAGAAATTAATCCTGAACATTCTTATTCGAGAGAAACTCTTTCGAACATTCAATCATAAATCAGAATACACTTGAAAGGGAACAACTTTTTTTCCTTAATCATTGCATGATTGTTTTGTATGTTATATTTCAATATTTGTTGATCCACAAGTGGAGTTTCGTTGTTTTTTCTTGAATCGTTAAATGTACAATAAATATAGGCGCTAAGAACACGCATTACAAACCTACTCAAAACATCTAAAAAAAATTTCTCTAAATATAAAATACCCAACGTCTCTCGTTCATGCGCATGTGTATTCGCATCAACGTAAATAAACCTAGTCCAATGAAGTCCTAGGGATGAATGAAACGCTTCACACGAAAACTTTTCCCACTTTGTCATTTATCTTTCCTTCAAAAAACTGTTCTTGATATATAAAAATTTATATATCGTTATCCCATATCTGATAATATTAAATTTTAACAACATGTAAAAACATTAAGACTAAGTACATGTATGTTAACGAATTTCATTTCTTAAAAAATAAACAAATATTCATGCAAAATATATTCGTATATATAAAAAAAATAGTATTTTTAAAGTTGCCTCCCTTCGATTGTTATTGTCGTTGCTAAGGCAATAATTGACAGGTGTTTTTTCTTGTCTCATATGATGAAGTGTGAGAATTGCTGAAGGAAATTTTGCCTTTGCTTTAGTGCTGCCATGACAGAAGAGAAAAGAATACGTAACCAGCCATGGTAAGAGAGTTTATAATTATGTAGCTTTAAATGTATTATAATCATTATTGTAATCGATCATTTTTTTTAGGTAGGAATCCACTCATGTTGTTTAGTTTTACTTTACTTGAAGCAAACAACTTCATTTAAAAGTACAGACAAGTCATACTGTCCTTAGGTTTTAAAGTTTACTGAACGAGTTGTAAGAAAAAAACGAATTATTACTTTATAGGCGAAAAAAAGCAATCATTTTATTATTAAATCTGCTGCAAATGATCATCTATTTAAAAAAAAAAAATTCCCAGCATAACAGGTAAGACGACGTATGTGTCTGTGCGTTATGTGAACGTTTAAGCGTGCGTGAATGATAAAATTTCAATATCAAACTTAGTTGTGATGTAAACAAATCCAAGGGAGATAACCCTTCTTTCAGGGGTTTTTCCTTTTAAGTTAATACTAGTAGCATGGCCCGGCGTTGCCCGTGCTTGATTCAAAAATCGTACGACTCATACAGCAATCGCTATCACTTGACTTAAAATATTTTTGCCCTTCCTTTCCTTTAAAGGAGTGCCCTTTGCCGTGCTGATGTTGCTACATGCCTTACTTCTTGCCTATCTCACACTGCAAATTTTTTCTAAGCTCTCTGTTACGAAAAAAGAACTAAACAAAATGAGCACAAAACGATCAGCTTTAAAAAAAGGACTCGTAACTGGAAAAAACGAATGAAAAAAGAATGTTAACAACAAATGCTTTTTTTACACCCAACCCAGTTCTGCGGAATCTGAATGAGTTTAAGCAAGCGAATGAGCCAATTGGAGTTAAGTGCCATGCAGATTGAGATTTTTCCCACTTGTGACGAATGCAGCTATCGATTTTTTTTTGCATGCTAGCATGCTAGTTAACATTCGTGTCAGTCAGCTGTTGGCTCTCACGCTGGCCAATAGAATCTTCCTGCCTATTCATGGCAGCCAGCTATAGGCTCTCACTCTGGCCAGTAGAAAATGGCTGCAAACTACATGAAAAGTGCCGTAGAAGCATGAAAAAATTGATTATTTCCACTATCGATGGGAGTTGGGAAATGCAAGGTCAGTCTTGGCCTTCCCGCTAACTTGGAGCATGTGCATGTAAATTTTGGTGCAAATCCGTCGAAAATTGTGGCCGTGCATTCGTTACACACACGCACACACATCCTGCCTTTTATAGATTGAGATGTGAAAACCATCAAAAGACCTTACAGAAGATAAAAGAAATAAAGTTACAACAGCTAAAAATAAACAAGAATGAAATTTGTTTGAATTACTTCACTTCATCCAATACTATCAAGGATTAATAATATCTACTAACAATTTTAATAACATAAAATTTTGCTAACAAGATTCAATAATCATCTTCAAATAACCAAGAAAAGTCATAAAAAATCAATAAACATTTTTTGTAGTATTTTAAAATTATTAAAAATTATTAATTTTTTAAAGTTTAAATAATAAAATTTTATAATAAATATTTGCTTATTCCTGAAATTCTGAGACAAGAATTTATTATCTTATTTTTTTGTAATTATTCATCTTGATCACATTGTTTTATTTACTGCATTCCCTGTTTTTTTTCTGGTGAGTATCACATAGAGTAAGTTCAAAATAGTCTCAACAAAACAAAGCTACTTTAATCCATTTAAAATATAAATACATTGACATTACTCATTATTATTATTAGCTTTAACTCCATTTTACTGTTGCTTTTTACCACACTATTATTATGGATTGATAAATGCTTGAACCATTAAAACAAACAGAAAAAATTGACATCACTTTCTTCTTCTTAGTGTATTTCTCTCAAATTCTCTTCAGATTGCTTAAAACAAGGTTGACCCTTTTCTTATATACTTATGCTGATATCAAAAGATAAAAAAGGCTTGTAGTGGATTAGCCAATCTGTATCAATGACAAAATACAAATCAAACTGACCCTCTACAATTTTTACTAAATCAAATGCAACAAATGACAACAACAACAAGAGAAATAATCAAATAGGCAGATATTTGTCTTAACAGAAAATATTTTTATATAATAACAAGTATACATGATATAATAAAGTTGTTTAAAACACTTTAGAGTTCTTGGTTGTGTGATCAAAGATAATATAAAAGGTCTAATGCTATAGATCTGATAAGGAATTAAACAGTTTATGTTAATGGTGAAATTGAATGAAATAGATTTCTTGACTTACTGTAGAGTTGTCTCACTTCGACTGATATAGTTACAATTTCCTTTATGTTGTTAAGATATTGAGTGAGTTGGTTTCTGAATCTCATCTTGGTTGAATTGGTCACTAGATGAGTTGATATTCAAAAGAAATTGAATTCCATGAGCTAGGTTGATGTTAATAAAAGTTAACTTTTAGCAATGAAGTTGGGTTTCATGGATTCATGTGATGAGTTGATTATTTTAAGGACTCACTAAGTCATGTTGAAGTTTCATATTTATGAATTTTCTTGATCCTATGGGAGGCTTAAAAGAATGTTTATCAATTTTTTTGGTGCATTGAACTTTGAACATGTCAACTCAAGGTCAACTCAAGGCCAACGGCAAAAACATGACATTATTATTTATGGACCAATCAGAACGCATTGTTTTGTACTGAACTCTGGAGACAATTTTAATGGGTTCAGCACAAAATACATAGCTGTGATCCTTTTTTAACTGGTTTAAAATAGAGAATGTAGAAATCTAATTCTACAGACTCAGGAATAATAAACTAAGTTTTCTATGGCCCTGCAAGTATAATATTTTAGAGTGCAATATTCTATACCACAATTGTTTACAGGGAGAAACAGATCGGAAAATTAAATAATGATTATGTTAACATATTTAACAGAAGAAATTGTTTATCTTTTACATAAATCTGATTCATAACTTTTACAAAAATAAAATGTGGTTATTTGCATTAATTCTCATTAGTTGAGTCTTTAAAAAAAATGGTTTTGTTCTGATTTTAGTTGAATGTATGTACTCCAAATTACATGATATGTTTTTTTTTTTAATTTTTAAATCTACAAATAAAAAATATTTACTTTTAATACTTATTTGATAAAAATGCAGTTTTAATTTTTCTTTCAAGGTACAAAGAAAGACTTAAGACTAAATACCTCAAGTCCCTTAAAGCCAAGGAAATTTCCAAGACATTAGTTGGCAAGAATTGGGTTCTTTTGAAGAATGGCCTGGATGACTTCCGAGATGGTTTGCCTCCTGTGACAGATGGTAATTTTATCATTCAAGTAAGATTGTTTTCACATGAACCTGAGTCAAACTTTACTGTATAGTTATATCCATTACTCTCACTTTAATCAATACTTTTCAGACCTCTGGGATGTTTTATTCAAATTAATTCCTTTTCTGATGCCAATCATTTTATCTCAATAAAAATTCTGTTTAAATTGGATCTGTGTATTTACTGTATTTGATAACATATAAGACCCACTTTTTCCCCAAATCCCCATGTCTTATATGCAAAATGAAGGCATTATTGAAATTATTATAGAGATAAAAAATTGCCTTCCTTTGAAGGGGTCATTATCACTGGCCTCTGTGATTGGCTGAAAGCAGCCTATCATGAACCTCTTCTTCCTGTACTACCAACAAGTCAACATGGACAAATTTATCTCTGTAAAACTCAAACAACAACCACATGGTGCATCCTGGAAATGGTGCATCCAAGACACAACATAGGAACAAGGATATCCCAACAATTACAAACTGATTCCTTTTTCAACCTAAAGACAAAGATATTCCAACATTGCAACACTTATTAGAAGAAAAACTGTTAACTGAACAAACTTTTCTGCCACTAGTTCTTAACTAAGCTAAATTTGTCCATGTTGACGTGTTGGTGGTACAAGAAGAAGAGGTTCATAATAGGCTGCTTGCAAAGAGTGATAATCACCTTCTCTATCCCTACAATATAAAATAAGAAGAAAAATTAAATTAATCAGAGAGAAGCGTGTCTGAAGTTTTGAAGGTTTTGTTTCTGTTTATTGCCATTGTAAAATTATTCACCAATTATATTATCAGCCTCTAACCTGTACATGGCACTTCAAAGAATTTTCTCTCAACAATCTAAGCAAGCTAGGTATTTCAAACTATCTCTCTTCAGCTCCTTTTAAACCTATGCAAACCATATATTTCTGCAGTGAGCAATGAACTCTCTTACTTTTGTTTTAGACATTTTGAATATTATTTTGTGACAGATCATTTAATCTGTTGTGTGAACATTTCTTCTTCATGACAATTAAAATTATGGACTTTGAGAATTCTGATTTATTTTCATGAAATGAGCAAGTGACACTACTTAGGCATGTAAATTTATGAATAAATTACTTATCTTGTTTTGTTAAAATTACCCATGTTTCCCTGTTATTATCATCCTTTATTAATCTTCTTGTTATTATCTTCTTTATTAATCTTCTTTATTAATCTTCTTGTAAATCAATTGTTCATTTTAACTCCTAGGCTCCATGCCACTATAACTCAACAAAAGAATTCCTTGAATAAGATTTTTTCTTTAGAAAAACTTTTAAATATAATATCTGCAGCATTTTGATTGACAGTTAAAAATCTAAAAAAAATAATCAAATAACAAATTTTTTGAGAAGTAAATCACAATAAATATCAACTAATCAGAAAAATACAAGGTTTATTACATTCATTTCATCAATTCCATTAAAAACATAATAAAAATTAGAATAAACAGTTACGAGTTGGTTGGAATATTAATCTTTATATTGTCTATTTGTCCAGCACAAAAATACTTTGGGTTCAAATATTGTCCACAAAACACAAGCAGCAAGTTTGAAGGCATTATCTCGAAAGGCTCCACGTTTTACCAAACACCAAATCTGCTACTCAATTAAATTTCCACTAGCTGAAGAACGATGGAATAAACTGGAATTACTTGAATATAGTTTACTTCAACATCCTTTGGCTTTATTTCCTCATCTGGAGAAATGTGTAGATCCCAAGGTAAAGATGTCTTTCTTATTCAATTCTTCTTTCTCTCCACAGTTTCAACAAAAAAAAAACACAATGATTTATTATTATTTTTGTTTAAATTCATTTGTTTATATAGGAATTTTTAAATTAATTAAGTTTTAACTAGTAAATTTTTGTGGATTAATATGCCTGTATACTTTATTTCCTAGCATAGAACAATGGCTAGAAATCTATCAGACCAGAAGCTAGTGTATTGCTTTCAATCTTCATGGATGACCCTTTATAATTGCTTTGTGCTAGGTGAAACTTAATAAATAGCAATTTGTTCATATAAAGTGTAAGTGTATGCATGTTTATGTTTGTGTGTGTGTGTGTGTGTGTGTGTGTGTGTGTGTGTGTGTGCGTGTGTGTGTGTGTGTATGTGTGTGTGTGTGTGTGTGTGTGTGGTGGAGATAACATGACCCTTAAAATACACATAATATTTAGAAAAAACTAACAGAGTGTCATAAAGCAGTGGTCAGCAAACAAGTTCCATAGTTGTCTCTTTAATTTTCACTAGATTATTGTTGCCTTGTGCCAGAATAATTTAAGCTTAGGAAATAAATAAGATGACTCTCAAATAAACTGATAAATATAGTTTTCTCTCCAAATACTTTTCCAATTAAAACCCTTGTTTTAAAATTTACTTTCAGGTATTTATAGACATTGTAAATATCACAGATCCTGAAATCTACTGCTCAGCAAGTCCTAACCTTTCACCCAACAATCTCACTCTTGGGACAACTCCAGAACATAAAAAAAATGCTTGTCTTCTACCAGAAATCAGGAAACCTCCAAAAATTGTTGTAGAATCTGAACCTATTGACAGTTTTTTGACAAAAGCAGACACTCTATCAGACCTGGAAAAAATTACAGAAGTATTATCTGCAGACAACAGTGGAAATGAAAAGGAGAAGAAATTGGAAGAAAAAGATAAAGAAAGTAGTCCAGGTACAATAGAAGAGCAATCAGTTCCAAGATTTGGTTCAGTAGGGGCAATCACAAAGTAAGTTCAACTATTTTAATTGGTTTTATAATTGGTTTTATAATTGTTCACCCATCATTTTTGCCTTTATTATAAACTCAAAAGATGAAATTCAAATTTTTGGGTTTCCTAAATTGTTCAGTTATCATAGACATAACAAATGTTACCTTCAATAATTATGCAATGAAAGAGAAGTAACTTTAAAAACTTGTACATAATTTCCATTGCATTCCACTGACATTTTCTTACCAACTTGCAAGTTAGAGAGGTTTTATAAACTCATACAAATTCAAATAAAATTAAAAAATATTCAGAAGATCTGCAATCTATACAGCACCAAGCTGTAGTCTTGGAAGAGACACTGAAATCAGGCATAGCTGATAGCGGCCATTAACCCTTGTGGAATGAAGTCAAGATAATGGACAGAGAAAAACACTGGAGAATTAGATGACTGAATGAATCAGCACACATGTTATGCACTGACCTTCTCAGTCTACTGAGGTGGTTTTCAGTGCAATATTGTTTGGGTGTCCCTGATTAAAAAATGTTCACCACTTGAGTACAAACATGAGATTTAAATTACAAATTACAGCAATGTATTGTCCATGTTCTAATGGATTAAAGGTTCCCTGGCACTTGAGAGTTCAATCCCTGGGTCAGGTAGCACTGAAAAGTTATATAATATGGTTCAGTGGAGGAAACAGACAAAAGTAAATAATCTATAGGGTATTAAGATAGATATAAGCATAGGAGAATAAAAAATTCCTCTCTCCCACATTCAATTCAATTATAAGTAATTATAAGGATCCTCTGAATATATCCACACTTAGTACAGTTGCCTCAATGACATGGGAGAAAAGTTGCTTGATGAGAAAGTTCCATTACACAGCTTTGGAAAATCAAAATTTCTGACAAGCATGATGGGTTTACCAACTTTTAATTGAAGCCTGTGATAATGAATTCATTTTGCTTCAGAACTGTCCCCCAAGTACCTAGAACTGTGCCACTTGATTTTTACAGCTGAACATCCCACGGAATAAGTTACAACTATGAGTTTATTTCTTCATTTGCATTATTTTTGGCAGTAAGAATGCTTTCCTCACAAAACCATTGGTAATTAAAATAGTTTTGGGTAATTTTGTACATTTAAAAGATTTTTAAAAAATCAAGTTAAATCCTAAACTTGTGTGTGTGGAGGTGGTTGACTCAATTATAAGTTGCTATGGTAGCTGTTATATATTTCATATTTATATTCAAAAGAGATGGAGAGTTGATTCGAAATCCCTATCGATGGTTGGCAAAGGCACAAGACACAAAAGACAAAAAGAGAAAAGATCGAAAATCAGACCGGCAAGTAAGAAATTCAATTTTACAAAATTATTTCAGTAAAATATTATGTTTTTCCTTTAATTACATTTATCACCAAATATTACATATTTCTGACTTTGAAATAACTTGTTTCTTAGATAATAATTGGCATTGTTTTAATATTATTATGGCTACGCATTATATATCAATATAGTTTAGCACTAAATGGAAAAATTTGATGTACCAATGACATATAAGATATTTTTCCAAAAAAATAGATATAAAAATTTTTACAAGGTCTTATATACAAAGATAAGATACCTGATAGGCTAAAGTTTACATAAATGCCAACATTTGTACCTAGCTGAACTTCAAAATACTGTAATATGAAATGTAAATAAGAGATGAGTTTTATATTCTATCAAATATAGTAGTTAGCTTTTCTGAAAGAAGTGCAAAGTATATTGTTGCATGGGAATATATAACATAAATCTAGTTTAAGGTGTATGGAACATATGATAACATAAATATATGAAAAGTTCAAATAAAACACAAACACTTGTATATATATATATTTTATATTCAAAATTCTTAATACAAGTTTTGCATATATCTACTTGCAAAAGAATGGGTACCAAAAACAATATATAAATTTTGTACTTATCTGTCTGCTTGTTACAAGCCTGAAATTGTATGTCTTGTTATTGTAACTTCAAGGAGCAAAAAGAGGAAGACTGATTTTCCCGCCTAACAATGTCTTGTGCAGGTCTCGTTAGATCACGTGACTGTTTCTGTTCTCATGGATATTTATAATTAATTTTTATTACTATTTTTTGTTTTGGTCAAGGGGAAATAAATTTTTGTCTCTCACTACAATATAATGCTGTATTTAAGAGGACTTTATCTTGTAGTTTATGCAATTGACTTGACAATTTTTTTATATTCCCTTTTGCAGATATTAAACTTCTAACCTCCAGGAGAGTGACTCATTGCACCTTCTCAGGTTAACATTCTTGGCTGACATGAACTGGAAAGACTACATTGAATCCATTGCTAAAAAATTTGGTTCACTGTGTAAATCTAGACAATTTTTCTCTCCAGAATCTATCATACATAAGTCTTACCATTCACCCATACTTAGAATACTGCTGCCACATATGTTCCAGTCCTCCTGCTATTTATTTAGAGATTCTTGAAAAAATCCTAAGAAGAATCAGCAATATTAATGGTTCTGACCTAGTATCCCAACTTCAGTCCCACCACTGTAAAGTTGCTTTCATGTGCCTTTTCTATAAATACTTTCATGGTAATTGTTCAGATAAGCTCTTCACTTTATTTCAGCACAGCACTAGATTGACAGACTGGCAACAAGGTCTCCAATTTACAGTTGAAATGTAACCATAAGTTCTATGCTAACAGTTTCTTTTCTTACACTTCTCACTCATGGAACTCAATTCTGGTTCCATGCTTTCTGACCAACTTTGATTTTCAAACATTTAAATGCACTGTCAATTGTTATCTACTGTCTTCCTAATTACTTTTCAACTGTTCTCACTCCTATTTAAGGTTTTCTTTTTTCTAATTCTTTCACACCCAGTAACCTTTTGTGTCTTAGTGGCTTTACTGATTTGCTTAGGGTAAATTCAATTTAAAAAAATCTGGCACAAAGCCACAATGGAGGTAGCAGTGAAAATCACTAGCATAACAGAAAACAATTTCTTTTGACAGTTTTACTTTTTTTAAATTTGATACATTCCATGATAAACATTTTTCTGAACAGGATGATCATGTGAAGAAAGTGACCAAGGAATTCAGTGAATGGGTTTCAAGTCTTGGAGGTGAAAACAACATGGATGAATCTACAATTACAGCTTTATTTACAAGTAGTTATGAAAGCAAACCTGCTCTGTCAGTTCCCATTGAAATTGTGGAGCTATCAAATGTTCCCCAAGAACTGCACATGTCTAACAACATCTATCAACAAACAAATCAGTTCATGGCAAATACTCCTCATAATAAAAGTACACGACCTCCATGGGTAAGCCTTTTTTTTACCAGTAATTTTATAAATTCTGTAGTCTCATGCATCTTTCCAAATAAACATGTCTGTTAGAAGAAGAACAAGTAAATATGTGTTCTGGAAAAGAATTATAACAATTTTAACATAGTTCACTTACTTCCAGTATTTGAAGTTGGTACAGGTGCAAGTAGTTTAACAGTATAAATTACAGAAAATGGAATCAGTATGTCAAGGTTCAAATTCCATTGTATCTACTTTGCACTGTTAACCTTGAAAAAGTCATGAATACATCTCTTCTTTCTCCAGTTATGGGTAAAATAGGATGGCAAAATTGGTTCTTTTAGGAAGACAAGCAAATAAGTAGAGGGTGAACATTGAATTCTTATCCTGCAAAAACCTGTGAGCTAAATATGATTGGTGTACAAACTAAAGGACTGATCAGATCCCAAATTCAAAATTTGAATTTGAAGTATCAATGCAACCAATTCTGGCACAAGGCCAAATTACTAGTGTATTTGACAGAGATCACTCTCAGAACACTGCAAAGTTTTGTACTGACAGTAGAAAACTTTGAAAACATCTACTCTTCTACTTCTTCTTCTTCTTCTTCTTATTATTATTATTATTATTAGTAGTAGTAGTAGTAGTATAGCTATTACTGCTATAATTATACTGCACTTGTCTGGCTTGTCACACATGTTAATGTTGCCACTGTTGAGTTGCATTTCCACTACTTAACTGCACTCACATCTACTATTTGGTCTCCATAAACATGCTGATGAATTTCAATGGGAGCAGTTTTTTCAACATGGTGTAATGAGACCTCACTGCTTCATATGTACTTTCATGTCAAATGAAACTGTTTTTACAGATAGACAAAAGAATAATGAGCCTGTTAACAATTTCCAACCTCTACTACTGCATACCTCCACTATCCACCTCTGACATTGTGCACTGATACAATAAAATAGGATGCATTATTTAATATTATAATTTAGACAACAAAACAAAGCTTGAGTTAAATTTTTAAATAGTTTCAAGATGTTTAATTAAAGTTATTGGATTTATTATAAGGACTGCATTAGTTTAAGGCCTCTGAAATGTAATAAAAACTATTTTTTCTTCTTTTCCATAATATATACTGAAACATGGGTAATGAAAATGATGTAACAAAATGCTGAAAAACAGAAAATAACAAATTTATTGAGTGTGCAATTCTCCACATTGGAGATATCAAAAGAACTTCATAAAGATCACTGAATGATAAAGA
This sequence comes from Acanthosepion pharaonis, assembly GCA_903632075.3. Taxonomy (NCBI): domain Eukaryota; kingdom Metazoa; phylum Mollusca; class Cephalopoda; order Sepiida; family Sepiidae; genus Acanthosepion; species Acanthosepion pharaonis. Next base: position 1,785 of record CAHIKZ030002006.1, on the reverse strand, counting down.
GGGCTGTTGAACATATAACTAAGTTGAGAACTAGGAGGAAAGGAAAAGGCTAAGAACTTGCTCCCTCAATGGGGAACATAAACTAAAGCAGGTTATAGTGAAACAGCAAATTTTGACAGGCTGGAATTAAGAGAGTCAAGAAGGACAAAAAGGTATAGAATACTTCACCCCAAGAACTGCACATGTCTGCCAACATCTGTCAACAAATAAATTTGGGATCTGTTAAGAAATCTTTTAATCAAACTCCTCTCAGTAAAATAAATATTTTACAGCATCAAAATTGGGCCAAGAAATACATGCAAATTAACTTTTCTAAAGTATTAGGATCTTGAATAAGTTCTCATTGATTTTTCATGAAAAGTAATGTTTTATTTACAAAAATTAATAAGAAATATGTCACTGAAAGTATTGTCCATCATTAGTCACTACTTTTTCCCATCTTTCTGGCAGCATTTGAATTCCATGTCAGAAAAACGACATGTCTTTTGAGACTAACAAACAAATCGACCCATTCTTTGGCATCTTCATAAGAATGAAAGCACTGTTCATCCAGGCCATGTGCCATCAATTGGACCAAGTGATAATTGGATGGGGCAATGTCTGGTGAATACAGCAGGTGGTCTAAGACTTCCAAGTAAAGCATTTCCAAGTAGGTTTTCACCTATTTTGCAACATGTGGTCTAGCATTGTCATGTTGCAAAATCACTCTGTCATGTCTCTGCTCACATAGCAGCTGTTTTTTTCTTCAATGCTTAACTCAAACACATCAACTGTAGTTGATAGTGATCTCCCTTGATGATTTCAGTCAGCTTGAACAGCTCATAATAGACTACACCCAACTGATTCCACCAAATGCAGAACAGAAGCTTCGAACCATACATATTTGGCTTTGTTACCGATGTTGATGCATGGTCAGGTTTACCCCACAATCTTCTACGCTTAGGGTTATTATAGTGTATCCACTTTTTATCACTGTTCATGATATAATGTAAAATCCTTTCCTTTTCTACCATTGAAGCAGCTGTTCACATGTGACAAAATACCATTCGGCATTTCTCAGCTTCAACTCATACAGCACCCAATGTCCTTGCTTTTGAATCTCTCCTAATGCTTTCAAATGTTTCAAAACTGTTGCATGATCAACTCCTAATGATTCTGCAAGTTCAGCTTGCACCTGACATTAGTCATCATTAAGTAATGCCTCTAATTCTTTGTTTTTAAACTTTTTTGGTGTGCCAGACTTCTTTATCTTCAACATCAAAATCATTATTTTTGAGGAATCTAAACCAATCTCTGTCTGTTGTTTCTGACAAAGTTTAACTCAAGCTTTGTTTTGATGTTTAAATTCATCATTTAAAATTTGACAAAAATTTTTCAAAGTAATTTGAGTTATTGATTTGCTTAACTTCAAACAAACTGTAAATAGGTAGTAAAATCTTTATAAATTGTAGCAATGATTACTGACTTTTATAAAATTTTAAAAATGTATTGCAGTAGTTTAAAAATCTTCTTTGAAGTTTTAATGCATCTTTAATTACAAAAAAAGAGCAAAAAGTTAGTCATAAAAGATAAAAATTACTTTTGTGTAGTTAAAGCAGATTTCAAACTGTTTTTAATGTCATTTTTATTATCAGTTTTCAATTTTGCCTGACTGATGTCTGGCAACAAAACATTTAAACCCCATAATTAAAAATCTTTCAAAAATAAAATAACCTTTATAAAAATTTCTGCCGAATCAAACCTAAAACTGAGAATATAACCAAGAATTGTATATATTCCATTCCT
>CAHIKZ030002005.1:325000-358515 GCA_903632075.3 Acanthosepion pharaonis | reverse complement strand
ATGAATATTTTCTAACAATGTGTTGCTTTTATAGTAGAATATTATTAAAATTAAAATAATATTCCACCACCTGATTGTCCTGCAGAACAATGGCTTAGTGGATAAAAGTGTTGGTTAAGTACATCGTAGCTGAGAGGTCAGTCCCTGGGACTAGTAGTGGGAATCATATACTCTGGTTCAGAGAGAAACTAAGGAAAAAAAAAAAGAAAAAAAAAGCATCATATGGACAAATTAAGATATACCCCCTAGAAAGAACAGCTATAGATTGAATAAAAGTTTTCAAATATACATGAAGAAATCTGTCAGATTTAACATATTATAACTATAGCAACCAAGATAAGGATACCAATCCAAATATAGAACAAAAATAAACACTGAATCAGTATCACTACACACATACTTGGCTACTGGACTTTGTTCTTTACCTTTACAGCATTACTAAAATAAAGTGCTGGGTAGGGTTACTTGACAATGCCTATCTCTTCTCCATATGACATGAGACAGGTAAAACCGGATTTCATGGAACCGGTAGCAGACATAAAAGACTAGCTTGGTCGCAATCTTATGAACGAGATTGTCAAAATGCTATGTTGAGTCATATAGAGCCTCGCTATTAATTAGGTAGAGTTATCTCCCTTAGCATGGGTAACGGAATAGGAACAATCATGTCTTGTGGAATGAAACCAGGTTAACAATATGTATGTATATACACATGCACATAGCTGTAAATCAATAGTAAATGGAGGAGTCAAGCTAGTGGTTAAAATGGCTGAAATGTTAAAATTTGTAACGGCCAAAATGAGGTCACGTGTCCAAATAGATTGATGTATGATAATTTCTGATCTCAGAAACTCAGGTAGAAATGTGCCTTCCTTAGGTCCATTCAGGTAACAGAAGGGTTAAGAATATCAAAGATGATAACTAATTTTTGTGATTAGACATCTAAGAAATTAGGTTAAAAAAAAAAAATCAAAAACAGGAACAGCAGCTGTGTTTAAAAGCAAACAAAAGAGACAAAAAAAAAAAAAGACCAATGAAGAAACTTGAGAGATTTGAACTTGTGCTGGAGTCAAAGTTATATATGAAATTGAGATGGAAATATTAGAGGCTGAATAAATTTAGCTTTTACGTTTTTTTCTTTAAATCTTGTAGGATGGTGGTAGTCGGGTGGGGATTCTTCCGTCTCATGGAAAGATTATATACAACTTAGGTGTCTTGTAGAGCAAAGACATTAGCTGAGGAGTTGGCAAAGATGGGTTAGTAATGGAATCAGGTTGGGTGGAGTGGAATTTGTCACCAGGTTAACAATATCAGAATGTGTATGTGTGTGTGTGTGTGTGTGTGTGTGTGTGTATGTGCACTTAAGTGTAAACCAATAAGAGGGGTGAGTCAAATATTTGAAAGGAAAAATACTAAGAAAAATTTTTAAACAAAAAGTAAAAAAATCTTTCTTTAAAACATGGAATAAAAACTGGCAAAAATTCAAAAAGAATTTAAAAAAAAAAAAAAGAAAAAAGTTTAATAAATAAACAAATTTTTTCGTTAAAAAAATGTAATTTTAAAAAAATTCTCTAAAAAATATAAATAAATGAAATTAAGGAAATAATTATTTAAATAAAAATAAAAAATTCAAGTTAAAAAAAAAAAAATTTTTTTTTCGAAAATTAAAAATCTCCTTGCTTGCACACCCCCACCTCAGACACCAAGTGTCACACAACTGTGCCAAAAGAGGAAATCTCAGGCAATATGGAAGGAACCAATATTATTTAAAAACTGGTTCTTGAACTTCTGTTTATACCCTTGGGTCCCTTGCCTAAAAAAGAAAAAAAAGAAAAAACAACATTAAACAGAAATTTACATTTTATATCTTTAAAAGTTACATCAGTATTTAGATATTTTCAATGTTAACAATCATCTAGAAAGGTACGTTTTATTTTGAGAAATTGGTTTCTCCATATGCTTACTTACCTACTCTCTTCTCCACTTAATGACATGTCAGTGACAAGAATTTAATCAAGATAACAACTGACAGGACAAAGTCATGTCTTTTCCAAGGGCATTAGTGAACACAAATATCTTGAACTAGAAACTGAACTCTGCTAATTTTGATTATTTTCTTCAAATAATATATAAGGAGTATGTAAAGTCTGCATGCAATTTTAAATACTTATAGTTTTGTAACTATATAGATAATAGAATAGAATTAATCTGTAAAAAGGTTAAGACAAAAATTTTTTTTAAATTTGTTGGGATTGTTAATTTTCAACAATTTTTATATATACAAATAATAATACAATTTTGTTATTCTTGAAAAAAAAATCATTTTGCAGCTGATTTTCAGAATTAAAAATTACACATGGACACTATAAATTCTCTGAATGTATATTATATACAGGGTGCGAAAGGTAAATTGTTGATATTTCATATTTTTAATTTCAAGCATGCATGTTGTTTGTTTTTGATTTTGTTTGACTGCACAGTACTAGGGTAAGTCGGGTACCTTCTGTGAGAAAAAGAGCACCATGACGCAATTCACTCCACCAGAAATTTGGAAACAGTATATTGTACTGCTTGGCATTCATGCCAGAAGCTCCAATACGAACATTCCAGGGTGTTTGGGTGTCAATCTGAAGACAAGGCAGAGGATTTGGAAAGACTGGATGAGTCCAGTGGTAATTATGAAGGTGTGTGGAGTGATCACTAGTGAATACAACATTATGCCTTCATCTTTGCACAGGGTCTTAGACTTAACACAAATCCCAACTACAAGTGCCTTGAGGAGGTAGTGCTGTCCTGGGTCAAGAGGGTGGCTGCTGGAACTTATGTATGGCAACAGGACTCTGCACCATGCCACATAAGCAGGAGAACCCAATTATGGCTGTCAGACAATTTCTGCAATCACATTATCCTTTATGTCTGGCCACCTAACTCCTCAGACTGCAACCACCTTGATTATTATGCATGGGGAACAGTTGAGCTAAAGACCAACAAAACTCCATGTTATATCAAAGATGAATTGGAGGCAAGAATTATGACAGCATTCACCAGCTTAAACAAAGAAACTGTCCAGAAGGTCTGCAGGAAATTCCAAAGTCACCTGGAGGGTGTAGTTCAAACCAATGTCGATTTTATTGAATAAATTTGCTCTTTAGTATTTCAAGATATAATTGTGTTATTTTGGTAAATACATCTGTTAAAATGAGGTTATTTTTCATTTTTGCGTAATTTAGATGACAATTTATCCATCACACTGGGTATGCTATACATAAAATTTATGAGTAAACCAACCTTCCTGATACTGCAGTTTCTATCCCAAGGCAATTATATACATATTACATGCCATTGATGAATGAGGAAGGGAGGAAAAAAAATTTTTTTTTTTTTTTAGTTCTTTATTAATACAAAATTTGTTCGGAAAAACTTTCTAGCATGCTTGCATACCATCACTTGCACATTTTGTTCCCTGACACCAAATGCACAGATCTTCCACATCACAACTTATTTCCCAATAGGACTCTTATTTTTTTTTTTCTTTCATTTCCCAAACATAAATAGCAAGTCTTGTGCAGTTTTTATATTTTGCCAGTTTGAAAGAGGATTTATGGTTGTAATACCTTGCTTTAAACATTCTATCGGAACAATATACACTTTCTCATAGTCATTTTCTGGTTCTACCCTTGCTCTATAAACAAGTCCCTATACCAGGAAGTTACCCTTTAGCAAAAAAATTTATCACATTTCTGCAGTTACATTTTTTTTGTCAGCTGCTTGTGCTCCCACAGTCGCTCTCCATACCCAATTTACCATTGTGCCTTTTTGATCTTTTCATGCCAATTTTTACAGTGTTTTTATTAAAAAATAGTTTATGTGGCGCTTTGGGGGAAATGCTTATATAACAATGTAAAGAAGACCACTCCAATCTTTGTTTTTCCCTCTAAATTGAAAGCCGGGGGAGGGGAATGTCAGTTAGGAATGGAACTAAACTACATTTCTTCTCTTTTTGTTACCCTTTTCAGATGTTACAACTGATTTGAACACCAATTTGGCTTTAAGTCTTCCTTTGTAGAAGGGTTTCTCATAGCTCCTCTTGGCTTCAAATATTGTCATTTTAAATGTGTCTGAATATTTAAATGCTGTCACAGTCTTAAATAGACTTTAATATAGGACATACTTCAAATATTGTTTATTTTAGTAGAGTATAAATATGATATCTGGTAGAAATAAAATTAATAGACTTACCAGAGCCTCTCTTCTTAATTACACACAAAACTCTGGAATTGGTCAATAGATAAGTCACTTGAACACGTGTATTTTTTGGCAGCATATTTGTCTGATTAAACAATTTAGACAGGTGTTTATTTATTTTCAATAAAATCCTTTCGTAATCATGTATAAGCTTCCTTGTTTCATGATTAAAAATAGCAAGAAAGGTACTGTGGTCATATTGCTGATTTTAAAGTTTTATGTTGTAAGAGAAAATTTTGTAGCTGAATTATTGCATTTGTGAATATGCTTGTGAACAAACAAATTTCATAACTTAAAAAAATTGTTAATGTAAGGGAGGTAACTTAGTTAATAATTGAAATATTGTGCATGACCTGAATTGCTCTCCTAGCAACTATGGCGGTAATAAGCAGAGAGGGGAAAGAGACGGGAGCTAACAAAAATAACACTGCTTTGGAAACCAAAGCAACATTAGGAACAAAATGCTTATGGGACCAACTTCACAAGACACCATTTCTTGCTGACTGTTGGTTTTCCCTGTTGCTTTTATTAGCATGAGGCATCTTACAAAGACTCAGATCTCAGTTAGTTGCAGATAGGCCTATATCTAGATATACCAAGCTATCCTGCTGCTAATGGGAAAACCCGGATGTAACTGCTGTTGACAAACATGTTTGCACACAATCCAGTGCCTATTTTGCATCTGTACAGAGGTGTGTTCATCACAAGTGGTTCACAAACTGTGACAATGTGAGTTCACTCCCTAAGACTGGTAGTTCAGAGTCAGTGAAAAATGGGGCAAGCAAAAAATGAGCAGTATTAAATAAGAAGACAAGATATCTGTAGACATGAACAATGGAACAAGAACAATCTACCCCTGTAAATTAAATAAAGGATTCTGGTCAGACATCCAAAAAAAGGCCAGAGGATAAAATGGCCAAAAGGTTGTGATAAGATAGATGAGGATATTAGTCAGAGTGTAAATAACTTCTATTAGTCATGACAAAAAAATCTTTTTTCAAAAGTGAGGTGCAAGTTTAGGCCCATGAAAGATTGATGATGAAAAATGCAGTGCAACAAGTGACGAAAGTAAATTCAAAACACAGGACAATTAATTTTAATTAGTGACAACACGTTTAGAGCTTCTGGCTTCCATCAGAAGTGAAGGATGACATTTTAAGTGTCTTGGTTGCAGGCTACCTGTTGGACAGCATGACAGGGCAATGGTTAGCAAGCTGAACTTGCAAATCATTACTAGTGAATGAATTTTTTGTTCATATTTGTGGCCTTGTGGTAGACTTGTACTAAATTAAGCTTAGTAAATACTTCTAGAGACCATGCTGAGGCAATATCAGCAGGTGATATTCAAAAAGATATACTCTTTAAAGAAAGTAAGCTATTCCTATAAATATATCAAACATTTTGCTGCTCTGTATTTTCTTGCTTATTCCCCTATCATTTCCTGAATATTAAACTAAACAAATAACACTATATTCACGATTGAATAATAAGTATTTAATGGAATAAATAAATATAAAAAAAATAAGTAACTAAAATAAAATAAATTAAAAACGTGTGTGTTGATTTGGAAATTCTTGTGAAAATCAGATAATTGTCAGTTTTTAATGAAACTTACAGAACTTACTTGCAAAAATTTTTTTTTTTTTTAATACATATGTTAACCTTTCACTTATTTAATTTTATGAAACTTTTTTGTAGTGCTCAAGGTTTATATTACTCATAAGGATAAGTCCTTGGAGAATTTAAATCAATTTTTTTTTGGAAAACGACCCTAGTTTGAGAAAATCTACTCTGAACATAAAATTAAGAAAAATACAATAAAACTAAGACATTTAATTAGAAAAACTTTTAATTATTTTTATGAATAAACTACATTATGAAACTGACTGACGTAAGACAAATTTTTTTTTTGATAAGGAATTTTTACAAGAATTGTTTTCTTTTTTAAATTTTAATTAGAATAATTTATAAACTTAAAGTTCTGTATTAATTTATAGCTGTTAAGTAATATTATTAAATAAAAAGTGTATTTACTAATCATAAATGGAAAGCAGACAATTCAGTATTTTAAAGGTGTGTGTGTGTGTGTATATATATATATATATATATATATATATATATACACAACACACGTTGGTTTTTGTAAATACAGATGTCCATACATTATATTACCAGAAAAAATAGGAGCAGTAACAGTAGTAAATTTAAAATGTCTTGGAAATTTCTAATATTTTCTCACCAAGTGTCTTTTTACATGTTAATTACTTAAAAAGTAAAAGACACTAAAACGTTAAAATGCATATTTTGAATTTTAAATATTATTTGGTAGTTAAAAAAAAAAAAAAAAATTTTTTTTTTTACAAAAGTTGTTTACATTGTATTCGTCAGTGGCATTCATGTTTAATTCGAAACAGGTTGGGAAAATAAAAAATGATAAAATCCAAAAGGTGGATGGTTGAACATGCCTGCTATATTTTTGATATTAAATACCACCCGGGAAGAGATAATGTTACTGCAGATACGTTTGAACACCCTAGAGACATAACACAACTCTTTTGTGCTACGTGAATGATGCATTTTGTTAGGACAAGGAACCTGCCTTTCTCTGTGGAGGATGTGAAGAGAGTATCTACTGCTTGCCTTCTATGTGCCAAAAGTAAACCTTGATTTTACCAACCTGATGCTCGGCATCTAATAAAAGCAACCATGACTTTTGAAAGGCTCAGTGTTGACATCAAAGGACCCCTGCCATCTTCTTGTAACCGGTTTTTATTTACAATAAATAGACAAATATTCTCACTTCCCATTTTCCTTTGCTTGTCCTGATGTGTCGCCTCAGTCATCAAGTGCTTCACCCAACTCTTTCTTACCTTCAGTATGCCAATGTATGTGCATTTAGACAGGGTTTTCTAGTTTCATGTCGGCTGAGGTGAAATCCTTCTTGCATGGGCACAGAATCTCAACTAGCCATACCATCCCCTTATAACCCCCAATGTAATGTGCAATGCGAGAGGTATAATGGTGTTTTGTGGAAAGCAAAAGCTCTGGCACACAAAACTCAATGCCTAACTATAAATCAATGGGAGAATGTTTTGATAGCTGCTTTACATTCAATGCACACACTACTTTCAACAGCTACGAATGTTACACCTCATGAACGGCTATTCAACTATCCTCGCTAAGCCTCGAGTGGCTATTCTGTTTCAACATGGTTAACAACACCAGGAAAGGTTCTTGGGACGACATGTCAGACAATTGAAGTATGACCCTATTGTGGAGGAGGCAGAACTTACAGAAGCCAATCCTCATGCGCACATTCGTCTCTACAACAGCAAGGAAACCATAGTATCATTCAGAGATCTCATTCAGAACTGTTCTCCTGAAATACAAAACTCTGACTTACCCACTCAAAACTTTGAAAGTTTAGATCGCAATAAGACTGAATCTATCAAAGATACATCCGAAAATAAAATGGAAATTACTTTATATCGATCAGCACAAGTGTGTAGACCTCCCAACTGCTTAATTCATGAGTAAATCTTTTGCTGATTTCCTTAAATCTATAGGCTTATAAAAGAAATACTTAAAAATTGAAATTAATCCTGCTAGGATATAATCTTTTCTTAATATTGACTAACTACCACTAATTATTTCTAGAAGCAAGGGGGATTGTGGTTAACATTCCTTCTCTCCCCACCCCTGCTTATCATCAAAAATGGACTGTGCCTTCTTATAAATAGTTTTTGTTTGTACTAACTGTTCTATTGTGCTAAATAAAACCTAATTTGGGTTACTCTGCTCCATGTCTTATTACAGTACCTACTATAAATTATAACTCAGTAACATTTAAGTTTTCATTCACCCACTGTATTGCAAAAAGTCTACTTTCTGACCTTTTGCAACAAGCAGCTTCAAAGAGAAGATTATCATTATTCCTGGAATAGATATAAAAAAAAAAAAGTGTAGAGGGGGAATAGAGAAAGAAATATTCAAAGTTAATACAAATTAAAAAAAAAAAAAGTTATAAATAAAAGGAAACTTTAATAGAATTTTACAATTCATTTATTTTATGAACAAACAAGGAAAAATATTCATTTTTCAGCCTGAAGACAATTTTTCCCCAGTTTCTTTTTATTCCAGTTTTTTTTTTTTTTTTTTTAGAAAATAATTTATTATTTAACAAAATATTGTTAAAATCCCTGAATTTGTTTTATAATTAAATGAGTTATTTTTTAAGCCAGGTTTGCATTAAATATTTCATCCAAATATCCTTGTTTACCTCTTCTGTTCAGTATTTCTGCAAATATTGGTCAATTCTTTCTGATATTGGTAAATTCATTGCAGTTTTTATAAGCTGATGAACATTACTTACAAAACAATTTATAGGAAATTCATAATAAGCCTTTTACTTTTATGACAATATTAACATTGTTCCAATTAAAAAAAACAAAAAAAAAAAACAACTTGCATATGGATTTGCATTTCTGCCTAAGATCAGAGTGTAGGAACTGCACATTGTCAAAAAAGTTGCACAAATTATATACAAAATTTGTGATTTATAAGTGAACTTCATTAGCAGAGAGGTAAAATAGTTTCCACAAATAGTTTAAGTAATCTAATGAAAACCAGACAATAAAATGTTTCCAGCAAAAAATGTAATAATGTAGAGTGTAGTTTGAAGAAAATAAAAATCATAGCACAGCCATATTTTTTTAATTTATTTTACATCTGTAAAACATTTAAAAAAAAAAAAAAATATAAACATTGCTCCCTCAAGGGAAATTATAGATACAGGATAAAACAAAATTCAACTGATAAGCACATTTCCAATTTGGATTATTGACGAAGATTCATAAAAACATTAATGCCAAAAATGAAGAGGAAAGACTTATCAATCCCACAATTATTTGGATTAGCATTGCTATCTTTATTGATTTGATTAGTAATTTTTGAATGGCACATTCTCCTGACTCTTTCAAGTACATGCAATAGCCAAGAATCATCAACAAGTTCTAAGCTGAATCCTTTTTCTCATTTACAAGTTTGTTTGATGTTAAATCCCTTGCCACTAACATGAATAAAGAAAATCATCAATCCAAGTGACAACAAAAATGGGGATACTCGTACAAACACGTATCATTTGTAATAAAACTAACCATTTTAGTTTACATTTGAACTAATATCCTCACATTTCAGCTATTATGTTATCTGGCCTTCTTCAGATCTGAGTAAATTTCAGGGAAAGCCAAAGGGTTAAAGATGAGGATATGAGTAAATAATGATAACTCCTCATCCCAGAAATTCAAAGAAAGAAAAAAAAGAAAAAAGATAACCCAACAGTTCTTTTTAAGTAGAATTTTCATCTATGAAGTTTTTATTAAGTTTTGGTCCATGTATCCTCTAGTATTATTGTGAAAATACCAAAAAGTACCCCAGTTTTCTTTCCTATTGAGTATGTTCCATAAGGATTTAGGAATTTGTAACATTTTTATTGTGCTGCTCTGCTCCAAGCTAATGAACTCACCTGTACAGCCAGAAAATTACTGAATGCAACAAACATCTGATGAAGGCCAAAGAGTATACCAGTAGAAACATAACAAAAAACAATCAAATAGTAATGAAACCTTGTTTCAAATTCAAACAGTGCTTAAAATGATAAAAAGCTAACTTTTGCCTCACAAATGATAAAGATGAAAATGCAGATTTAAAGCCCATCTGACAATTATGTCATTTCAAAAACCACTCATCTTCCAGAATTTAAATTAGTGGAAGGTGTTTCATTTTCTTTGAGACTTAGAAATCTTTTCAGTTTAGCGTTCAAGTAAATTAAAAACTAAGAAAAAGGGTGGTTGGTGGCTGTGCTATTTAAAAAGAACCATTATTAATTTTCTGACTAATACTGTCTTCCATTTTACTTTCAGTTGCTTTTTATTGCAACTACTTAGGCTTTCTACAGTTGTCAGTAAGTAAACATGGACTGGAAATAAAGAGTAAGTCACTGGTGTGACTCAGACTCCCATTCCTTTTTCGTGCAAAGCCTGTTTATTTTTTTATTTTTATTTAACACGACTGCCTTACCGATTAGGCTACGGAGCCTTCCAGCTGCACTCATTCAAATCTAACCATATAGCCATTCCTTATCTTCCCTGACTGCAACTGAAATTGAGATAAAAGAAATACTAGTCGAAAAATTAATTGACAATTCTGCATCTAAAAACATCCTTTTTTTTGTTTTTTTTTTTAATAGAAATGTTACTTTATAAAGCACAATTTGAATGAGTGCAAACTATTCATTAACAATTAAAAGGTTTAATTTAATCAGCAACTGCAATTTATATTTAAGCAAAATGATTAGCATAATAGAAATTATTAACTCAGAACTTAATACTTTCACTGCAGCATTGTTGCCTGGCTGTACTGGCAGATTTTGCAAAAAAATAGGAAATCACTATTTACTAAAAATAAATGACTACATGGGATTTCACATTGGTACCCCTACTTTAGTTTCATTGCTATGAAATACAAACTAACATTCTAACACATACAATAATAAAAATACATTGCAAAACAAATATTACACAATCCAATATGTCTACTCTAGTTTGAAAATAGCACCAAGGGCTAGGGTTTGATTTATTGATTTGTTTTACAGATTATCAACCTTTTGTAGATTATTTCAAGCCATAAAATATTTTTAGATTTTAAGAATTGTTATGGAGAATGATTTACTGATACAAGTCCTACTAATTAACCCATAGCTGGGGGAAAAAGCTGAATTTCTACGTTTCCCAAGGATTTTTGTGCATAAGTAATATAATGAACCCAACTGTAATTGACAATTGGAGAGAAAAAAAAAGATGCAAATTTTTTAATGTTTTTTCATGACATGAAAACTTTATATTAAATACAAACTAATAGGATATACAAAATCTAAACTAGACAAATGATCTGTACGGTGAAACTATAATAGCAGTTGAGTTATTTATATAAATTTCATATATATATATATATATATATATTTTTTTTTTTTTTTTTTTTTTTTGTATGGTGTAAAAATGTTTTATTCGTTGAGCGTAATAAATGTAAAAATTAGGTGAAAGTAGACATATCCTTAATTTGTGTGTGTGCATTAACAGCAGGCAATGTAAGTTTAGTAATGGCATAAGCAGAAGTGGGTATGATTGTGATAATTCTATAATTTACTAATTGATCAAAATTTCGAACCATAGGAGCTTTGATGAATTTTGAGACTCAGATACGCTATAGACCAGATTTACATTACCAATCAAATCCTGATAATAAAGTTGCAGTCATCATTACTCACATCATTATGGCAGTCACATGGAAGTACTGTGAAACTAAGAAATAAAATAAAATCCTACTTCAGAATATTGATACAGCCTTAGAATTGGAATGAGAGTAGTGATGGTACCTCAGATGAATCTATCACAGGAATGCAGAATGTGGGATTGATAAATCTAGACGCTTCAAATTCCACACTATGAGAATTTAGTATGAGGAAATTGAAACTAAGATAGGTTACACTAGGTGTACCTTTCGTCCAGCACCATAAGGTGCTATGAAACCAAAATCTTGACCTGGAAACTATTCATGTTCTTGTGTAGACTCATCAGATGTATACTTTCATATAAACCCAGCTTGGTTAGAAATATCTAAACGATCAGCTATATACAATTTTCTGAGATCAATGATTAAAAATGGCTTCAAGTAAATAAATCCTTCAAGGTCAGGGGTCGACAACCCCTGGGTCACATCTGTCTCACAAAGGATTTTTGTCCAACCCATCAACTTAATACCTGGACACTAATTATCTAATTTGTGAAGGAAGTGGAAAAAAAAAATATCAGTTCAAGTTAATTGAATTGCATTGAATTTTTTTTAAATCAAAATTTCATTCTGAACCCATTGCTGACTTCTACAAGAAATGTTTTGTCAAGCAGAAAATATAAAAGCCTATTGAATAATACAAAAATGACAGTATCATTATTTGGAAATACATATGCTTGTGAGCAACTTTTTGCAAAAATTAAATATACTAAAAGTCTTTTAAGAACAAGGTTGGATGATGACCACCTGGATGATGTTTTGCCCTGTTATCGACAAATACTTCACCGTAGAAGTTATCGAACAATAAGCAGAAACAAGTATCTCATTAAATAATTTGTAGTAAGGAATTTGCATATTTGGTTTATTGTGTTAGTTGTTATCCTGTTATTTCTGCAGTAAAATAAGGAACCTTCTTTAAATAAGGTAACATTAACTTTGTTGTTTTTTTCTTTAAACCTCCCGACCAGGGTAACCATTCCAACAGAGGGATCAAGACAATTTGTTATAATACATTCGATATCATAGCCCTGCCCCAGAGACAATGCATAGCTTTCTGGCCCACTCTCTCCAAAAGGTTGCCAACCCCTGCCTTAGGTCTTAAATCTTATAAACTGATACTACAAAACTAAAGAGATTTATTATCTAACAAAAACCACATCAGTTGAACATTTCCAACAGCAGCAGCAACAACAAAAATGGGTAGCATATGTAATTAGAAGAGAAAATGTTATAATCAAGTGGTTAACTTTTCAGATTACCAAAAACAAAGTTTGGAAGGAAATGGCCATCAATATTAAAAATAGCTATAACAGTCAGTGGATTTGAGAAGTCTAATTTCCTGAAAAAACTGTTTTTACTAATTTTAACCTATAGCAAGGGTCGGCAACCTACGGCCCGCGAAGGCATTTTGACCGGCCCACGAGCCTGATTACCAATGACTATTTTTAACATGAGAGACGAGGCTTTCGAATTCGACAAAAGGTCTGCTGTTATCTTCCTCTGATCCACCCAACTGAATTTGAATACTATGACCGCAAAAACCCGATCAAAACCCAATCACCTCCATTTCAGCATAAAAAATAAAAAAAATAAACAAAACAAAAACTGAGAGCCGATTTGACCGACTGATCGGTGACAGCTTCAAAGGGACAATATTGTCTCAGTCAGCTTTCTATTTCATTCCTCCAACAGCGACCCCCCCCCATCGCTTACCCCTGCCACCTACCCTATGTAAGTTGCTGGAATCTTTCAATGGGCCATGTTCTTATCTTATCATACCCCTCTTCTTCTCAAACAAGAGTCTTTCACTGATTTTTTTGCATGCGGCCTGGCTTGACGCGGGCCATATGTCACGCTTTTTAAAGCTTAATTACTCTGCAAATAAACTGAATAAAATTAGAGATGTTTTAAATAAATGAAAATAAAATTCAAATAAATGTAATCAATTGCTCTTCAGATCTATTTACTTATTCAAATTCATTGTTGCCTTTGAAAAAAAAACTTGTGTTGTGGGAACATCAACTTAGAAATAAAAATTATGCTCATTTCCCATCATTCCAAGCAAAAAACCACAGGATTCAGAACTATTTGTGAATGTTATCCAGGATTTATTTAACAAATTTGTATCACGTTTTTGCTGACTTTCATCTGCATAATAAAATGATTTCAAATTGTTTGTTACACCATTTGATGTGAAGGTGAGACAGTATCAGAATGTTTTTCAAATGGAATTGATAGAAATGCAGTGTGACGATCTATTTAAGATCAAAATTTAATTCCAAAGATATTTCATTAATTGATTTTTTACACAAAATATATTTTTCCAAATGGAAAGTATTTCAAATTAATGACCCACGCAAAAATGATGGCATCTTTGTTGGGAAGTACCTATCAATGTGAAACAACTTTTTTCAAAATTGAACTAAGAACAATTTGAGAACAAGATTGACTGATAACCATCTTGATGATACCTTGCTCTTAGCATCAACAAGTTTGAAACCAAATATTGAGACACTCTCAATTAATAAAAATCACCAAGTTCGCCATTAATTCTTTGGCTGTTGGTGATAGCTTAACACTGATGCTATGTATTTATAAACAAATAATTCCAACAATGTTTTCAATTGAATAAATAATATTTTTTTGACTACTACATTCATCTGTTGTTAATATAAATTATTTTTATGCATATTCAACACATCTCAGTGCACTAAAAATATTAGACTATCTGCCAGTTATCTTTCATGAGACTTATTTTACCAAGTTGCGTTGCCTACGTTTAATGTCAAATAATGGATACATATTTGTTATGACCCTTGGCTACATTAAAAGATAACAGAAGCGAAAGGAATGATAAAGTAAGAGAGGCCAGGGAGGGACTGACATGCGAGGTAGCAGAAATCTAAAGACAGTTAAACATACGCACATTATACATGCCTCATGAATGTGTGGATGATACCGCATGTGTACGTATGTAAGTGTATATGTTTGCAACTATTTGTACTCGTATGTATGGATATATGTGCTTCGTTTTTTTGTTTGATGTGTGTGTGTGTGTGTTTGTGTTTGTGGAACAATTTTCAATAACAGTTTCAAACCTACACGCCATAATTTCATCCATTTCACTTCAGTTGATTTTTTTCACTTTGAATTATTTTGACGTTCCTTGAGGAAAAGTAATTTTTGTTAAGTGTTTTTTAATTTTAGATTTTCTTTGTTTTTCGGATTTCTCAATGTTTATTTTCATTATGGTTTTAAATACTTAGGTTGACAGGGGTCTGCATATGTAATTTTCCTTAATTTTTCATTAATGGCCTTCGTCTGGCCCGCAACCCATCATTATAACATGATCCAGCCCGCGGAGTCGAATGAGTTGCCGACCCCTGAACTATAGTAACACTAACTATTCAGTTAATGAATGACAAATGTTTCCTGTATGGAAATCTCACCATTAACATTACATTCCAAAAGGTAAACTGCAGCTTGAAGGTCACAAACAGTTATGAGATGGATAATAATGGTGGGAGACTTTGTATTTGAACAGAATTATTCAAGACCTGTTGCTATATGAAGGAAGACAAATGCTTAGTAGTAGTAGTAGTAGTAGTAGTATGTAGAACTGTTGGCTAACTATAAGTCTATAACTAACAATACATCACAAAGGAATTCATTGGTGTTATACAGTGTTGTGAGTTGGTTGGTCCAATTGGTAGATCAACCACCATTTCTTAGTTAAAAACTGATGCCAAATTTTTACTTTTTAATTAATTTAAAGAAATTAATGTCTACAGCTGCATTTATTGTATTTGCAATCATATTGATCATTTTGGTAACTGACAAATCTGTTAAAGAGTTTTTTGCATACCTACCATAAAATAAGCAACAGAAGAAAGCCATTGTGACAAGAGAAAATTAATTTTCTGCTCAAATTTTAGCTGACAAATACCCAAGTTCCATAACAAAATGCACATACTCGAGGTCAACCCCCACACATGGAACTCCATTGCACTCTCATTGTTCTTTATTTTCTCTTCCCCCCCTAAATTTTTTTTTTTGCGTATTTTTCTTATCTGCAACATCCCCATCTGAACTCTAATTTTATTTACTGTTTAGTTTTTTTCATTTGTTTCCTCAAAGAGAATAGATAGGTAAACCTACTGCCTGGTTAACACACCTCTTCGGTCTTTTGAACAGGTGTAGAGGTTTATCCCTGGTTTCTGATTCTTTCTAAAGTCTACTCCACTTGAACTTTGAAGTTCTATTTACTAATTATTTATTTATTTTTCTTCCACTCAATAGTAGAAGATAGGTGAACTTGTTGCCTGGTTCACAATACTTTCCGGTCTTGGGCCTTAGCAGCATTGTCACCTTGCTTGGGGTGAATTGATTAAGAAAAAAAAACCCAAAAAACCCCAAAAGACAGACAAACAACAGAGACTCACACTGGTCATCGGAAAGCATAGACAGGGGCACTTTGTTCGCTGATATGTTCAAGTTTTAGAGATTGATACCTGAAATGAAACGAAAATTTAAAATTAGAATCACAAGAAAAATATGTATTAGCCTGTTTCAGAGTAATAATGAAGACTTGGTTGATTTTGTTTAGTGGTTTGTAATAAGCAATGAAAAGAAAAAATAATATAAAACAAGCAGGGCATTTTAGGTTATTTAATGCCAAAATCTAAATTTGAACACGCACACATACATATATAATATACATAAAAAACCGAATGGGTAAATCTAGGTAGGTATTGCTTCTGCAATTAAAAGTGTGTATGTGTATATATATATATATATATATATATATATATATATCCCCAACTAAATATATTTTGAATGTATTTGTATGCCTTTAACTACAGATAAAATGTATTGCTGGTCATTTTAAGATATGCATTGTTGGTCTTTTTATATAAAAATGTATTGCTGGTATTTTTACAATTTTGATACTGTCATAGTGTTTTTGTTTGGGGGAGAAGGGGTTCACTATTTCCCCATAGCTGGGACTCTAACAGATGCTACGAGTTGGGGTCAGGGTTGACTTCGGCACAGCAGCAATTATGAAATATGAAAATCAAAACAGATTTAATACCGACATTAAAACATTACCCATTTGTTTATTCCAATATATATTTAGAACAGAAAAAGACTAATGCTTAAATTCTTACAGTATAAAAGACATGGCAAAATCTAAGTGTAAACCATTTACATAATGCCAACAAAGACATCAAATTTAGATTTTTAAAACTTGTAGATAAAGATTCATCCCTGAATGATTTCATCATATTTTACATGCTCAAACATATTTTTTTTTCAGCTACTTTAGAGTTAAACTTTACAGAATTGTGATTATATAATTCATGCATTCATTTTCTTCTTGCTTTTTATCTTTTAAACTAATCTATTCTTTGGCTGTCTAATTAAGATGTGAGAACTCTGCTTTATAAGCCTTTATAACCTAAAATGTTAGGCATTATCAAATTCCTTAACGCTAATTTATTATTCAAATTAAAAAAAAAAAAATTTCAAATTTATAATAAATAAAATATTTCATAATTTCTCAAGAGCATACCAATATTACTGCAGATATTAAATTAGAGAGTAAAATTTTTCACACAAATCAAAATTGACATAGCATTAATAAAAAAAAAAAAAAACCCAATTTGTTAGGAGTTCACTTCACTGTCATAACTATTATACTTAAATGTTTTTAGGCTCTCATTTCTCCAGAAGAAAGTTCAAAAGAACTAGTTTATTGAAATAAATATTTTTGTCCCACAATAGAATATTTGTTTATATTGCTGGCAGATGTTTGTCTTTCATTCTAACACAGCTTATTTTGCTGCTCTGAGAGGCACATGTTTCAACTACAATCAAATTTTCACCAGCCATATTTATTCAGGACGCAGGGGAGGATCATAGTTCTCTAGATTCAATTTCTTTTAGTAAATAATAAATGTAATGGTTCTTGGGAAAGATAGTGGAGTGGTTTCTTATTGGCAACAAAAACTTGAAAATACACTGTCACCATAGCTGGAGAGATTCAGGCCCATCCGAGGACTATGTGAACTTTACTTAAAATGGAATTAAGCTAGTCTACTTACACCTCCTTAAAAGAAGAATACTCTACCTAAACTTAGATTATTTTTTTTCTTTTGTCAAGATTATCCAAGTTACATAAATATAGGAGAGAAAGAGGACAGTTTATTTATAAGTGTATTTGATACCAAACTTCTATTGATTGGAAAACCAACTAAAAACTACACAAATGTCACAATAGACAGATTTTAAACTTCAAAAGGTTAACATTGTGAACATGTCAAATGAAATTCCATCTGATTATAGATTCAAATTTATTATTATTCTGTCTAAATTTCTGGTGCAAGGAGTTATCATTTACGCTATATTCAGATTATTGTCCTCATCTTTGTTGTTTTTATCACAACTGTAGAGTGAGTATTTTGGTTAAATGTAAAAATAAATGACAGAACTGTCCAACAAACAGAATTAACAAAGTTTGCAATAAGCAATGAAAAAAAAAGAAGAAAAAAAAAATATAAAACAAGCAAATGATATATGCAGGGTAAAATAACAAATAATAAAGCAAAGAAACAGTAATATAACAAAAATGTTCAGAAAATAAGAATTGGCATTGACACAAAAAAAGAAAGTTCAGATAAGCAAATGTAGTGTTTTGACTAAAAGACAAAACAGACTGGGACTGAGTCAGATGAAACTGTAAACTTGCTTATTTTATTGGCTAGGAAAAAATCCCAACATGCATTTGTGTGCTTCTGTCTATAAAAGGGGAGGAGAAAGTGTTTTGCTGTCAATCTGAGTCAAGATCAAACCAACAATTTGTAACATTTGCCATCCAACCAATTTGTATATCAAAAATAAAATGCCTTACAAAGAAAATTCCAAAAAAAACCCGTTATTTTAATCTTTTGCAAGTGGATAACATCTTCCTTATATTTTTCTAGGATATTTTTAAATTTTATTTTATTTTACTGTTTTCGGCCTTTTATACTGATTTTAATTGTTCATGTTCCAACACGTTAAAACGCCAAATTTATTGAATGGCTAATATGCTTACAATCCCAATTAGACACACTTCAAACTATCTCTTTAGGAAGAAGAAAGTTTAAAATTACTAAATAAAATAAGAACTGGACGAAAATGGAAGATATGAGGTGCAGGGAACAAGATGCTTTTTTTAACCATATTAAATAAATGAATTCCTGTAAAAAAAAAAAAAAAAAAAGATATGTATGCAAAACAGCTTAAACACTTAACTAAAAACAAAGATGAGGACAATAGTCTGAATATAAATAGTGTAAATTCAATAATATCCTTCTTTGTTGTCAAATTTCTGTGGTGAATTTGGCCATTGAATCAACCTTATTTCAGGTAAATGTCAAATCAAAATTCCTATAGAAATTCAAATAGAACCCTTTTATTTGATCTAAGTGGAGAAGGGTATAATTGTTCCAACAAAAATGGAAGTGGGAAACCAAGTCTAAATCTCCTTTTTAGTAGGTTGTTTATATTGAGAAAGGCGTGAATTCAAATCTTACTGCATTGTCCCATTACCTGAATTTTGAATAACATATTGATATATATGCAAATCAATGCTTTAATCATTTAATTATATACTTATAAAAACCTAATGTGGTTATCATGTTGTATATGTTCATATATATCCTATATATATATATATATATATAGACTCTACAATCCATCAGATATTTACCTGACATTAAACCTTTCCTAAGCTAAACCACCAAGTTTTATGTATTAAAAAAAAAAAACAAAAGGAACAATATTGTGCTAGCCACTTATAATGCACAGTACAATATGTTTACATCATAAATATCTTATAATGGTTAACCCTAGACTTTTTCAAAAGATTCATTTTTATCACATTTTGCAGTTCATGAAATAATTTCTGCTTTTGAATAGGAACTGTGGCAATAATTATGGAATTTTCTTAAAATACAATATTTTTTCTATGCAAGTGCATATCAACCAGCTCTCCCATCCATTTTATTGTTGTTTTAAAGGCTGACTTTAAAAAGACCCCAACTTTAAATCTTTTCTGTTCAGGAGAAACAAAATGCATTATTCTTTTCTTCCTGTTTGGGTATTATTCCACATGTTGACTAACATAAAAGTAATTGATTTAGTTTATTATTAAAATTGTTTACAACCTGCATATTGAAAGTTTTCCCCAGAATTGACTTTTTTTTTTTTTTTTAATGTTCAAACATCTAAAAAAATTCATGCTTTCAAAAGCTGTAAACAATTTAAGAACAACATAAAAGAACATTGGAAATTTTGGACATGCAAATATTTCCAAATTTAGCCATTAAAATTGTCAGGGATTTTCATTTTAATTTTTACAATTAATATCTAATTTCACAGTCAGCATTAAAGGGTTAAACTGATTTTCATTTGCAAAACTGCATTATATTAAGATTTTTTTTTTTTTAATTAAGATTATGAGTTGTTAATATTTAGTGTTATTTTTTATATTTATTTCTTTTTATTATTACTAGTTTATTTTTTGTATTTTATTTTTGTTGCTATTACAAAGCTAAGATTGCTTTTAAATTTCAGGCTTGTGTGTGTATATCACATTGAAACACCAGTTCTTGTATGATCAACAAAGTGTGTGTGTATTTCCGATTAATGCGTAGTGATGTGTGTGTGTTGGGAATTTCAAGGTGTTGTAAACTTGTGTGTGTGTGTGTGTAATGGGTAATAGCTTTCGAGTTAAAATTTTGTTGTGTGAGTTCCAATGTAGGCTCATAAATAAAGTGTGAATCCACCACTACCCCCCAGCTATAGGTTAATTGATGTGTGTTTTTTCAGTAAATCATTATCTTAAAAATTTTGCACTCCCAAAACATTTTTGAAATTTTTAAATAACTTACCATTCTGAACTTTGAGAAGCCATAAAAAAAAAAAAAAAAATTTGATTTCAAATTTTCATTCTAAGATTACCAAGCAAAAAATTGCTTCTTAATATCTTTTGATTTTATACTTTGGAGCACCTCCAACTTGGATGATGTAATTGAAAAAAAAAATCCATCAAAAAAAAAAAATTTAAATAAATTGTTAAAATAGAAAATGTGATAATTTCCACATCATATTGTTTTCTAGTTACAAAGTAACAGATATAATATTCTCTATTAAAAGGTTTTTTAGTATTTTTTAAATATCTTGCCAAGAGGAATACTTTTGGTTCATATTTTTATAAATGACAAATTTAGTTTGATCAAATTATAGATAAATGATCAAAACTAAACAGAAAAATTATTGATACTGTTTTTGATGCAGAGAATTCAAAAAAAATGATTATCTTCCTTTTTATTTTTTCTATACATTATTTTTATCTGAGATTTAGAAATATTAAAGAGGAGGCAAATTAGGTTTTAATATTATTTCAATCTTTTTCTTCATATGGTACACAATCCCAAGATTATTTTTCAATTGTGAAAAAGGAAGAAATTGAAAAAACAGTTGTATAAAACAATCTTAGTGGATATATCATAATTTACATTTTGATGCATTTTCAGTTTTAATAATCATTCAAAGCTTTTTTATTAAAACAGTTTTTTTCAGTATTCAAAACATGGATGAAACAGGATTTTAGATTTGTTTTTATGTATTTGACTAAAATCAACTGGTTTAACCATTTGCTACTTAGATAAACACTCATTTTCAGGTTGTATTACTTTTCACAATTTTAACTTTGAAAATGTTTTTAATTAAAAAGGAGTGAATATAAGGGAGAAAGATTGATTCATGAAAGTCTAAGGTTTTTAAACTATTAAAAATATAAATGAAATGTTAATCATATTTTATCTCTATAATTTACAACTTGTTCCTTGTCCAAAATAAAATTCATTCCATGACACCAAAATATTCCCAAGTAGTTTTCCATAATAAATTGTCAAATGTAAAAAAAATTAAGTAAAATTCCTCATTCTGTTTAAAAATATTAAAAAACCAAATAAATAAAATAAATAAGATATATATATATATATATATATATATATATATTTAAACATATATATAATATATATCTAGTCATCACTAGATCATCAAATGTTGTTTGGGCTCATTACAATCTTTAACAAAATATAATATTGGTATAACTTGGATGCTAAAATGATTTCCTTTTACTCTAACTAAAATATATTTAAAATTTTGCAAAAAAAAAAAAAAAAAAAAAAAAAAAACAAAAAAACTTTGGTATTTTAATATTAATTCTATAAAAATAAACATTTATTTAAAAAAATTTTCCAGACTTGTAAAAAAAAGTGATGACATCTATCTTGTTTGTGTGTTTATTGTATCTGTCCATTTTTTTTAATTTTATTTATTGTAAGTTTATGATCAGTATATGTCTGACGTGATTTATATTTATTTTAACACTACCCCAGTTACACACCTCACCCTAACCTTCCAGTAGAGTTAAGGATGCCACTTTCTTTGATTTTTGACAACTTGAGCTAAATTTAATTTTCCTTTTTTTAATTGATTGTCTGCTTTTCAAAAAAAAAATTCCAAAAAAAAGAAAAAAACCTTATACTGTACAGAATAAATTATTTAAAATGGACATTTGAAAACAATAGGTTGAAATAAAAATGTGTTCTTTGAAAAACATGGCATACAAGTCAGAGATTTTTAAAAGATTATAAAATCAAAGCTAAAAATACATTGCCTATTAGGCATTTCACCAGCTTGAAAGGGCTCAGATCTACACAGCCTGACTAGCCACATTAATTTTATTTCATTTTTTTTTTCTTTCTTCTTTATTATTAATAATATCAATGAAATGTATTTCTGTCAATATTTTGAGGCACAGACTTAAAACAATTTTGGATCCAGCTGAAGAATGAAAATAACGCTTTACAAAAGATTTTTGTTACTTTGAAAGATATACTTGAATGATGACCCACTTGGACAGAGCCAGACAAGACTTAGCCCAGGAGTTGCTACTGATATGTTTTGTTAAAGATGACTGACAAGGTATTGCGACTAAGCTTTTTCTTGTGTTCATACAAGGAATTTCTTTTCAGTACCAAAAGTGTGTAAAAACTGTCCAAAAGTTCTGCATATCAAGGCACTTTTATTTTCCACTAATAATAAAAGAAGAATAGCAGAAATTACTTGGATATGCAGAACTTTTGGGCGTTTTTTACATTTTATGCCCAGAAAAGAAAATCTTTGTACAAACACATGAAAAATTAAATAAAAAGATTAGTCACAGTACCTTGTCAGTCACCTTTAACAAATCAATGCTCTGGATGGAGCAGCTTGGGGATAGTAGTTGTGGCTCATCGGGGCACAGTCCTATGGGTAAGGGAAACTTGGAGGTGTTCCACCACGGAATATGTGATTGAGTGGCAATATATAAAGTCTAATTTAATTATACCTCTTTTGTCACCAAGACTGTTGGTACAGTTGGTATGACGTTTGCCTGAGTGTGTGTGTGTGTATATATATATATATATATATATATATATATATCATACAGGGAGCAAGCTTTTGTTTAAAAAGTCACTATGCACTTATTTTCTATTCACAGACATGGGTGAATAGAATACAGAAGGAGAATATAGGAAATTATAAACCCGTGTTGACAATTTTCATTCATATTATCCTCCTTGTATTCTATATTGAAACATGTTAATAAAAAATATTCATAATTAAGTTCTTAACACTGTGTGTGTGTGTGTGTGTGTGTGTGTGTGTGTGTGTGTGTGTACAAATATATACTTTTAAAATATCTGTTTTTAAAACTTTATATCCCCCAGCAGATTATTTAAAGAATACTTAAAATTAAGAAGTATTAAAATATTAAATTTCTAAAACTTAATCTTGTAATCAGAAAGCTATGATAAAAACTATTTTTGGCATAAATGTGCCCCTCCCCACAAGATATAATTGCCTTTAAGCTAGACAGGCCTTTCGGTTTCCTGAGCATTCCTTCCAACAACTTATTAACTGAAATATTACAGGTAATGAGGTTAACCAACTTGTGCAGTCTTCCAAATCATTGCCTTTCTTCAGGGATACAATATGGCATTAAAAAGTTCCTTGACAAAGCATATAAAAAAAAAAAAAAAAAAAGTACAGTACTGCTCTAGTAAATAATATTCCTTTCATGCCTTAAAAGTGTCACAGAGGTCTCCTTCCTGGGATCATTTTTTTTTTTTTGGTGAGCATCTCATAGTAAATGCCAAGTTATATCAGTCAAGTGAGAGCTACTGAACTGTTCAACAGCAGTCCTCATGGATGAGGTCACAAACTTTTCCCACTTTTTCTAACATTTTGCTGGCAGTTGGGTGCCCCGATTGCTCATCCTTTTGAATAGAGACTCGACGTGTTGAAATGCCACTAAAATGTACACATTCTTGTGCCCAACCTAAAGATTATTTGATGAAAATTTTTTGAGTTATGCAAAATATGATATAGGCCTGTTGCAGGAATTTGTCAGTGATTAATTAAAAAAGAAAAAAAAGAAAAAAAACAAAAGCAAAAAAACATAACAATAACTAAACATAAGAGACAACACAATGCTTATTGGAAGACAAACTCATTAAGTCAGATATCTATGAACATTAGCTGTGTATAAATTTCTGTTGAACAGTATAATTACAGTATGTTCAATACAGGAACTTTCTAGTATGATCTCATATGACTAAATGTCAAATAACACCTAAGAAATTGAAACTATACCATGCTAAACTTGTTTTGACTTACCTTCCACCGCATGAAAACACAGTCTGTCTTTCGAAGTTCCTCATAGTCAAATGTGTCTGAATTAAAGTTCTTTGCAAATTTAAAAAATGATAAAAATTTTCCCTAAAAAAGAAAAAGAAAAATACTCTTGTCATAATGAGTTTTATAAAAATGGCAAAATGCTGACTCACCTAAAGCTTGTGCTTAAAGGATGTACAGTCAGCAATAATTCTTACCTCACCAGGTGCATTTTTTTTTTCAGAAATGAAATTCAATTTTTATGTCTCCATTTACAGTATAAATATAACAGCCATATTCTATCAATAAGGTTTTCATTAATCTCTGACCACTTACAATCACTTTCTTTCAATTTTCAGAAATGTGCTATCTATGGTATAAAAATAAATATCTAAATAATAAAAAAAATCAAATGAAGTTAAAAAAAAAAAAAAAAAGAAAGAAAATGAAAATTGTAAAATTCAGTGTTTGATGATCAAGTTTTGCTAAAGTTAAAAGAAAAAAAAAAAATTATATACAAAGTGAGGCAAAAGTTGCACACCATAAGGATAATTTATTAAAAGTATAATAAACATTTTATTTACTAGTTATTTAATTGCGATATGTGCTGTTCAAAATGTTTTCCTTTCTCAAAACATTTCTGTGTCTGCACAATTCATTAACACATCGGAGAGTTTCCGGTGTCGTTTTACTGCATTCATATTTAATTCTTTAAGTTCCTAGATATTTCTCGGGAGTCTGTGATAACTGATTTCAAATGGCCTCACAGAAAATAATTTCTAGGATGTGAGGTCTGAATTTCTTGGTGGCAACTCAATCCTGTATAAAGTAGAAGTGTCTTGAAATAATCAGGGAGGAAAAAATAAAAAAGCTGAAACATATATATATATATATATATATATATATATATATATATATATATATATATATATTTTTTTTTTTCATAAACGCAAAAATATTTGAATCGTCACTTATTTAGATTTTAACTTTTTTTATATATGTACATATGTGTATATTTATATGTATGTGTGTGTATATTTGTATGTATATGTATGTATGTGTATATATGTGTGTATGTATGTAAGTGTATATATATTAAGTATGGAGATAATTATGTCTATGTATGTATATGTATAGGTGTGTATGTGTGTATACATGTGTAACACAAAATATGTATTTGTATGTATGTATGTGTGTGTATATGTGTGTATGTGTGTGTATGTGTGTATGTATATGTGTATGTGTATGTATATGTGTGTATATATATATATATGTATGGGTATATGTGTGTATATATATATATATATATATATATATATATATATATATATATATATATATATATGTATGTGTGTATGTGTGTATGTATATGTATATATATGTATGTATATGTATATGTATGTATGTATGAATGTATACATGGGGCATATGTATGCGTGTATATGTATGTGAAAAGTGTGTATATGAATATAGATGAATATGTGTATGTGTGGATATGTGAATATATTTTTAGGTTTTGTATATATATATATATATATATATATATATGTATATATATATATATATATATATATATATATATATATATATGTATATATATATATATATATGTATATATATATATATGTATATATATATGTGTATATATGTGTATGTGTGTATGTATGTGCATGTACACGTATGTCTGGTGTGTGTGTGTACATGCCTAAGTGTATGTACCTACTTGTATATGTTTTTTGTGTGTATTAGTATGTGTTTTTGAACATAGAAATATTTGGTCCTTATAAAATGAGACAATCGTTATATTCATCTTCATATATTTATATTTGATTTAATTTTCCCAATTACAAAGCGGCCCTTTATGTAAACACAATTTTATTTTCCTTCGTCCCATCCCTCTCCCCCCCCTTTCCTTTTTTTTTTTTTTTTTTTTTTTTTTCCTTCCTATCCGAATTGTCTGTGGTGTGTATATGTCACCACGAAATGTATCTTTATGTATTAGACATCCGTCGACTTTCTTTCTTTCCTTTTTAAATCCACCCCACCCACATCTCCAAAAATTCTCTCTGTCACTCATCCTCATACTTACACTTTCTCTAAATTCTGTTTTGATTTCCGGAGTTGGTTTTTTTTTTCTGTTTTCATTTTGAATTTGTAGGTCTGATGATTTGGATCGTATTTACGATTCCAATGGAATAAATTATGACCATGGAATATTAGTGTTTAAGCCTTTTTATTATATATATATATATATATATATATATATATATATATATATATATATATATATATATATATATATTTATATAATTTCACACAATACATTGTAACACGGTAATGCAGTCAACATTATTTTATTGTTGCAACATTTATAATTACTGATGTAAATAAAAATCTTGGATTTGTTTAAGAAGTGCTGACTGTGATATCGGGGTATACATAAACAGTACGTAAATAATATAACTAAAAACTGCAAACCTAAACATTGGAGAATAAAGAAAACATGAAGAAGCATTTGTATTCACACAAGTGCAAGAAAAAGTTTTAAATACAAACTGGATCAATTGTTCCCATTTTATCAATGTACTTTTTTCCTTTTTTTTTTTCTCTATATCAGAGCTTATTTTTGAATTTTGCTACTTTAGGGTTTCACAATAATAAAGAGGCCACAGGTGCTGTCATTGATTTTTAGAATCAAGATTATTTGAATATATAAATGCTGTCAAGTGAAATCCGAAGACATTACTTAGATACCACATTGAATTACTAGCTAAACTAAATCAGCAAGAACAAAAACAGACTGTGTGTGTGTGTGTGTATATATATATATATATATATATATATATATATATATATATATATATATATATATATATGAGAACAATATATATTTTTATATAAAAAACAATATTGTAGAAAATGTAAATAAAAAACTTAAAAAGTTTTGATCAATAAGTTTTGTCCTTTAAGAGTTCTTTTGACTAAATTTGTTATGCTGGCATGACTACACATGTGCACAAACGAGGGATGATGGGAATTTTAAATTTAAGTAGAATTTTTTAAGTCAAAATTGTGGTCAATATAGTTATGGTGGATAACTAATGCATTTGATGTATTGTTTTGTAAAATGTCTCTTTTGTGTTCATATATTTTGTTTTGATTCCTTGATGTTTCTATGTACTTTTTGTGTTAATTATTATTGGTGATTGTGTAAATTTCTCCTTCAAGTTTTAGCTTATTGTTTTGTTTAGTATTGACTAACTCTTATTGTTTTAAATGTAGTAGTAACAAATTTTAGGTTGAGTTTAGATAGAGTGTAGATGTGATAGAGTTAGTTGGTAGGACAATATATATATATATTTTTTTATTCATTGGGTTTGTTAGGAGGGACAGTTTTTGTATTTCAGAATATCTTGCATTTCATCATTCCTGGCAGAACTTCTGTTATCAAAGTGTTGGGAAGTGATGAAAAAAAAAAAAAAAAAAAAAAAAAAGAATCTAAATGAAATTGGCTAAATTTAAAAACAAAATTTTTTTAATTTAAATTTCCCAGCATCCCTTATTTGTGCACATATGTAGCTGCATCAGCATAAATTTAATCTGATTAAGTCCTAAAGGACAGAATGCATCACATGAAAACCTTCTCCACTTAGACATAAATTTTTCTCCCCCAATATATGACAACACATGCAGAAGGTAGTCTGAGAAAGTCATGCCTAGAGTAATAAGTGATTAGTTGAAAATGGACAGAAGGTATGAAATTAAATCTAACAGCCAATCTAAAAACAGTTCATGTTATTTATTTGCAGTAAAGAAGAATATTTTGTAACCTAAAATCTAATCAATGAGTTTTTTTAAATTAAATATATATTATATATATATATATATATATATATATATATATATGGTGTTAACAGATTCCTAGTTCCACCTTCAGAATTTTAAAACTGTTTTCAGGGAAGACTGTCACTGGTCCTGTAACTTAAACAGTTAGGGTAATGTGCAGCATGTGTTTGGCAGAAGTTGCCTATCAATGGCCCATTCCTCTTCAGCCATGAACACAGTCACATTCATTTCTTTAGGTGACTTGCAAAGGATCTCTTGACCTCTTCTCCACTGGCTAGCATGTTCTTTTTATTGAAGACATTATTATTTTGGCAAAATTAGTCATGTATTAGGTTGTAGCATTTTGCATGATACCAGTAACAGTTATTGTTAGGCTTATCCAGGATAACACAGCTAGAATTTGTTAACATCCACTGCTACCTTGGCTGTTTGGACTCTTACATAACACCATTTGTGTTTTGTTAGCGTTACCATTAGAAACAGTGTATATTACAGTTTCTAATAGTAACTCCAGCAAATACTTAACGCGTTATTTTAGTAGATAAAATAAAAATAATTGACAAAAAATTATGTTGATGTGCATCCTCCGCACGGTCTGTTTTTTTTTTCCTAATGTTGCTTTGTGACATATGCATTAAAGGCAACATATCAAAATGTACACATGTGGCAGTAAATATTGTTTCATTGTCAAACATTGAATTCAGATCTTATATATTTGTTATTCATAAAATAATTGATATTAAAGTTGATGGATTCATTTGCAGGTTATTTAAAGCTGGAATATATATTTAAATTGTAAGAATTGTTTTTTGAAGATAATAGTTTAGTGATACAAATCTTACTCTTTAACTCATAGCTGGGGAGGGTGAGAAAAGGTGGATTCATACATTTCCCAAGGGTATCGATGTGTAAGTGAATATGACAAAGCCAGTGAGAATTGGACCTGCTCTCTGATTAACAATTCTGAGCTATTATCAATTACATCACAATTCAAAGCTGACAGCACCTGGTATTCCCAAACAGTTACTCATCTAGTTACTGACCAGGCTTGACATTGCTTAACTTTAGTGACCGAATGGCAACCGGCATTTGAATGTGATGTGGGCATATTATGGATATCAGTTCAGAATGAGAGATCAGGGATCTGAGTTTGAATTCCAGTCGGGTTTGTTATTCACAAATGCCGATCCACAATTATGGATGAATAGCAGACTGGGCAACCAGTCTACCGCATAAGAAAGTTTAATATGACAACCTATTATAAAAAAAACAATCCTAAGCAGTCATGTATCAAAAGATGCATGATCACCCAAAACATGTGGCCAGTGTGAATGTTTTGACTTCACAATCTTGATTTTTAGATGAAATAAGAAATAATTCATTTTTGATAAAAGATGCCAGTAACTTAAACAGGTAAAAAAAGAAAAAAAGTGTGTGGGGGGGGCATAAAATTTTTTAGCTTATTAAAAACAGAAAAATTGTTACTGACTTGTGTTCTCTTGTTTGTTATGGTCCTATTTCTGCTACTGTATGCCACAACTTTTTTTTGCAGTCCCTGTAGTTGGTAACTGTCTGGTAACTTAAAACCAAACTTTATTCAGTCCTACAGATGGTGTAGTGGGTAAAACCTTTTTGGTTTAACAGATCTAGTTACAAGTTCAATCTCTGTATTGGATAGCACAAAATTACTATACCATGATTTAGCAGAAGGGATCAGCAACTTCACAAGTACAAATGAACACTGGGGGTGGGGAATGAATTTATAAATTGAAAATACAATGGTTGAATGTAATCCTAACCACGAAGATACTAGAAAATTGATATATAGCAAGTATAATTCCTCACCTCAAAAAATCCAGACAAAATCTTTGGGCAGATGTCAGTCCAATCTGCCATTAAGATGAGTGAGGATTAAAGAAATTCCATTTTTTAAGATGTCCTCAATCTAAGTTATCAAAAAGGGTAATGAAGACAATGAAAACAAAGACTGTCCTGGAAAAAAAGATATGTATTTCATTGTGTTATATAGGAATAAAATATCACTGCTGAAAATGGTGTTTGAACGTAGATTGCAAGTGAACAAACACAGGCGATCTCATTAATCATTAGGTAGATCACATGACCATAGCAGAAACGCTTATATAGAGGAAGTCGTGCAACGTATGAAGTGTTTGCTATTTCTCCTATATCCTCTTATACTAGTAGGACTACTATTTTCTTCTCACTATACAAAGTACTATTACTACGAGTATTATTCTAAGTCATCTGATATGAGTATTGTTCAATGGTGTATTATAATTGGTATCTGTGATTACAAAGTGCCCTACTACGTTGACATAGACAAAGTATCAAGCAAGCATATGTTGTCATCCCCACAGTGGCAACAAAGGGTTATCTTTTGATGATACAACACATTAGTATTAATGTTATACAAAAATAGCTGTGTCCGTAATGCGTAATACAAAGTAATCAAAGAACAATAATTTTCATAAGCTTAATATACCTTAACATCAGCAATCAATGAAGTAAGAAAAGTTTACATAAATATTTAAGTCAGATACCAATCCTATCTACTGATAAAATAGTTAATGAAGCCAACTCCTCTTTGTATCAGTTTAAACTTTGTTTAAAGTCTATTTTCTTTATTTTAAATAAAGACTTGGAAATCTAACATATACAGTGAAATTTTCACTTTCTAAAATTATAGTTCATAATTATAGTTTAGATAAAGGAGGGGGGGAATGTCAGTTTAAATTGATGCCATGAAAATATGGTTTAAAGAATCAATCAATATTTTTAAAAACTCACTAAATATGAGATTTGTCCCCGAAAGAATCCACCAATTTAATATTAGCAAAAAGTTAACCTATCAAGGGCAGGAGTGCCTTAGTCCACTTATCAAGTATCAACTTTGGGATTTTACACATTTATCCCAGCATCTCTTCCACTTTCTAAGATGGTTTGCAAGGTCCCTCTTTCTGGGGGATTTGAATCTTTACTGCTGAGGGACTGAATGCAAAGATTTATCAGCAAACCCTCCTTAAGACATTGTGATGCTCACAATACTTAGACTCACCCAGTGGCAATGTGTTAACATGTGCAGTAAGGTCCTCTCCTCGGTCAACTTACATCAAGGTTACACAACCAGTTCAAGATATTCAAATTGGATGGTTAAACAGGAGTGTGTATTTTTTTTCCAAAGTCAAATATCCATATACAATTAAAAAAATAAACTAAAATAAAATTTCAAGCTGATGTTTTGAACATACCCAATGTTTTCTGTCCACATCTTCATCTGCATCCCACTTCCGAGTAAGGAATGGGTGTTTTTCACTAATTATTTCTCCATCAAAGAACGTAGTAAGTGTGGGGTACTCATCTGTAAGCCCCTTGATTTTCAAATAGCCGCACAGGTAAGCATTTTCTAAATCAACATACTGCAAAGAAATTAAAAATATGTATAAACACTTTTGCAATTAACAATTCCAACACACAAATATTATACAAATTCTTAACCAGATTATTTTGTGAGTGATGTAATCTAGTCTGAAATTCAAAAATTATATCTTCTGGAAACTGATCAGACCAGCATTTTCATTTTTGTTGTTTTTATCATAAAACAACAACTGGAGAAATGTTGCCTTTAAAAGAATTTTTTTAACTGAATCATTTATTTCAACCTTTGCCAAAATTTTGTTTCATCCTTTTGAGATTCTTCAAGAACATACAGCCCAAGGTTTCCATGATTGCTGGAATATAGGTTTCAGCAAACCTGTTGGCCACTTTTATTATACCTAAATGTTATGTATACGTATTCTCTATTGCAGCCTCTTTTTGGTTTCCTTTTAATCTATTTCTCCATGTATTGCAATTTTTACACCTTTCTATTCTTTCATTGATCCATGTGGGTGTGTGACTACATTTTTTTTTTTACCTGGTTTTCTTTTCATTTTTTTTTTCTACCATTCTTACCTCCTACCATTCTTCCTAAACAACCTTAATATTATTAATAATATGCAGGTTTCTTGGTCAGAAAGTGCTGTCAATTACAGTTGAGAAGAGCCAGGGACCAGACTGGATTTGTAGGTTGAAAAAGCACAACTGCATATATAAAGAAGAATAGTATAGCTTTTTGGAGCTTTTCAGATGTAGCAAAATGAAGCTTATTCAAAACATAAGCATTGTTAGCAAAGAAAAGCTAAATATGAAATTAATTATTTTACTCCTTTTTGAAAAAAAAAGGACAGGATTCTGGGCAAAAAGAATAAATGCCACGAGAAAAATATTCCATTAATTTGATTAAATAAGAAATCAGTGCTAGACTTGTATAGTTAGGAGGACTTGTCATTTTAAAAGAAAACTTATCTTCCCTGAGTACCACTTTATTGTTATATTTGGTCCAACCACAGCCAGGCTATAAAGTTACACACATTTTATAATATATATATATATATATATATATATATATATACACACACACATTATTTTAAAGAGATACAATTTATTTAAGTAAATGTCCTGTATTTTTTAAATAATATTAATTACATTTACCAGGCTGAATGTTTGAGAAATTTCTTAGAAAATATGTGCTTCTCCAACAGGAATGAAACGTGTAGCCCCAATTGGAACCATCATTTATTTTGCAAACTTTCACATCAGCAAATGTAATTAATACTGTTTCTTTAAAAACCAGCAATTACTTAAATAAATTGTATCTATTCAAAATAATGTATAAACAAAAAATATATTAAATAATTGTCAGACTTAATCCATTTCATAATGATATATAGGGGAACAAATTTTCTGCAATTAGGGAAATTTTCAATAATAAATCACAAATTGATTTTTTTTCAGATTTTTTTTTTTTAATTCTTTCAAAACTTAACTGTCTCTCTGATTTTGTTAAGCATTTTAATAACTATAACAATAACATAACAGTTATTTCCTTAAAATTTGCTTTTACAAATCTTTGTAGTTATTTTCCTTATCAAACCTGAAAAATAATTAAGAGCATAAAAAAAAAGAAAAGTGTGTTGTCAATTTACTGAGAATATGTTGGCTAGTCTATTTTAAAACTTTTCTAAGAAACTGTATGTAGCAAACGAGATGAAAGTCAGACGGTCACGGCTCGGTTTGGGCCATTGAGATTCATTACTAAAGTGGAAATGAAAGAGACATTAGTTGCTGTCAAAATTAAAGGGAGGAGAGAGAAGCAACGATCAAACCATTAAATTTAACAAACTCATTTCCTTTAAGGCCTCACACAATTTACAAGTAAGATTCTAAGCAACCTGTTTTATGAA